>CM074435.1:11183248-11640748 GCA_037101425.1 Elopichthys bambusa
TTGCTTGGGGTCATCTAGACGGGAAGCATATTTTTTCCCTCTCTCGCTCTAAAAAACAAGATCCAGCTCCATTTGCTTCAGTGGATAAGCTTGAATCAGAGGATGAACAATGAGCACTGGAACATAAATGGAGGTACTTGTTCAGCTCCACGACAGTATTGACCTTTACACACTAATATAGAGCAAAGTGCATCAGATTCTAGCTGAGACAAAGGGAAAGCGGACAAGTGACATTTAAGGAAGAATATTGGGGCTAGTATGGGGTGGGATGGTTGGAGTGATTCACATTTGTCCCAGTTTGGCCTTCGTGGACTTCAAGGTACATCAAGAACGAAGAGTCTGGCTCTGTTATAAAACGTGATCTGCCTACATAGGCATCATAACCATGCTTCTGATGCAAAAGCTGCTCCAAGTATTAACCATTTTTGTATCATTGTACAATGGGCTATATGCACGAAGCATTCTTTAGAACTTCCGCATTAATATAAGCCAGCTCGAAAACTTCCGGTGACATGTCATTTGCTGGTGTGTTGAGCATCAGGGACCGGTTGCACCAGCTGGACGTACACCCGGTCGTAAGACTAAGCTTAACGTAAAATGTGTTTTAAGTACTGCGTAGAATTAATACCTGTTGCACCATCTGGGCTTAGTGCACATCTGAGACTAAATCTTACGCCTAGTCAAAAGTAGGTGTAAAGTGAGAAGTCTTGACTTGTTTCCAAGGTGAAAATAAAGATAAATAAATACACTGAGACGATGACACGTCTGGTATACAGGCTACACGATTAGCGGGTTTTCCGGTGTGAAAGACTAATGAGAGACCGGACCAATCCTCTAGATGCTAGATATATATGGAGACAGATAATTTATTGAAAGGTTTCGTTTCAGCAAGTTGCATATACTTACTGAATAGCTCAATAATTTTTCTTGTTTCACAGTCTGAGTAATTTTTTTTTTTTTTTTCCGCTCAGCAGTCATTTTTCATCTATTCGTTGGAGCCAATAATTTAAAATTGATAACCATAGTAACGCGAACGTCTCAACTAACAGTGCTGTAGAACATGCCAGCGTGTACGTGCATCGTCTACGCTAAGCGTACCTGCGCCTAGTCGTACCTGCGCCTAGTCGTAGTTTTAGATGGTGCAACAGGTGTAAATATTCATCGGAAAGCTGGACGTAACTAAGTCCAGCGTAAAGCTTACACCCAACTTTTTTGCGTCCAGCTGGTGCAACCGGCCCCAGTAGTGTAATACTTAGTTTATAATCAAAATATAGTCACTTTAGTTAGATTAACTGAATAAAATTTGTGTTTTTACAAGTGTGCCGAAATCATTGATCTTGCGCTGCACTGACTGACAGCTGCTGTAATTACAAAGGGAAAGCGCAGTGTTCGCTTTCTGTGTCATTCATTCACAAGAAAAGTTATTGTTTTTCTTAAGATTTTTTAAATATTTCATACTTCACATTGACAAAATGTATTTTTAAACCTAGTTATTTTATAATGTTTAATATTTAGTCAAAAACTAAGTGAAAAACTATTAGAGAAAATGGCTAATATATACAGGTGCTGGTCATATAATTAGAATATCATCAAAAAGTTTATTTCACTAATTCCATTCAAAAAGTGAAACTTGTATATTATATTCATTCATTACACACATACTGATATATTTCAAATGTTTATTTCTTTTAATTTTGATGATTATAACTGACAACTAAGGAAAATCCCAAATTTAGTATCTCAGAAAATTAGAATATTACTTAAGACCAATACAAAGAAAGGATTTTTAGAAATCTTGGCCAACTGAAAAGTATGAACATGAAAAGTATGAGCATGTACAGCACTCAATACTTAGTTGGGGCTCCTTTTGCCTGAATTACTCCAGCAATGCGGCGTGGCATGGAGTCGATCAGTCTGTGGCACTGCTCAGGTGTTATAAGAGCCCAGGTTGCTCTGATAGTGGCCCTTCTGCATTGTTGGGTCTGGCATATTGCATCTTCCTCTTCACAATACCCCACAGATTTTCTATGGGGTTAAGGTCAGACGAGTTTGCTGGCCAATTAAGAACAGGGATACCATGGTCCTTAAACCAGGTACTGATAGCTTTGGCACTGTGTGCAGGTGCCAAGTCCTGTTGGAAAATGAAATCTGCATCTCCATAAAGTTGGTCAGCAGCAGGAAGCATGAAGTGCTCTAAAACTTCCTGGTATGCGGCTGCGTTGACCTTGGACCTCAGAAAACACAGTGGACCAACACCAGCAGATGACATGGCACCCCAAACCATCACTGACTGTGGAAACTTTACACTGGACCTCAAGCAACATGGATTGTGTGCCTCTCCTCTCTTCCTCCAGACTCTGGGACCCTGATTTCCAAAGGAAATGCAAAATTTACTTTCATCAGAGAACATAACTTTGGACCACTCAGCAGCAGTCCAGTCCTTTTTGTCTTTAGCCCAGGCGAGATGCTGTCTGTTGTTCAAGAGTGGCTTGACACAAGGAATGCGACAGCTGAAACCCATGTCTTGCATACGTCTGTGTGTAGTGGTTCTTGAAGCACTGACTCCAGCTGCAGTCCACTCTTTGTGAATCTCCCCCACATTTTTGAATGGGTTTTGTTTCACAATCTTCTCCAGGGTGCGGTTATCCCTATTGCTTGTACACTTTTTTCTACCACATCTTTTCCTTCCCTTCGCCTCTCTATTAATGTGCTTGGACACAGAGCTCTGTGAACAGCCAGCCTCTTTTGCAATGACCTTTTGTGTCTTGCCCTCCTTGTGCAAGGTGTCAATGGTCGTCTTTTGGACAACTGTCAAGTCAGCAGTCTTCTCCATGATTGTGTAGCCTACAGAACTAGACTGAGAGACCATTTAAAGGCCTTTGCAGGTGTTTTGAGTTAACTAGCTGATTAGAGTGTGGCATCAGGTGTCTTCAATATTGAACCTTTTCACAATATTCTAATTTTCTGAGATACTGAATTTGGGATTTTCCTTAGTTGTCAGTTATAATCATCAAAATTAAAAGAAATAAACATTTGAAATATATCAGTATGTGTGTAATGAATGAATATAATATACAAGTTTCACTTTTTGAATGGAATTAGTGAAATAAATCAACTTTTTGATGATATTCTAATTATATGACCAGCACCTGTATGCGCAAATAAATGCTACTTTTATTTACTTTTATTTTTATTTTTAAATAAGTGTTTTCTCTCAAATGTTGAATTTCCTACATTTTTAAATGTTCGGTTTTACAATGGGGACAATCTCAGAAGGATGAACAAATAATGTTTGTGGTCATCACATTAAAAATAACATTTGAAGTGCTGGGGGGAAAAAATGTGTGTGTGTCTAATTACAGACACAGCATTTTTAAACTTTGTCTTGCAATCAATAAAACTGGTTTATTGGAAAATTAGGTAAATGTGATAAGTACATTCAAATATGAATACAACATTAAAAAGTCAACCATTGATTGTTTTGTGTCGATGTACAGCGACTACAGAATGAACAGCTAACAGTTCACTGGAAATGCCCGAGTTGGCTTAACGACAACCAAGAAGTAACCGTGCATATAGCCTATTGTGAGTTCTACTTCCTATGGGGCAATGCTATAGCATGTATACTTGCATGTATTCTTGCATAAAATATCAGTAGAGTTGTTTTAGAGATGTTGGATATTGGACATATAGAGGTCGATATTTGATATTCAATTGTTCATGCTTATTTCCCTTGTGTTTCCATCATCTAAAACTCATTTAAGTTAATCTTTAAAAACACTAATAATTTAATAACACTGTTATATCTCAATAGATAGTAGATCTCAATCCATTTTTCACTGCACATTTTAATGATTTATTACGACGACATAGAATTTTAATATTTTATTCCCTTTATCAGTTTCAGCCTTACCATTAGAATAGTTATCAGCTCTTTGGTAATGGCCAGAATTTTAATATTGTTGTACATCTTTAAAAAATCAATGCAGGATGTTAGACAAAACAAGAGTTTGATTAACCATATATTTTATTATAATTCAATTTGAAAAAAATCCATCAAATGTAAAGAAAATATAAGGAAAACTGACTTTTAATTTTAATATATTTTTGTGTGCTGTATTTTTATTTATTTCCAAAGTATTTCAAAGTCAAAGTATCGACGTATGTATTTGTATTTTATTGTAGTTAGCTTAGCAACATGTTAATGGCAATCTCTATTGGAATCTATTGTGAGATGCATCTCCTGTACACTTGTGCAATTTGTATTATGCAGTGTCGGTAATGCATTCAGCTACCAATAGTGTAGTAAGCTCTGCTCCGTTAAACACATTTTACCATATTTGCACAGAACATATTAAAAAGTATACAGATTCCAGGAGGGCCTTATCATCGCCAACGCAGAAATACACACAAACAAAAAAAACACTCTTTTCATTAAAGAGTCAATGCTGAATCAGTGGAAAAGTGCTGTGGTCTGTTCACTGCCCTAGAGAAAAATTGATGCTGACAGCTGCCTTCTGTCAACCACTGAGTGAGTGACATGACAAAACCCACTGAAAGAGAGACAGAGAACCATATTGCCAAATTGCTATTGGGTATTGAAGCGGCTGAGAACGAAGACATTAAACCACATGGTGATTCAGGGAAGGGATGTTTCTTTGTGAAGTTTGAATGAGGGTGGAGGGTAAACAGCAAGTGGCTTTCTTCATAGCATGCCAAGCACAGAACCACTAGTTCGACACAGATGGCAATAACCCATGGTTCTCCTAACCACAGTAATCAGCGGGGCTGTGACGGGTGATGGGGTGCGAGCAATCATTAATGCCCCGTCTCAGAAGCTTTATTTCTGGAGCTGTTTACATCTACTAGTTGGAAATAAGGCAAAAATTCACTACAAATGTAAAAAATGCAAAGACAAAGTAGTTTCAAATCTGTCCCAAAATCTAGTGAGCTCCCTTGCTGTCTAGCATCTACTGCATTAGCATGCACTTTTTGCATTAGCATGTTGCTAAGTGAACAGTATGAAAAGAAGGTCCCCTTCAAAGTAAATAGGTTCACTTGGCGGCCATATTTGAATCAGCATCAGCGCAGCTATTTCAGAAATGCAAGACCAGCTTCTTTCTACTAAAATATCGAAATCTCAAAAGCTGCCTGGCAAATTCACAATTCAAATTCAGTATATTTCAAACCAGCAGAAAACTCTGACACAAACTATCTCATATTTTTTTTTTTTTTTTTTTACATTTAATTAGCATTTAAAAAGCTTACATTTCAGGCTGTGCGCATGTGTAGTCCCCAAGCGTGCATCTTTGGACAATGATTGTTTGTATGGGAACCAGAACTTCTAACAGCAGCTGCAATGATTCAATGACTTTACCAATTGGCTCTTTTACTTATAAGGTGGTACTTACTCCACCATACTCCGTGTTGCACTTTCTCTCATTCAAAGTAATATGAGGGCGCTGTTTTGGCATATATACAGTCTTTGGCAATACTCTATCGAGTATAAATGGCATAGAACACAAATACTGAGTAAAATAGTTCATTTTTAATTAATTATATTTAGTATTTTTATCAAAAAATAAGTGCAATAAGTGCAATAAAGTGCAATTTTGTAATGAGTGAATTATATCAACTTAATCCTTTTTTTTTTTGCTTTGGGTGAAGCTATTGGATGCATTTCTTCATTGCACTGCATCATGGGATTGCCTTCTCCATGAATGATGCATGTCATCCTGCTTTAGAATTTGGTAATAGGTAGGCAGAATAATTATTTTGCGTACCATTTGAAACTGACTTTGTGTCGGGAGTACATCTATGATGCTTTTGTTCCAGCTCACTAGGTTTAGGAACAGACCCTTTGACCAGATCCCCAGTTTTGTTGGGTTGTCTTAATACTTGGATAATTCATAATTAATCACTCAAAGTTGTTTATTTTTAGTGCAGGGTATCTCTGCTGTGCCGTTTAGTGCCCCCGCAGAAACACTGTGTGTGTGTATATGTGTGTGTGTGTGTTGAGACACATATTCAGGAAGGAGGAAAGCAATGTGTTTTTTTGCAACAGTTCCTTCCCAGGAAAAACGTGTGATACTGATAAGAAAACAACATCCAAAGACAAAAAACATTTAAAACAAATTTAAAACTGAAACTCACTTAAATATATTAAATATAATTTAAGCAATATAAATTAAGCAATATGCCATCACAAATGACAAAACACACAAATAATTTCCTACTGAAAGCCGAACATACAAAAAACATACAGGGAAATACTTGCCACAGATATGATAATCTAACATTGAATAAGAACATAATGTCTCTTCCTCCTGCATGGCCTCAAGATCTCACTGTTCACACACTTTCCTGTGTATTTCCTAATTTTGACTAATGACCGTTCTTTTCTCTTGCACAACAACATGCACATATGCTCAGTGCACTACTGAAGCTTGCGCACATTTAAAGACTCTTGTTTTGTGTCACGCAGTTTTGTTTTTATATATAGTTTAGTATTTATGAATATTTTGAATTAGCTTTTATTTTTATATCTTCAGCTTTCAATTTAATTTTAGATTAGGTAATTTTGTTATGTGCATTATGTCACAGAGTCACAGCCAACGCTCACCAACATCCATGCATCGTCACCAGCTCTCCAAGCTCCACCCACTCGTTCACAGTCTCCGGAATACTGTCACCTGCACCTGCACCTCATCACCCATGGACTATATAAAGACATTCACTTCCCACACTCCTTGTCTGGTTTTGTTTACGTACCGTGACTCCTTATCTTCTACTCACCTGAGATTACTGTGTTCCCATCCTGTCGTCTTCCGTCTCCAGTTCTCCGTGTTCACCAGTATCTGCAAAAGACTATTATTCAGCCAGTTAAGTTACCTATTCTAAGTTCCATTACTCACCTGCATCCACTGTCTGCCTGTGTTCGTGCCTCTGTTTAATAAACTTGTGTGTTTCACTCACCTCTCTGCCTCCGTCTGTGTCCTGATAGAAGACCAGACCTCATGCAGAGCACCTCGGACACAGGCGGGGGTCACACCGTGGACCCGTTTGCCACCTTGGTCGACGCGGTGCGATCCTCACTGCAACAGCCATCCACAAGCACTTCACCTACAGTCCCGGCTGATCTTGTGCATGCTGTCTGCCAAGCACTCCTTCAACCAACACCCACTGCTTCTTCGGCAGCTGCCTCTGTCAGTCCCATGGCCCGACCAGCAACATACTCCGGCACGGCGGAGGATTGCAGTGGGTTCCTCCTTCAGTGCTCGCTCTATCTAGAGGCCCAGTCTCAACTCTTCTCTTGTGAGCGCGCCCGGGTGACGTTCGTCATCTCCTTCTTACTCTCTGGACGAGCGCTACAATGGGCTCAACCCCTCTGTGAATCCAACGCCCCAGTAACAGCCACCATCGCTGCCTTCTTCAGCCATTTCCAAGAGGTATTCGGTCAAGGTACCCCCGATCTTTCAGTACACTACCAAATCTTCAACTTACATCAAGTGAGTATGTATGCCCTCCAGTATTGTACACTAGCGGCCGCTAGTGGCTGGAATGAAACGGCCCTGATAACAGCCTTCCGCCAGGGTTTGAATCCTCACGTAAAGCAGTTAATGGTTGCGTATGATGACACTATGGGGTTGGAAAACTTGATTCAAAAGACCATCCGCGTGGCTCAACACTTCTCAGCATGTGCACTCCACACTCCCACTGCCAATCCTCTGCCTGCCTCACCATCTGTCGCCCTTCCAGCACTGGAATGCATGCAAGTGGATTCCTATCGTTTAACTTGTGCAGAGCGTCAGAGAAGAATTCAATTACATCTCTGTCTGTACTGTGGGGGAGAAGACCATCGCTGCCTGTCCCATCCGACCACCACGCCCAGCGGTGAGTAGCATCCAATTGCCCGCTTGGATTGCACCCCTTACTAGAACCACTGTACAAATTCTTAATTCTCACGTCTGTGTTTCAGCGCAAGCCCTCATTGATTCCGGCTCCGCAGGGAACCTTATCAGCAACCAGATTCTCCAGAAACTAAATGTACGTCGTAAACGCATACCAACCATCCAAGGAAAGCCGCTGGGCTGTGGTCACATCCGGCACTTCTCCCCCACACTGATGCTCCGCATCGGCTGTCTGCACACGGAGGAGATCACAATCATGGTGCTGGAAGGATCCTCCACAGACATAATCCTGGGATGCCCCTGGCTCACACAACACCAGCCAGACATCCAGTGGAATACGGGTGAGATCCTCAAATGGAGCGATGAATGTTTTAAGAACTGTTTATCTCCTGTCAGAAAGTCTTCTTCGAATTCCAAATCTTCTTCTCCTGACTCCAATGTTCTTCCAGTCATCTCAACGTCTATTGAAAGTCCTGAAACAGACCTCAAAGTGGAAATTCCTCCTGAATACCGGGTATTCCAGGATGTGTTCAGCAAGCGGTTGACAACGCAACTTCCACCACTTCGGCCATGGGACTGTGCTATTGACTTGCTGCCTGTGGCTACTCTACCTAAGGGTAGAGTTTACCCATTGTCCATCCTGGAACAGAAGGTCATGGAGGAGTACGTACAGGAGGCTTTAAAACAGCGTTTCATTCGACCATCAACATCCCCTGCCGCTTCAAGCTTCTTCTTTGTGGCCAAGAAGGATGGAGTCTTAAGGCCGTGCACTGACTACCATCACTTGAACTCCCAGACAGTAAAGTTCTGCCATCCCTTTCCTCTGGTCCCGGCGGCTCTAGAACAGCTACGGGGAGCTCGTATCTTCACCAAGCTGGACCTGCGGAGTGCGTATAACCTCATTCGTATATGCTGGGGGGATTAGTGGAAAACAGCCTTCATTACACCGCCTGGGCACTACGAATATGCCATATGGGTTAAGCCGTATGGCCTGTCCAGCTCTCCCTCTGTCTTCCAGAACTACATGTATGAGGTGTTCCGGGAGTTCCTCCACCGGTTTGTTGTAGTCTACATAGACGACATCCTAATTTACTCCCGGAACCTGGCAGAGCAAAACTATGACATCGGAAAAAGAGAGCTTCTTGCCATCAAGCTGGCATTTGAGGAATGGAGGCACTGGCTGGAGGGAGCAAATCATCGGTTCGAGGTAATTACAGACCACCGGAACCTCAAGTATCTCAGAGAAGCTAAGAGACTCACCAAGCATGTTGGGCCCTCTCCTTCGCAAGATTCAACTTCACTGTCTCCTACCGTCCTGGAACTAAGAACTGCAAGGCTGACGCCTTATGCCGTCTGTACCAGCCTGATCCTGAGAATCCAGATCTCAAACCTGTCCTCCCTAAAGCCTTGATCGTAAGCCCATACAGTGGTCCATCAACCAACGTTTTTCCCAAGCTAACCGCTCTGAACCAGCTCTGTCGGGAGGTCCTGAGGGGCTTCCACTGGCCCACCGCCAGCCCCTCATGGACTTAGCTCACACCTCTCCGGGCTCTAGACACCCAGGCAGTTTACGTACCCTCTCGCTCCTGCAGCAACACTACTGGTGGCCCTCCATAACTCAGGATATCTCCCGTTACATCAGAGGATGCTCAGTCTGTGCCGTTGCCAACACTAGGAAACTCCCTGAAGGAAAACTGGTTCCCTTACTCATACCATGCAGACCATGGTCACACCTTGGAATTGACTCCATGACAGACTTACCACCATCTAATGACTAATGACTTGGTAATCATGGACCGATTTCTCCAAGGCCTGTAAACGTATACCTCTCAAGGGCCTTCCCACTGAATTTGACTTCCCATTTGAAGCCGCCAAAGCCCTGTTCCACAATGTATTTAGACATTTCGGCCTTCCAGAGTGTGGCAAGCCTTCTTCAAGCTCCTAGGAGTGTCTGTCAGCCTGTCGTCTGGATACCACCCACAGACCAACGGCCAGACTGAGTGCAAGATCCAGAAGATTGGGAGATTCCTGAGGTTGTACTGCCACCGGAACCAGGACAGCTGGAGCCAGTTTCTACCCTGAGCGGAGTACGCCCAGAATTCCCTCCGGCAGACCACTACTGGGCTCACCCCGTTTCAATGTGTCCTGGGCTACCAACCACCTCTCTTCCCTTGGTCGGGTGAGCCCTCGGAGGTTCCAGCTGTCAACCAGTGGTTCCAGCAGAGCGAGAGAGTCTGGGACTCAGCTCAAATTTCCTGATAATTTACTCACCCCCATGTCATCCAAGATGTCTTTCTTTCTTCAGTCGAAAAGAAAATAGGGTTTTTGAGGAAAACATTCCAGGATTTTTTTCCATATAGTGGACTTCGACGGCTACCAACGGGTTGAAGGTCCAAATTACAGTTTCAGTGCACCTTCAAAGAGATTTACATGACCCAGATAAGGGTCTTATCTAATGAAATTTTGGTCATTCGCGTGATGTAGGCGGAAGTACCGGGCAAGTATCTATGAAGCGAACGTGCAAAGACTAAGTCAAACGGCCTTTATCAAAAAAAGGGTAAAATAACAATGTCGGACGATTTTGAAGTTGGAGGAGAAAATGAGATGTAGTTTTTCACCTTACTCCGCCTACCTTTCCATGACCTTTCCAAACGTGATTACGTAATGCGCCGCATCGCAGAGCTAGTGCAAGACGAGCATTTGTGGTTAGAAAGTGTATATATATATATATATATATATATATTAGAAAAATAACAGATCGTTTCACTGGAATCGTGTAGAGGCCTTTGAAGCTGCACTGAAACTGCAATTTGGACCTTCAACCCGTTGGTAACCATTGAAGTCCACTATATGGAGAAAAATCCTGAAATGTTTTCCTCAAAAACCATAATTTCTTTTCAACTGAAGAAAGAAAGACATAAACATCTTGGATGACATGGGGGTGAGTAAATTGTCAGGAAATTTGAATTTTGAAGTGAACTAATCCTTTAAACTTTTTTTTATTTCAGTTAGTTGCTAAGGCAACATTTCTAAGTAATTTAAGTATACATTTTTCATTTAATATTTTATTTCATTTTTGCTTAATTTCAATTACCAAAATTATTTTAATAGTTTTAATTTTAGTTAAAAATAACAACACTGTTGCCATATTGGTGTGAGTTTTATGCAACAAAGTTTGGTGTGCCAATTCCGATAGCCTTTTTCCTCGAAGACTGCAGTTACGTACACAAAATTCTCATACACTCTCATACAAACATACAAACTTAGACCAAAAATAACCGCATTCCCTTCCTACATGCTGCTTATTAACTCTCTGATTTTTCGGGGCACCCGCTTCCCACTTGTAAAACTAGTATAAAATGTGTTTAGTCTATACCTGCAATTGGTCTTAAAGCTGGCATAAAACAGAAGTTGCAATAGTCTTTTCTTCCCTATTGTGACATATCTGAGTGAAACAGCTTCTTGAACAAGAGAATATGTGACTTGATTTTGTCCATGGGGAATTGAATGGATAGTTGTGGTTAGCTATTGGCGGATCTTATGTGAGTGACAGGTTGCCCTGCCCTCAAGCCATTGAACACATCATCAGAGAAGGGAAGAGATGATTCTGCAAGAGGGAGGGGAAGTTATTTGGATTAAAGATTATGAGGGACATTAATTAAAACAAAATGATGTAGACAGATAAATCATTTGTATTAAATACTGCAATATTCCATAAAAAAAACAAAAAAAACCCAAGAATGGTCCATTTTGATTTCATTGACTTTAAAAAGTGTCCATACTAAAAGAATGACAATGATGGGTGCTTTTTGTCTCAGACTGGGAAAACTTGAAAGGTTGACGACTGTTTTGTAGTGTGTACTGAAAGGTAAATTTACAAATTTACCTTAACTACCCTCGACTGTTATTAGATTTTACACCTACAATGTACCTGATCGTACTGTAGGTGTTTCATTTGGTCTTGTTCTGAATCTTCCCATATCCTCTCAAAGACATCAACACACTGCAGTCTTCTTCCAGGCTGCCTCACATGGCAAAGCAGCATTCAGGTCAGGTCAGGAAGAGGTGGTGCATTGAATACTGCATGAACTCATCCGTCAGTAAGAGGCAGTCAAGTGAATTTGACTTTATGTGTGTGTATGGGAAACAAGAGACAGCAATATGGACAAAAGCCCATCTTCTTATACAGACAGACAAGGTTAATATAAGTATTTCCAATAAGCATATCCAAATGCAATGCACTGGGATTTTCGCTCTGTTCTTATATAATAGAAATTAGAGGAGTACAACAAATCTTAACAGGAATGGAATTTGAGAATGGTGTCTGGGTCGGATTAAAGTATTGTGGTGCCCCTGACAATCCGCTTCAAGTGTTACTTGGCTTAAAACTGTTCGGCACTGTGAGGAACAATATAAGCCAGAAGGACAGCAAAGGCAGCATCCTTTCTTCCTGCACTACTGCTCAAGAAAGATGACACTGGAAAAGCTTTTTCTAGATATCCATCTATGTGCCGGTGCTTCAAAAAATCCAATTAGATCCACGTCTAGTCTAAAGAATCGAGAGATGCGCTGATTTTATAATTCTGCCTGATTCTGACAAGACAATGATAATTTTCATGTTATGGCCAACAACTGATAAATGATTGATAGTAAGCTGTTCTATAGTAAACAGATTACAACTATAACTAAAATCAATCATTTTTAATAGCTTCTGGTGGATTTAAGCATCACAACATTTTAATGTAAATTTATATTTGATATTTGCTAAATATTACATTTAAAAGTGTTTTTAATTATTAGTATTAGATGACAAAGGTAATGAAAAGGAAATTATCATGCATAGTTAAATATCCAATAAAACTGTAACATCAAGATTATAAACGGAAAACAAAATATTATTAATAGTAAAACCATCAAATAAGGCAATTGTAACTTGGATTAAACTGCTAAATTTATATGGATCACACAAAAATCTACATTAATGAGACTTTTAATGGATGGACAGAAAATGATAAGAGAACATTAATAATGTCTTCATTTAAGTTCAGAAGAGGTGTGAAATGACATGACAGAATCGTCATTTCTAGGTGAACTATCCCTTTAACAAACCTTAATATTTTTTAAAGTGTGGAAGGAAATAGCTTATGTACTTAAGGTACTGGTTGTAAATCTATTGATTTTATTTATGGTTTTAAAGAGGCCTGAAATGTAGCTTTGCATTTCTTTGACTCTCTGAACTTTAGCAATTCGCCATGTTATTCAATATAAATCTTGCATTTAGACATGGCCCTGTCCATGGTGCTGATTCTGTGCACAGGTGTACAATCCAGACACCTTCCGTCGCCATGTTAGTGAGGACCTGTACATGTATTTCTTCAGCAAAGCAACAGAAGTAGACTCACGCAATAAATAATAGGTCTATCAATTCAGTACTGATCTGCACGTTCATAACAGAGAACACTCAAACCTAAATTTCATCAGACAAAAGAGAACAAAAGATATAGAAAAAATCAGCAGCATTTATTTCCAACATCCATCTTTAAAAAAAAAAAAAGAAGAAGAAAGTGTAATTCTCATTGAATGAGCCACGGTTGAAATCATTTTATATTAACCTCCTTGCATATGCAAGTCGCTGAGTTGCTTGCTAACCACAAACATCCTAGACTAATGAACTAATCATACAAATATTAATTTAACTATTTATTACATACTAAATACGACCTTAATCTTGCACTTTACATGAGATACATTTTCCCTACACAACCGCTTATGACCATTCAGGTGTGTGAGGGGTCTTTATTTGTTTATCATATAAAACAAAACGAAAAATTTGAATCAAAGAGAGTCTGGGATAAAACATATTCCTCATAAACTTAGAGACAACTGGAGTAAACAGTTACAACCACAGACAGGCCTTGAAGTGTTGAGCAGTCATCCTCTAACAGTGTTTGAGGATTCTGTTGTTGTGACTGGAGAGCAGTAATGCCCAGTTCACAGACAGTTCCAGGCCAACCAAATCCGTGATGCATGTGGCTTTATAGGACGCATGAACAGAGTCTGGCTTTAAGAACCCAGCATGGTAAATAACCATCAGAATGCAGCATAGCTACAAATTCTGACAAATAAAAGAAGTCTTGCCCTAACAGACCAACTTTGAATGCTTTGATGTGGTTCCTTTGTTCCTTAACACAACAACCCTAAACATAGGGATGGGAAACTGTGAGGAATGTAAAGATCCTGGTTCAGATTTCACAAAACAATTCTGGTTCTATGTTAAAGTTATTTTGTTGTTTTTTGTTAAATAAACACAATTTATTTCAACAAAATTTAGTATGAATAACCAGTCTAAAATTACACTGATTTTACACTACCGTTCAAAAGTTTGGGATCAGTAAGAATTTGTAATGTTTTTAAAAGTCTCTTATGTTCACCAAGGTTGAATTTATGTGATCAAATAAAAACAGCAATATTGAGAAAAAAATATTAAAATTTAAAATAACTGTTTTCTATTTGAATATATGTTAAAATGTAATTTATTCTTGAATTTTCAGCATCATTACTCCAGTCTTCAGTGTCACATGATCCTTCAGAAATCATTCTAATATAATGATTTGATGCTCAAGAAACATTTATTATTATTATTGATGTTAAAAACAGTTGTGCTGCTTCATATTTTTGTGGAAACCAAGATATATTTGTAAAGTTATATGTCTTTACTGTCATTTTTGGTCAATTTAAAGCATCCTTGCTGAATAAAAGTATTAATTTAAAAAAAACATACTGACCCCAAACTTTTGAATAGTAGTGTAAGTCTAAGTCTCACAAGCTTTACTACTAGTGTAGTAACACAGTAACATTTCTTAGCTCATGTCAAGATGGCAAAGGTAATGACGTAACCAATTCAGTGAGGAGTGAATCATAGTCAATCAAACTAATCGTGAATTTGCAATTGATTTTGACTCTTTTTAACTTTTTTAACTCTTTTTTTAACTCTTTTTAACTTTTTAACTCTTAAAAAAGTTATATTTTGGGGATGTTAGCCTTTACTTAGAAAGAACAGAAGGAGGACATACAAAAAATTATGGGAGTGGAGAGAGGGGACCATGGACCTCAGCTCGAGCCGGGACTTGAATTCGGGTCGTCCAAAGTGCAACCGCACCGTATGGCACACAGCTAGGGTCTGATCTTCTTTAAAAGATGGAACCAGTTCTTATTTGTTTCTCAACCCCATACATTAGACTAATACATTCCTAACCTTAAAAACTGCACTTGACTTTCAAACTGCTGTAATGTGATGAAGCAAACTGCCCTGTACCATTACAATCCGGATGACTTTGCCATGTCCTTGTATATGTCCAAGATACTGAGGGTGGGAGACTGATTAGGCTCCTGTCGCACGCCACACCATCCACTGCCACTGAAACATTGATTCTCAATCCCATTACTTGGCCAGTCAGAGTAACGAATTGCTGCTGACTCCAGCCTGTTAGGGCATGTATATCACCCAGGCAGACTACAGTCACCCTAAATATGTCCTCATAAAGCAAAAGGGAATCTTTACAGCCTTAAGGCTGAAATGCACTACATGACTCTAAAAATCTGAGCAGATTTTACAACACTAGACATCATACACTTGACAAAACTGGGCATCACACACTAAACAACTAAGGGTCACATGAAGTCATTCAGTGTAAAACCTTAACGCTCAAAATAACTAATTGGTTTGATTAGGACAAGCTTAAATTAAACAAATTAGTTCAGTACAAATGAGTATTTAGCACTTTCTTTTTCTTTTAAGTTCACAGAACTAATATATTTTAAGTAAACTGAACTGTTTCATTGTTTTGAGTTTTATGAACTTGTTTCTTTTCATTTAGATGAACTTAATTTTAATTGAAACTGGGCTGGGATTTCTTTTTCCCAGCATGCTTTGCCCATGGCACTCGAAAGGGAGAGTAAATGCTAAAATTAAGTGTTACATAATGTTTTTTGTGCAAGATTAATGTTAAGTGGGAGATTTATGTTTTGTTATGCTAATTCAGAAGAGTTTCTGTTAATATGGGTTTTTGGAGAGTTACCATCATGGTGACAAGTGGCGGATGCAGCTTGGTTTAAGAGCAAGTATATTAAATGCTTTATATTGCTGTACTCATTCAGCAAGTGCTATACCATGCTATTGTTAACATGTTAGCAAATTAGCATTTTCTGAATTAGCTTGTTATAGCTAGCTAAGGTTACACTAATAAAAAGTTCACTTTGATGTTACATGGAAATTTTAAGTTAAATGTATGAATTGTACTCAAAAGTTTAAGAACAAAAAAGTATGAATTGTACTCAAAAAGTTAAGAACAATTCAAATGTATGAGTACGAAATAAAAGTCTGCCAGTTCTGCTTACTGAAACTTTGAATTTCTTAAAAAAAAAAAAAAAAAAAAAATTTTGAGTTTTGCCAGCTTATTCAGGTTTACAGTGTTCTAAGCACAGAAACAAATGCATGTGTTAAAACCGGCTCAAAGTATCAAACATGTTCAGACTGATGGAATGTCTGTGCTCATCATAAATAGGGTTTTCCGTGAAATATGTCAACTCAAATCTGCAGACTGGCTCTGCCTTTCAGCAACTGATATCAACTTGTCCAGACCGCAAATCGGGGCAAAATCTGGCCAAAATTCGTGAATTGTGTCCAAGCCTTTGGCCAATGGCCTTCCTGTACTACTATCATCTCAAACCAGGGTGGACTGTTGTGAATCAAATATGGAAACTCATATCCTCATTTCAGCTAGTTCTGATTTACTGTCATTACACACACAAGAGAGATTAGAGAAATTCTGTTCTTGTTAGCGGAAGTTCCCATAGAAAGCAGGAATGTAAGAGCACAATTGAATCAAGCACAGGACTGTGTGCCGGTCAAGGCATCTTTTCAGCCGTAATTCCTCTGTCGTGATTGGGAGTGTCTGTGGACCTCATATCGCCCAATCTAATTACAGTGGTGAGCGTTACATAATAGTTTGTTACAGCGTCCCAATCAGTGAGCCATTCAAACGCTGATCTGCATGCGAAGTGCATAGCACAGACAGTGAAAACCAAGAGTGATCAAGAATGAAACAGCAAAGGAAGCTGACTCCCTCCGCACCCCAGATTCAGTTGAACAGTAGCTGATTCATTAGTATGCTGCACATCACTTCGGCCAGGGATGCTTTTGGCTTTGTTTACGGCTCTACCTATTTCTCTCCTCACCTATGTCAACCTAATTCATGCCGCTCGGCTTTCCATGGTCTCAGCACATGCGTCACATGCTGTAAAATGAACGGTGCAATCCGACTGCAGACATTCAGCCAAGTCGACCCACTGTGTTCTGCTTGGCTGGGTCTCTCTCACCGGGCATGCATGCAGAGTGAGCTTTAAGCTGCTTGTTTCCTCATTATGTTGAAGTACACGCCACAAAAGTGGTGTGCACGTGAATCTCAGTGTCATAGGTCAGCCTTCAACCACAAACCCTCACAGACACCACAGGCTGCTGAATTCTCAAGGAAGTAAACAGCAGTGCTCAGATATGTCAAACACAGACGTTATGCAACGGAACTGCTTTGGGAACACAGGACACACAAGAAGAGGAACACAACAGTTCTGGCTGACTAATGCCAAGTCAGCTTTGACTGCAAATGTGCAAAACACACTCTCCCTCTGTAGTGCATAATGCATGCATGTGCGAGTGCACACACATGCAGGTTGTCTTTTGATAAATGCATTATTCACAAACAAATAAAATATTTTGCATTATATTTATACATTTAATATGCATCAAAATTATATTATTAATTAGAAAAGAACTGAAAAGTAGCCTATTAATTTAAGCAAGAGCAAAAATAGGAAGTAAATTCATATAAACGCAATAAATGATGTCTACAAAAAAAAACTTTACAAAAATATATATTTAGGCCTTTATTATGTGTTTTGTTTACTTAAACATGTTAAACATTATGTGGCAATTTCATCATGACAAATAAAAGTCTATATTGTTTCACATCAGTGGTAGTATCTATGTCTGCGTATAGTTAATGAATAAACGGTTGCGGGTCAGAATATGTCATGGTTTTACTCACCTGGGTCGAAATGCGAACTGAAGGCAAAACCGGGATTAAATAAAACCGAGGACATGACCACGACAAATACCGACGCTTTCATCCTCCTCATAAGGCTTCAGATTTACTGCAGGACACAGCGAATGTACAGTAAATAAAGACAAAATCGCTTCATTAAAGAAAATTAGGCATGACGGTGCTCCGATACATCATGAAACACAGCGCGCGCGTCGCGTCATCTCTGCCTCACTTCAGATGCGTCGGATTAAGAAACAGATAGAGGGTAACATTTCCGCACGTCCTCTGTTCTGCGTTTAGCGCGTTTCAGTGTAAACAGCTTTGTGTCTCCTAGTCCATCAGGCTGTTTGCTGAAAGCTCTTCGGGGCAGACCACCTATTAGCGTCGCTTTTTCTCCATGTGCAGGCTATGCACCAAGATTTTGGTGTCTGGCAGTTGTCCAGTATCATTCCTGCAAATGTTTTGCTCTGCCTCCAGCTGTGCCCTTCGGACACGCAGTGTTTAATATACTTAGAGCTCTGGTCAGCTTATTTCGTTGTGTTTGATGGAGTGTGTAGAGGAGGATTATTAATGCTGCAGCGGCAGTGACAGACAGGAGAGCGCGAGCGAGCGCCGTCATACATCATCAGCACTGTGACGGATTTGGTAAAGAAAAAAAAAATCTGATCATCGTCGGATCTATCGGAAGTAAAAAAAATAAAAATAAAATAAAAATAAAAAAGCTTTACTGACGAAATGACTACAACACAGGTATTCCCTGCTGAAAAATAACAGCCTGAACCAGTCTAAACCGGTTTGCGGGTCTTAGCTGGTTTAAGATGGTCTCCCAGCCTGACCAACAGAAAGATACCAAAAATACAGCTAAAACCAGTCAACATACCAGACTAGGAAATCAGCAAAACATTTTTCAAGATTGGTTTGTCAGCAGGAAATACTACCACCATAATGTTTAATAAACATGGCTTGAAAATAGGTAGCAAGGTGGCAACTCCAAAACTATAACCCTAAATGACATAGGCTCTGTCATGTTGGCAGAACAAAAATCGAAATATTTATTATTTTATTATACTGCGTTATAAAGTGACAGGACTGCCGAAAACGGGATAACTGGACCTTTAGTCCCTAGCCCCAGGCTAGAGGGGGGCCCGGACTGTTAGCCAAGGGGGTGGGCCTGGAAAGCCATTGCAATTTCTACAAAGGGATAAAAAACACTATTTCTACAAAGGGGGGTCCTCAATTTCTACTGAGGAGGATGCCTAAGATGAAGGTTTTGTTCCGGGCCCAATAATTGCTTACTGCAGCCCTGGTAACAATAATAATAATAATTCCTTAATAATAATAATAATTCCTTACATTTATATAGCGCTTTTCTGGGTACTCAAAGCGCTTTACATATTGAAGGGGGAATCTCCTCAACCACCACCAATGTGCAGAGAGGAGACAGAGTGATGAAGCCAATCAGTACAGTTGCAAGAAAAAGTATGTGAACCACTTGCAGAATCTGTGAAAATGTGCAAAATTTTAACAAATTAAGAGAGATCATACAAAATGCATGTTATTTTTTATTTAGTACTGTCCTGAGTAAGATATTTTACATAAAAGATGTTTACATATAATCCACAAGACAAAAAAAATAGCTGAATTTATTAAAATGACCCAGTTCAAAAGTTTGTGAACCACTGATTCTTAATACTGTGTGTGGTTACCTGGATGATCTACGACTGTTTTTTTTTTTTTTGTGTGTGTGATGGTTGTTCATGAGTCCCTTGTTTATTCTGAGCAGTTAAACTGAGCTCTGTTCTTCAGAAAAAATCTTCAGGTCCCAAAAATTCTTCAGTTTTCCACCATCTTTTGCATATTTGAACCCTTGACAGCAGTGACTGAATGATTTTGAGATCCATCTTTTCACACTGAGGACGACTGAGGGACTCAAACACAACTATTAGAAAAGGTTCAAACATTCACTGATGCTCCAGAAGGAAACACGATGCATTAAGAACTGGGGGGGTGAAAACTTGAATATCTTTTTTTTTTTTCTTTTTTTTTTTTTTTTTTCATTTAGTACTGCCCTTCGAAAGCAACAGAAGATACTTGCATGTTTCCCGGAAGGCAAATTAAATACAATTTACCTTCATCTTCAAATTCCAAATGTTTTCACCCCCATCAATTAATGCATCTATTAAAGTTTTTTTTCTGGAGCATCAGTGAATGTTTGAACCTTTTTTTAAAAGTTGTGTTTGAGTCCCTCAGTCATCCTCAGTGTGAAAAGACGAATCTCAAAATCATTCAGTCACTGCTGTAAAGGGTTCAAATATGCAAAAAATGCTGGAAAACTGAAGAATCTGCAGGACCTGGAGATTTTTTCTGAAGAACAGAGCTCAGTTTAACTGCTCAGAATAAACAAGGGACTCATAAAAAACCATCACAAAACAAAAAAACAGTCGTAGATCATCCAGGTAACCACACACAGTATTAAGTATTTTTGTCTTGTGGATTTTATGTAAACATCTTTTATGTAAAATATCTTACTCAAGACAGTACTAAATAAAAAATAACATGCATTTTGTATTATCTCCCTTATTTTGTTAAAATTATTAAAATTTTCATTGGTAACATTCTGCATGTGGTTCACATACTTTTTCTTGCAACTGTATATGGGGATAATTAGGAGGCCATGATGGACAGAGGCCAATGGGCAAATTTGGCCAGTATGCCATTGTTACACCCCTACTCTTTTCGAAGGAAATCCTGGGATTTTAACAACCACAGAGAGTCACTACCTCGGTTTAACGACTCATCCGAAGGACGGTGCTTTTTGACAGTATAGTGTCCCCATTAATTATATAGATTAAGTTCCATGACCCTTAAGTACACAGAACTTAAATGGATAGTTCACCCAAAATTGAAATTATCCCATGATTTACTCACCATCGCTATACTGGGGTGTTAGGATCCACACAGACCAAAGGGTGAGCACCCCCTGCTGGCCTCAGTAATACCTCTTCCAGCAGCAACCTAGTTTTTCCAGGAGGTCTCCCATTCAGGCATTAACCAGACTCAGCCCTGCTTAGCTTCAGTGAGCAACCAGTCTTGGGCTACAGGGTGATATGGCTGCTGTTCAGATCGCATATCAAACTGCCAAAGTCATGTGATTTCAGTAAACAAGGCTTCATTATGTCATAAGTGTTTCGAAAATTCAATGGCCCACCACTGGGGGCATGACTTTGGCAGTTTGATAGACACTCCGAACCACTGATTCGTAACAAAGGATTCGTAGAGCTTTGAAGCTTTATTAAGCAGTGTTTTGAAATCCGCCATTACTAGATATTGTTGAAAAGTCGTTATTTTGTTTTGTTTTTTGGCACACAAAAAGTATTCTCGTCGCTTCATAACATTAAGATTGAACCACTGTAGTCACATGGACTGTTTTAAATATGTCTTTAGTAGCTTTCTGGGCATTGAAAGTGTTAATTATCTTGCTGGCAATAGAGGATTTTATTAAAAATATCTTAATTTGTGTTCTGAAGATGAACAAAGGTCTTACGGGTGTGGAACGACATGAGGGTGAGTAATTAATGACAGAATTTTCATTTTTGGTTGAACTAACCCTTTAAGCATAATTCCAGTAGTTATTTTTTAATTAGGAGGTGGCAGAATTCCATGTTCCAAATTTTCTGGAATGCAGCATTATGTATCTTGAGAAAGCAAACCATTAGCATTGCCATTCATTTCAACAGCAGTTGCTGAGTTACACACATGCTGACATCTTTGCTTTATTCAATTGACTGATCGCTCTGGAAAATGACATCCTGACAAATTACAACTGCTGACCAGCCAAAACATGACCCCAGGATATTTCTCATACCATATTCATGTTTGTGAAAGGAAATAACAATACACAATGAGATTTGTCTTATTAATGTTGTGAACTAATTGTTGAAAGGTTGAAGGATGTAAAGTACATACAGAACTGTCTAGGGTCATACAGTGCCCCCATCAGGAAACAGCAAGTAAAGCAAGATAAAAACTGGAGGCATGCCTACTGTATAGGACAAATTTATTTTTTACCTCAGAAAAACTGTAGCCTCCTTTCTTTGTATTGTTGTTTTTGACATCTTTTTTCGGGCACCAACAGAAAGAGAGGTGAGCAGACTTCTAAAGACAGAGGGAAACTTCAAGGGAAAATTCATCATTTATTCACCCTAAAAGTCTTTCCAAACCTGTGACTGTAATACCGATTGTTTACATTGCTCTTTTCTACAGCTCTGCTCATAAGTTTACATACCCCTTGCAGAATATGCAAGATGCTAATAATATTTTTTTAAATGTGTACATTTTTCTTATTTTGTTTAAAGATCATATTTTGCTCATTTAGCAGCGCCCTTCAGAAACTACATAAGATGCTTCCCCAAAGACAAAATATACTATATAATATAGTTAGTATATAATATATAGTATAGTAGGCTATAGTATACTATATAATAAATATAATTTACCCCAATCATGCAATTCATAAGGTTTACAGCCCCGGGCTCATAATGCATATTCTGCAAGATGTATGTAAATTTATGAGAAGAACTGTATAGCCCACAATCAAAGGGACTGATGCTGTTGGATGAAACAGCATATAGATGTAAACTGGGAACACTGTGGGTTTGTAGGCATTATATCAATTAGTCATTTTCTCTTTAAAGTTTTTACTTTAATTCTGGATGCTTTATTACTACAGCTATCATGGAATGAAGGCAAAAATAAGATAAATTAAATACAATATATTTAGTAGTGCGTAAGTTGGAACTTAAGTGTTCATTTACGTCAAAACTAGGCTAAGTTGTATATTTAGTTGTTACTTACGTGCATAAACATAGCCACTATGTTAAGACTATGTCTTAAGAACTAATTTGACCAACTAGCTAGGCTAGTCTTTTCTGATTCAAATTAGGGTACGTTTACACGATAACGATGTACTAAAAACGGAAAAGTTTCAGATGACAACGTTATCAAAACTATTGTCGTTCACACGGATCCGCGAAAATGACTAAAAATGCTGTATTATGCATGTCAGACAAGTAGTTGGAGATG
This sequence comes from Elopichthys bambusa, assembly GCA_037101425.1. NCBI lineage: Eukaryota > Metazoa > Chordata > Actinopteri > Cypriniformes > Xenocyprididae > Elopichthys > Elopichthys bambusa. The sequence goes on from CM074435.1 coordinate 11,206,341, forward strand.
TCACTTTGTAAAGAAAGACTACGCGCCTGGGCATAGGCTACACATTCACTCGCACCAAACGCCTATGCCTATCCAACTTATTTTTACAGTTTACGGCACTTTGATATGTTCTCGTTATTTCCCTATAGCGGCTAATAAATCAGAAGTCTCAAACATTAACAGAAAACACCTTGGAAAATAAGGTGGATAGACTTTTTTTGTTTGTTGTTGTTTAGGTGGATAGACTAAACACATAATATACACATGTGCATGACGTCACCGTTTTCACATATTCACGTTTTACACGGAAATGACAATCGTTTTCAAAAGTTTACATATATAGGCACACCAAAACGCCAATGTCCTGTAAATGAACGTCAAAACGCATAAAAAGTTTTTTTGTTTTTAGTTGAAAACGGTGTCGTGTAAACAGCCCATCAGACTGATAGGCCTACCTTTTTATGTAGCCTAACTGACTTTAAAAATGTAGGACCAGTCTTAAAAAAAATTTTTTTTTTAAATTTAGACTCTATGCAACCGGCCCCTGTTCTATTTTACCTTGCCCTGTCTGTGGGCGAATTCCAAACTGCATTTTTGCACTCTTGAAAGGGCACTTCAGCAAGGGGACGTCGTTTGTAGTGGGTGTTCCATTAAAGTGAACTGAATCCCTTAATAAAGGGCCCTTCCATAGATATACATAATAAAGGCTAGATGTCTTACGACGGAATCTCTAACGTCATCACCGGCGGCCATCTTGTCACAGGCAAGCTTTCTGGCGGGCTCTGTGGTACCTGATCTAAGGTGAGTGATCTGCACAAACACAAATAGCTCTTATCTCGCTGAAATCTTGACGGATTTACAAGTGGTTTGGTTTCTTACAAACGTTATTAACATGGCCATACTTCTGGCACTTGAAGCATCTAAGCGGAGGAGGCACCTAAGGTCTTACTGGGTAACTTACGTATCCTATTTTTACCCTCTCTGGCATTCTTTCCTCATCAAACTGAAGCATAACTGATAGACTGTCCATCCTTTCTTTATTTTTCACAAATTAACTATAATTCTGGATGCTTGAACATGTTGAAATTGCAGCTTTTCTTTTCGAAAAACGACTTAATCGTGCAGCATAGTTGTGTATCACGGCTACTTGCGCAAGTTATCAAGGCTGAGACCACAATCAAGCTGTTCAATTATATAGGTTTTACTGACACCAATAACGATTTTATGACAACTAATCTTTTGTCTAAATTACAATCTTTGTGGATGTGGTTGTAGTTATTAGCTGGCTAATAACAAGAAGCTTTGAGTGAGACCTAGTAGCTACAGTTTAGCTGCTACCCAGCAATTTTACACCAGTGGGAAAGGCAGAATTGCTCTTTCTTTTCAATATAACTTAATGCACATGATTTCCAATCGGTTTGGTTTGTTAAAAACATCTTACATTATGATACAGGAAATTGCTGGCTTTATAGGAGAAGATGCCAGACTTTTGTGCAGCCTACGGATGATCCAATCGCCGTAGTCTCAAAACGAGAGCCCGTGGGATCACCTTTCACCTGTAAGTTATTATAATATTATGATTATATTTGGGATAATCGTTAGTTACTTAGTGGATGGATGTATGTACAATATAGGTCCTGTTACACAGGAACAGCGGGACTATGACATAATAGTATTACAAGACCCTGAATAAGTTAAAATAAACATGTAATAATTCAAATTATTTTATTATAATAGTAATATTCATATTATAAAAGTGTGTATATATATATATATCTCATGTTGCCATTCTGTACACTGAGTTTTAGCAGCCTATATATTGATTTAACATAAATACCTTGTGCGTGTGTATATTCATTGCACCTATCTGTTCTGTTCAATGTTATTTTCATATGGAAGTCCATGGTTATAATTATTCATAAGTATGCAGTGTCATAAGTACATCTCTGACGTTTATAAAAAACCAAACAGTTTAAAAAATCGGTAGAAAATTAAGCAAGTTATGGTTATTTAAAAAGTACATGCACCATTAAAACACAATGTTACGAGTGAGCGAGCTGACTGTCACAAGATGGCCGCCAGGTGCAGACGTCGACCTCCACTGGCCAGCAGCGCGAACGAGACATCTAGCCTTTATTATGTGCATCTATGGGCCCTTCCACAAGTCCGTTAGTGAATAGTGATGTTCGGTTCTTGAACGAATCGTTCTTTTGAGCCGGCTGAAACTCGTTCATAGGAAGTAACCGGTCGAGCCGGTTCACTAATCGAACTGAATCGAACTTTAGTTCCGGATTGATGACGCAAGATGCACAAGCCGAAGTAGCACGTCCGACTCAAAAAGAACCGATTGAGCCGGTTTAACCAACTGTCGAAGTTTGCCGAGGATTTCCAATGAAACGGTGATCACAAACCATTAAGTGAATGAAAGGCAATAATCAGCAATAGGCTATGCGTTCACACAAATAACTTTTTATTTGAATGTTTCAATATGCGTTCACACAAATGACTTTATTTAAATGTTTCATTGATATAACATGACATTGAGCTGTTAGAAAAGAAATGCATAGTGACATCATAGCATGATGAACCCATGAATCAGCTTTTTGAACCGGTTCATTGAGCCAAACTGTCCGAAAAGAACCGGTTCGTGGAAATAAATCAGACTTTACATCACTATTAGGCTGTGTCCGAAATCGCCCCCTATACCCTTAAATAGGGCACTATTTGAGGGGACAGCCATTGGATGTTGAGTGCACTCATTCAATCCCACAATGCACCGCAATAACGAGTGTACAAGCGATGCACGCTCAACGGCTAGAGAATACCCATAATGCACTGTGAGAGTCGTGCGCTAAATGAATTCCCGCATCTTGCCAGGAGATGGCGCCCGCAGCTGAATCAATCATCCAATATTTTTCCAAACCGCGCTGGTCCAGCATTATCATACAGGTATAAATTCCTCTTTAATTAATCATTAAATCGTTTAAAAGGTTTGAACATGCTAGTTCAACATAAATATTCATTACTACTGGAGCTGCCAGTTTGCTACATTTCAAAAGATTATTAAACAGCAGCACAAACTATGCGAAATCGGCAGCCCTTCCAGTGCACTCAGTGTCCGAATTCACTCACTCGTTTCATTCACTCCTTCAAGTGGACTATATTAGTGGAGTAATGTAGGGAATAGTGAATGAGGGTATAGGGGGCGATTTCGAACACAGCATCAGTGAAGGGAACATGCAATAGTCACTTCAAGGAAGTAATTTAGTTGTTTATGGTCATGTGACCCAGGGTGATAAGCAGACCCGCCTCCAGACACAAATTCACGGACGGGCATTACATTTTTTCAGGGGGGCACAAATGAAATCAACCTCATTACATAACATTAATTATTAATTAAATGGACAAAAAAAGAGAAAGAGGAACAGTTAACTTACCACTCCACTGACGCGATACAACAGAGGAGTCGTAAAGCATTGGACCTATAGCCTACTGAAGCAGTCTAAACACATGTTGCAGGGCTCGACATTAACACTTGTCCGGAAGAAGTGGATTTTTTAAAGGGGCAAGTGAAAGAATTGCCCGACCGGACAAGTAGCCTAGCCGGATTAAAACGCCAATAACAAAAATAACAAGGGAATAATGATTCTAAGTGGTCTGAGTGGCCATCGATAGTGCATAACATCCTAATGACACAGAGCCGGCCCAAAGCATAAGCAAACTAAGCGGCTGCTTGGGGCCCCCAAGAGCATATGAAATGACAGCTTGATTTTTACAGCGCACAATCAGTTGCAGTTCTTGTGCCTCCATCCCAGTAATACTGTACAACTTGACGTACATTCGTAATCGCATTAAGGCTGCACGATGTAAGGTTTTAGCATTGATATCACGATGTGCGCATCCATGATAGTCACATCGCAGGAATTGCAAAGTTTAACCAAATTGTATGTGTTTAGGCCCTGTTACATGGAGCCGCAAAGACGCACATGAACACCGAATTGCGTTTACTTCCGCATCTACTTATACATCTGCATGGGACATATACATTATGTCAAAATGTCCTTGTAAACACAGTTGCTTATGGCTTAGGTAACCCAAACAAAGAAAACGGATGTGTATCATTAGGATTCGGTCTTAAAGTCACAGCAGGCTTGCTGCTTTCTGTGTCATGAATAATGTTAATGTGACCGTATGAATGAGGTAAGTGGTGGTGATTGACACTCGTGATCACCAATCAGCAGCGAGTGTTCACTATTTCAGGGCTGGTTAGGTTCAGCCTGGAGTGTGGGCTTGGACGGTTTTGGTAACACTGGACTGTGACTGGAGCACTGATGGCAGGAAATGACAGTAGCTCTGGTAGTGATCCGGAAATGGAAGATGAATCGTGTAGCGGGAGTACAGGAGGGAATGAATGGTGGAAAGTAGTCAAACGGAAAAGAAAGAAAACTAATAGTCAAGGATAATTTACGGATAGTGGAAAGGAGGATCACGTGAGTAGGAAAAACATAGAAGAATAAAGTAATGATGAAATTTGCAGAATCAGGCATGACGATAAACCCAATTAAACTGACAAAATCTCTGAATAAAGCGTTAGGAGAAATAAATAGTGCAAAGACTCTGAGAGATGGAAACTTGATTATCATGTGTAAGGATGAAAAACAAAAGAAGGCACTAAGTATAAATTCGATGCTTGGTCTCTCTGTGTCATGCACATTGATGAAGACGAAACCCTGGGTTAGAGGAGTAATAACTGGAATTCCTACTGATGTGAATACTGCTTAGATGCTTCAGGTGCCAGAAGTATGGCCATGTTAGTGCTGTTTGTAGAGGAAAACAACGCTGTGCGAGATGTGGGGGTGACCATGTATATGGTAAATGTGGCGAAGGAGTGAAGGCAAAACGCTGCAATTGCGGAGGTGAGCATAGTGCTGGCTTTGGGGGATGTATTGCGCACAAACATGCTGTGAAAATTCAAAATGTAAGAATAACTGAGGGGTTAACTTACGCTGAAGCAGCACAAAAAGCAAAAAAAATGAGCAGATACAGAGAGAGGTAAAAATACAAGAATGGACTGGGAATACTTTGGCTAAAAGTAAGACAAAAGAGGATAGTTTGGTGATCGGGAAAATGGAATTCATTTCATTTATGGCTGAAGTGGTAAATTGTTCTGCTCAAACAGAAAGCAGAACAGAGAGAATTAAAATCATAATAAGGGCAGCTGAGAGATGCTTGAATGTAGCAGGTGTAACATTGGAAAAAAATAAATTACATGCTAAAGACTCAATCAAGTACTCAAACAACATGTGGGAGTACATAATAATAATGGTTTTAACGATTCTGCAATGGAATGCCAGAAGTCTTATTGCAAATGGATCAGAATTTTAAAAGTTTATAGACCTATTAGATAAGAAACAAAACATAATTTGAAACATGGTTAAAACCTAAATTAAATTTTGTTCTGCAAGGGTATAATATTGTAAGGTAAGATAGAAAGACAGGTAATGGAGGTGGGGTGGCCAATTTTTATAAAAAATGAATTAGATTTCAGAGTTATTAATGAGATTGAAGAATATGAATGGGTGGTTATTGAAATGTATGCAGAGAAACATAATATTAGAATAATAAATTATTATAATCCTTGTAATAGATTAAGTAAAGATTTAGAAAAGGTTATAGGGTCAGGAAATCATAAAATAATTTGGTGTGGAGATTTTAATGTACATAGCACTTTATGGGGAAGTAGTAAAGATGATTATAATGGGGATGTTGTTGAAGAAATAATAGATTATAATGGGTTAGTTTGTCTAAATGATGGTAGAAACACAAAAATAGATTTGATACGTGGTATTGGGTCAGCTATAGATTTAACGTTGGTTTCTGAAGGTATAGCTAGTAAATGTGTATGGGTTGTTTGGGAAGATAATAATATGGGTAGTTATCACTATATAATTCTATGTAAGGTAGGGATGAGTGTAATAAAACATAATGTGATTTTTGCTCCAAGATGGAGATTTAATAAAGCAAACTGGGAAGCATATAACTATCTAAGTGAGGTAGAACTAACAGCAGTTTTTAATTTGATGGAAGACATAGATGAATGTAATAAGAAAATATGTAAAGTATTGTATGATGTAACTGATAATATTATAGGAAAAAAGGGTCAGTGTAAAAACAGGAAAGCAGTTCCTTGGTGGACAGAACAGTGTGGTGATGCAATACATAATAGGAATAAAGCATTTAGAAAAAAACAAAAAGTCTAATTTATTTGAAGATTTTATTAAATATAAGAAGGCACAAGCTGAAGTAAGAAGAATAGTACGAGCAGCTAAAAAGAAGTACTGGAGAGACTGGTGTAATACAATAGGAGAAGATATTGATATAAGTGAAGTATGGGGATCAATTAGGAAAATGGGAGGAATTTAGAGGAATCAAACTTTACCTGTTTAAAAAAATGATGAAGGAAGAATGACAGATGAAATGTTGGCTAAAGGTTTTGTCCATAGTGATGATAATGTATCTTAAAAAGAGTAGAAATCAGAACAAAAAAAAAATCTATATCCAGATTTAATGATGAAAAGAAGTTCTTCTGGTGAAGCTTTAGATGCAGGTTTTACTATGTATGAATTAAAGATGGCACTAGGGGGAGTCAAACATTCATCTCCTGGAAAAGATGATATATGTTATGTAATGATTCAACATTTATCAGATAGATCTTTAAATATTATTTTAAATCTTTTTAACAAGATATGGAATGCAGGAAAGATTCCTTCTTCATGGAAACATGGAATAATGGTACCAGTTGGTAAACCTGGAAAGGACAAATCTAATCCAATTAATTATAGGCCAATTGCTTTAACTTCTAATTTATGTAAATTGATGGGAAAAAATGATCATTTGTAGGCTAAATTATATATTGGAAATAAAAGGTCTTTTATCGCCATATCAGAGTGGATTCAGGGCAGGTTGGAATACTATGGACGCTGTTTTAAGTTTAGAAGCCGATATCAGGAAAGCTCAGGCAAATAAAAAAGTATTGGTTGGGTTTTATTTGATATTGAGAAAGCATATGATATGCTTTGGAAAGAGGGACTTTTAATTAAACTTAAAGGCATGGGAATTGGAGGAAAGTTATAACTGGATTATGGATTTCCTTCTAGAAAGAACAATTCAAGTTAGGATAGGAGTAGAGTATTCTGAGACTTATACAATAGATAATGGAACTCCGCAAGGAAGTGTATGCAACCCAGTATTTTTTAATATTATGATTAATGATATTTTTAGTAATTTTAAAGGTGACATTGGAAGGGTGTTATTCGCAGATGATGGGGCAATATGGAAAAGAGGACGTAATATTGCATGTGTGTCCCAAATATTACAAAAAGCAGTAGATAAAGTGGAGGTATGGGCAAATAATTGGAGCTTTAGATTATCTGTGGCTAAAACTCAAGTGATATGTTTCACAAAAGGGAAAAAAGTACCAGAGGTTAAGTTAAAGTTGTACAATCAGGAGCTGGAGCAAGTCTCAGTAGTTAAATATCTCGGTGTATGGATGGAATCTAGATTGACATTTGCAACGCATGCTAAAAAGCTGATCAATAAATGTAAAACAGGAGTAAATATTTTAAGGTGTTTAACTGGGTATTAGATCTGATTTATTCATCATGGTTACATATATATACTGATGGTTCTAAAGACCCTATCTCTGGTAGAACTGCTGCTGAAGTATATATTCCAAAGTTTCAAACTAGTATGAAGAAAAGAATAACTGATCATGTATCCGTGTATGCAGCAGAATTAATTGCTATGGTGGTAGCACTCCAGTGGGTAGAGGATGTAAAACCAAGCTTAGTTAAATAAAAACAATGTTTAGCTTCGCTGAGGGGTGGGTGGTTTGAGTAATATGCAGTCCCTGTACTTCAGTTTAACAGCGGGTTATTTAAAGGCTGCGTATCCTGGCCAGTGAACTGATTGTAAAACTCCTCTATCCTCATTTGGTAAGTCTTGCATGTGGTTGTTAGGGACGGCGGTAAAGTTAGTTTAACGTTTGACATCCGTCAAACATTCGGTTTCATACCCATTAAACTCTCAGCAGATTACACGTTTTCCGCCCAAACCAACTCGGATATGCATAAACAAAATCCTTTGCATTGCACAAGGCTTAATTTCACCAAATAAAATATATATTAATTAGCCCTATAAATTAATTAAACAATTTAACTATGACATTATGATATCAAACTAATAGTAAAATGTTCCCTTTATTGCACAAGGCTCTGTTTTTGGAATTAGCATTTCACATATTTTATAATAATGTTTGAAATTTAAATGTATACAATACTGTAAATCCGTTAAACTACAACACTGTTTGGCCTAAAAGTATCAAACCAACTGTAAATTACTCAGAATATTATTCTCTATGATGCACAAGGCTTGTTTTCCAGATTAATAATCTGGTATTTTTGTATACATCTTGTTTTTTTCAGATTATTAATCTGGTGTTTCTTATATACAGTACTGAACCCATTTAAATCCATGTCCAATCCTCCCTTAAAACAAGCCTTGTGCATCATAGAGAATAATAATTTACAGTTGGTTTGACACTTAGGCCAAACGGTGTTGTAGTTTAATGGATTTAAATGGGTTCAGTACTGTATATAAAAAATAGTTTGTCGTCTTTTTCTTCTGAATATTTGTATATTGTTGTTTGTGCTGTACTGTGGTGACTTTTACCCTTCATTTTATGATGGAACTGTGAGTCCATTTGACTTTCATTTACTTCTGTTTGAGATTTATTTTGTTTTTGATTTTCTTCCAGGAGCTGGGGTCCCACGGGTGAAGGATCTTTTGTGGTGGTGCTGCTGTGTAAATTAGTTTTGTTTTCTTGTGGCTGTTTTTCTTTTTGTTTATTTGAATTGTCTATCACTGTATCTTTTAACAGTGAGGATATTGTCTTCTCTTTGTTGTTTTTGTAACTCTGTATAACTTGAGTTTGTGATTTGTGCTGCTTTTTTTTTTTTTTTAATCTTTAATTCAATTTGTGAATAAACTTTTATATGATGCCCATGTTTCCTTCCCTTTTTTTTTTTTTTTTTTTTTTTTTTTAATAAATAAGAAGCAAACCTGTGACCTAATAACAAACTTTGAATCACATTAATGAAATACAACTTTGCATACATTACACAGAACGTATCAATAATACGTCCAAAGTCATCTGAACATATGGAAGAGAAAAACAAAAATTGACAATGACCGTTAAAGAGAAAGATAGATACATTTAAATAGCTTTTTTAAGAACATAAAGAAAAGCAGGAACAGAACAATGAAAGAAAAGAGGCTACTTAAAAAAACAAAAACAAAAAAAACACAAGTATTAATCACGGTACATGAAAGATCTCATCATATCTTGTCAAAAAAGATACATTTTTGGTTATTAATTATTCTTAGTGATTTGATTAAATGTTCTACTTCACATAAGAAATCTATAAAAGTATGTATTTTCTTAAGAAACCTTTGTGAAAACAAAGGATAAGAAAGTTAACAGTAGATTCTAAAGCCTTTTTTTGGTTTTCAAAAAAGCAAACAACATCCTTAATGTGTAAATTACAGTTCATATTAACTTAGAAAAACAACAGGAACTCAAATCTTTCCAGAAAAGTGATGAAACATTACATAGAAAAATAAATGATATCTTCACTTTCTTTTTTACAGAAGGTGCATATATCAGCTGCATCACAAAATTTCAACACAAGAGCATTACAAGGGTATATATTATACAACATTTTAAAAACCACTTCTTTCACTTTATTGGGTATACAGCATTTAGCAACATGTTTTCCAACCAATATGCCTATATAGGTCGTTTGTCACTTCCCTGAAATACGACCCATAGGACAGGGCTCTACAGTGGGAGCATTTCGCTCGCTTTTGCGCCTGAAAATAACTGCGTGCGAGTGTGAAAAAATATTTAGATGCACTGGTGCGAGTGACCCGATCGATTCTCATGAATAGAACTATAATACAATCGGAACAAAAAGTACACCTCCTAAAATGCATCTACACTGAACAACAGTTATGTTTCGCACTGCAACTTTGCTTCAGTCCGCAGAGCAAGTGCAAAAGACCTGCGTGACAGACTACACTTTAAAAGATTGTTTACAAGGTGAAACGACACAGTCTCATGATGCAGATGTTTCAGCCAAATTAACTGGAAATACTACATTTGGATTATCATAAGCAAGGTCGGAAATTAACGGAGGCTTGAGGGCAAAAATGCCACCAAAAATTAATAAAAACACACGCACCATGCTGCCATTTTACTTTCGCTTTTAAAGTAGCGGCAATTCGGAGGGGGCAATTGCTTGAATGGTGGGTGGGTTCATTATTATTCTTAATTAAAAAACACAACAACAAAACAGTACAATGACAAACTCGCTTAAATATGCTTGTACATTTCGCTTTGCAACCAAATCTTCATCCATCGTCATTCAGAGAAGTGAGGCGAAATCTGACTCCTGCTGCGACTCTCATTCAGCTTTCACTCAATTAAGCAGACGCTTTCAGTTTTTAACTGTATCTGTTCTCTAACTGAACTAAATAATTTTTATTACTATAAAAAAATCAAAACGACGGTGCCACGGTCACGGTGGCATAAGTTAAATAATATAACACGAGTAGACTCCTGTTTCTCCGAGTATTGGCATGATTGCAATTACTTATCTTATTGAAGTCCAGTAAACAAGTTGATATTAAGTGATTTAACATTAGACACAATAATGTCTGTTTTTGCTCTATTTCGTGAAAACAGTTTTAAACAAAGCCACACCAGAACTGTTGTGCATCTCCAAGCAACGGTGAATGAATTAATGCGTTTTGACTGAATGAATGACTCGCACACCGCCACCTACTGGCGGTAAATGTAATACATTTATTTTCATATTTACACTTTACACAGACTGTTTTTACTTAAAATATCAAATATGTAATTTTTTACATATTTCTAAATTCAAAATTATATTTAAAAACATTCGTACAACATTATTTACCAATGAGCTGCATTAAGCAGTCTATGTAAATGTGTCTAAAAACCACTTCAGATGGAGCTTCTGTGCCACTTCTGCAGTGCAAAGATTTTGATTATTTATTTTGATAGGTAACAGTCTGACTGGGTCTTATTGTTTAACATTTAAAAAACAAATTTTCTATTTTAATTTAAGAAGTTGACGAAATATGATGCATACATTTTTTTAAAAAAATTGCTCTTATAATGGTAAAAATGCTTGTGGAAATTAATTTAAAAGGCTAAATATCGCCCTGTAATGGGAAAGTTAGTGTCTGTTTTTGATTAGTTTTTGACTGTGCTCATAAATTTGTTTTATTAGGAGCACATAAAGAAAAAATGTTAGCGTAGAGCCTTGTAGGAGCGTTTACTAAAGTCGACACTTTAATTTTAATGCATTGTTCCCTTTTATCTGCATCATATTTCGAGTTTCGCGTAGCTCAGTTGGCAGAACAATATATATATTGCAATATATAACAATATGCCATCATGTGATCATGTGATCGTGGGTTCGATCCCAGGGAACACGTGCTCATAAAATGTATATGCACTATAATCACTGAGGGTAGGTTTAGGGGTGGGGTGTAAAAAGTCCACACATCGCATTTAAATGAACACGCATTTTGATTGGTAACGACAGTCATACGTCATTTAATGACGCAACACAACACTGTCATTATTTTTACGCCAGCTAGAGGGCACATGACTTTAAAATGTAAGTATAGGTCGTAATAAAGTGCTTGAAAAACGACCTTTTTTTTTTTTCTTTTTTTTTTTGGAGGACAGGTATTTATATGGTAATAACCATGTTTTCCTCCACTGAATGTTATCTATTTTAGAACCCCCAAAAAAGTCCCTTTTGAAGAAACTGAGTTTCGAGATTGAGAAAGTTGACGGATAAATGTATTATTACATTCTTTACTTAAAAGCGAAACACCTCCCAAACATAACTGTGAAAGTTGTTTTGAGCATGACTCATGGGTAAGGGAAGCTTTCATCAGACATATTAAACCATCAGGAATCGCCTTTATAACAGAGTTAAATTCTTTAAACGGAACAGGATATTGATGGATATTCATAAAACATTCATAAAATAACAAATCACCATTAGAGTTGAATAGATCGGCAACATAAATTATGTTTTTATTAAACCATTTATCAAAGAAGACTGATCTATTTCTCATTTTAATATCCAAATTATTCCATAAAATGGTTCTGTGGGGGGGAAAGTTGTGGTTGTAAACCAGTTTCCAGGCTAATAAACGTCTCAGGTTACGAATGTAACCAGGGTTCCCTGAGAACAGGGAACGAGACTCTGCGTTTGCAACGCTATGGGGAAACGTCACGTGACTCGGTGTTCGAAAGTCAACTATCCAATAACTCCAAATCCTATTGGCCGGCGACAGCCTATGACGTCATACAGGCGCGACCCGGAAGTATAAAAGGGGCGCCTGGGGAAGCAGTCATTATCCATCGTCTTGAGGGACTGTTCAGCAGGCAGCCCGATGTATGGCAAGGAAACGCAGAGTCTCGTTCCCTGTTCTCAGGGAACCCTGGTTACATTCGTAACCTGAGACGTTCCCTTTCGAAAGGGAACTTCTACTCTGCGTTTGCAACGCTATGGGGAACGATATACCCACGCCGCCATGCTTGAGGAGAATGCCTGCCAAGAAAAATGGCTGAGACAAAGGCTCCAGAGCAGTAGGAACTGCTTGGCAACTCTCCCTCGGGTCACACCAGGCTGTCAGTGACAGCATTCCCTTCGGCCAACAGCCCAAGCTAAACTCCATGAAGGACCTCCTCCAAGGCCCTACAGAAGGTGCTAAAGCGTCTGGAACCCACTTTTCCATAAGAAACAGTGGTCCCTTCAAGGGAATGTGGCCAGGGAACCGAAGGGAACCCCGGCCAGCCACTAGAGGGGAACGAAGTCACCCTCAATGCCACCAGGGAGGCCGACCTTGTCTGACCTAAGACAAACTCAGTCTGGGCCAACCCTGTCTGAATACAGAGCCTCCTAACACGCATTCTTCACAGAAGATAGTAAGTAAGAGTGACTGCAAAGAGGCAGAAACAAACTCAAACCCACGCGTAGAGACGGGCATCCTGGAGAGCAGAACTCAGCTAAGTGCTATGAACCCTCGTATTGAGGGGAGTATAATCCACTCATCCTAGGATCTACCCAGTGCTTAATTAACGCACTGAGGAGGCCGTGCGCTACAGAACCCTGATGCAGGGGAACACAAACCAGCCTGATGCTGGATCCTTAAGAGGAGGCCTGATTAAGGCCTACCCCATGACCAGCTTAGGGAGCTAAGCACTATTACAAACATAACCCTAAAAGGGAAGTACGAAACTCACCTAACAGGTAGATCATGCGATGGGCACATACTCATGGAGGCCGAAAGAGGCCTACAGCATGATAGAGTTAAGTGAATAACAGAAGTCAAACAGAAAGTGGCCCGGCTTCCTTTCCGGGGTAGAAAGATGACTTCAATGGCAGCCTAAGAGGCTGCAAAGTGCCCACATGACAATCCACCCAACACGATCCACCGAGCAGTGTACTCAGTAAAAACACCTTTTACTCTCTAAAGCAAGAGGAGTACAGCGTACGCCAGCACGCATTAAGGAAGGCCTGGAGGGGCCTATAACCTCAACAGACACGTGGCATCAGCTCGTGGCAGTGTTTAGGCCCAAAGGACGATAAACAACCAGACAGAAGGAGGTTGGTTTATCACTTAGGCCTCTGGCCAACAGAAGTGTATAAAGATAAATCTCAAAGAGAAATACACGCAAACATACTCCAGTGTGTTAAAACTAGGCGGCCTGTAGGCCTAGCAACCTCTAATACACACGGCGTAGTCTTGTGGCCGTTTCTAGGAGCACAAAAGATCCACCCTAGGCGCTAGGTGGCCCTTAGCTCAACTAGAATAGGACTCAGGGAGGCAGATCTAGGTAAAAAACAACCTTCAGTAAGGTTTTGCTGCCAAACCAACCTGAGGGGCTAGCCACTCTAAATACTCGGTAAAAAGCACCTTGTCACCCTCACAGCGAGAGGAGTATATAACTGAACTCCACATATTACACCGGAGGCCGAAGTAGGCCTGCCTTAGTAAACACGTGGCATCAGCAAGTGGCTACCGTAACCATAACCATACCACCCAGAGGCCACGTATTAACAGTGTCATGATCAACACATGAAAAACACTGCCAAACACAGAGAACAGGCCTGTTAGGGCCTCTCCGTCAGTGATGGGGTGTGGCCGATGGTGGCATGGTTTCCCAGGCATCCTGCCGACCAGTCGACTAGAAAAAGGAGGCCTAAAGGGGCCTTCATTCCAGTAACAGGTGGCGATCAGCCTACTCACAGGTTAAAACACAAATTGTGCCAAACGTAAACTAAAAAGGAGGCCTGAAGGGGCCTGCCAATTCAATAACACGTGGCTACAACTCGTGAATTAAAGTGAACCAAGCTACAGGGAACCAGCTGTAACCCAAAAAGCTATGGGAAGCTAACTGCGACCTGCGCTAGGCTACACATTCCAACAGGCAATGTACCCTAAATACACATTTTGACTAAAGGGAACCAAACAAAGCCAACATGGTCTAAGGAAGGCTAATATAAGCCTACTACCTCAGACAGACACACGGCATGGCCTGTGGCAGCGTAAACCTGTGAAAATATGTGAGCACATTATGATCAGTTAAACAGTATAGTAGAACAACCGCTAACTAGAAGGAGGCCGAATATCATAAGGCCTACAATCCGAGTTATGAGCAGTATAACCGTTAACCAGACCACTAAAAAAGGGAGCCAATAGATACCAGTTTTCTTCAACAAAGTGGCACTAACTACCCTGAATATGCAATCCAACAGGTGATGCACCCAGTGACAAGGACCTCAGACTGGAGAGTACAAGTCACCAAATACTCAAAACAAAGGCCTACTTTCACAGCAAAGGGCCTACTGTTATGAGAGCAGGTGCCAACCTGTGGCAGCATAGGCTCACATACAGTGTAGGGCAAAAGTCTAGAACCCAAAGTACACAAACTTTGATCTACATGCTTTTATTTTTAAAAAGAAAAACACTTCCAACACAGATCCTCAAATCTGATCTAAACCCCAGAGGACAGGAGCTAAAAACTAGCAACGTCAACTCAAACTTGATAAAACAAATTTATCAAGTGGCTCAGGAGAAAGTTATTCCTTTTAGCATGAAAGTTCTAGAAAGTGGGGCCAAGCACACACCTGCATAGCTTATCTACGCAAAGATAAGGGCCTACCACCTGAGGAACAGCATAAGGGAGTCAGGAAACAGTCTACAACCTAGCTGTAAAACTCAAATTGCACCTACACCAGCAAGGGGATAATTGGGCGTACAGCCTAACAACTCCCTCGGGAGGAAAACCAGAACTAGGAAACAAATCCTGAAAGGATAGTGAATACATATGGGGTTAATTCATATATCACATCACCTAGCTCTAGCTTGGCTGCCAAGTTATAGGCCTATCTTCTTTATTATATACAACAGGCACCATAACAAACAGTCTGATCTCCACTTCTAAATCTCATGATGAGAAAAATAAAGTGAAGCTCAAAGCTGAAAAGTCAGGCGGCCGGTTAGGGCCGCCGTAGACATACAAACTGAAGCAATGAGTGCCAACTCAAACTATACTGAAAATAGCCGAGAGGCTACTCCACATAGAGAGAAAACTAAGCAGCAGCCATTCTGTGACCTGCTTAGTCAGTCTCAACATTCCAGTTTTGCCCAAAAAACCCCTATAAATACTATTTCTCAATGTTACATTCACTATGCCATGTTCAGGAATTATACAGGTAACAACACACAGTCAATATTTAGAGATTTAAATTTGACGTTGTCTTACCTTCTCGAGGCTCGAAGACCCAAGACTGCTCCTTCACAAACATGGGAAGGCAAAACATCCATGGTACTAGAAGCCCAAAGAACCCTTTCACTATCAAGCCAGAAGGCGGGCCTTCAGAAAAGAATTCATCATGGGCCCGACCGTCAGCCTGACTGTTCAAAGGTGTTACCTGAACCTACACAGTGATTAAAAAACGCCCTGGGAGGCCAAGGAAGAGGGGCGAAGGCAACTTTTATCTTCGCCAGGAGAGGGGATCGATCAGCGGCGTTGCTGGCGCCGTTGATCAATCATCTCTCTTACACCATCTTTCCTCTTCCTCGTGTCTCGCCGCTTCTGCGACTTGCTCCGAGATGGAGGAGGCGCTCGAGCGGCGACGCTAAACCTCTGGCCCTGCCTCAGAGCCTCGACTCGAGACGGGCCAGCGCCTCCCGGCTTTCTGGGCCCAGGATCGGACCTGAGCGGAATGCAGTTTTTATATGCTGCTGAGCGCACCTTCGCCTCCCTGAACTTTCCAACCACCGTCTCAACGGAGCCGCCAAAAAGTTCAGTTGGCGAAACCGGGGCATCGAGAAGAGAGCCCTTCTCTTTCTCCCCGATGTCCGCCATGTTCAGCCACAGATGCCTCTCCGTGGCCACCATGGCCGCCATCGATCTCCCAATCGAGGCGGCCGTCTGTTTGGTGGCCCGGAGAGCGAGATCTGTGGTGCGGCGTAGCTCAGCCACCGCATCAGGGGACAAACCTTGCCCCTGATCCAGGTCCTTCAACAGATCAGCCTGGTACGCCTGTAACACTGCCATCGTGTGTAAAGCCGCACCAGCCTGACCCGCAGCAGCATATGCTCTGCCGTTCAGACGGGATGTTTGCTTAAGGGGTCTGGACGGCAAAACCGGAGCTTTTAGAGTCGGTGCTCTGCCCGTGACGAGATAGTTGGCAAACGTCTCGTCAATGGGCGGCAGCGACACATACCCATGCTGGCCCAATCCCTCCACATCAGCGAAATTTCCTCGCTGATGTGGATGAATTCTGGCCGAGTATGGGTTCTTCCATGCCTTCTTGATCTCAACGTGGAGATCCGGAAGGAATGGAAGGCTCACTGGAGTCACAGGGTTGTGGTCGGAAAGAAAGCGTTCGTCCAGTCTGCCGCGAACGGGCTCTTTCCTATCGCGCCCCCACGGCAGCTGCAGTCTGCCAGCAGCGCGTTCCACAACCTCCAGCAACTCGGCATATGCTGGGCCAGGCGGTTTGGAGAAAGAAGAAGAAGAAGCCACTTCTTCCTCCTCCATTACCACCTCCTGGCCACGGGGGCTATCGGCCAGAAGAACACTCGCTCCCGGGTCGGATGATGTCAGAGACAGAACATCGTCGTCCTCCAGGAGCTCATCCTCGCCAGCCGCCGCCGAGGGCTGAGAGACCACAACACCTCTCTCAAACTTGGCAGCGAGCTCCATCTGCGAGCCCCATGAGTGCAGCCGCCGCTCTGCCTCAGCACGAGCAGGGCCGGATCCACCAGGCGCAGATGTTGACGCTTCATCCCTCGAGAAGAAGGCCAAGCGAGAACGGAGCGTCCTCATCGGAAGACGCTCACAATTCACACAGACAGCGCCCTCAAGCACCATCCGTGCGTGTTCTTCTCCCAGGCAATAGACGCATAAGGTGTGTGAATCTTCCGGAGTCAGAAATCTCGGGCATGGATCCACACACTTCCTGAAACGCTTCTCCTTGTCCTCAGACATAATAGAGAAATTTCTCGTTATTTGACGATCGACAATGAACACAAACAGTCCCGAAAGACGATGAGATAATGACTGCTTCCCCAGGCGCCCCTTTTATACTTCCGGGTCGCGCCTGTATGACGTCATAGGCTGTCGCCGGCCAATAGGATTTGGAGTTATTGGATAGTTGACTTTCGAACACCGAGTCACGTGACGTTTCCCCATAGCGTTGCAAACGCAGAGTAGAAGTTCCCTTTCGAAAGGGAAGCTTCAAATCTAGCCAGTTTAACAGGTCAAAAAAGAGAGGCCACCTAACCTATTAAATATACTATTAGGAATAAAATACACATAGAATCTGACCCAAGCAAACATCTTTTTAACTAATTAATTTTATTGTTAGTATCATCAAAATTCGGGACTTTAATACCCCCATCACTTCTTTTGTTTGCTAAAACATATTTCTTTAATTTATGAGATTAATTACCCAAAATAAAATCAAGAAAAATCTTATATTTTTGGAGGTGTGAAGACAGGGAAGGGTACACAAATCTGGATAATCCTTCTGTTTTGGATAAGAGAACTCTAAAATTAAAAATTGATAAATCTCTTTGGAGCCAATTATTAAAAATATTTTTTCAATAACCGTTGAAAAAAAATCAGAAACTGTCTACTAATTACATTTTTCGTTATATGAATCCCCAAATATTTCACTTCATTTTTAATTGGTATATTTTCAATTTCAGTTTCTAGTGTCAAATAATCAAATAATTTCACACTTAGATAAATTTTGAGCCCAGAACCGTTAGAGAAGGCATTAATTGTAGTTAAGACTGGAGAAACTTGCTCTTTATCCTTCAAGAATAAAGTAGTATCAACTGTGATATATTTTATTTGCAGTTCAAAACAACAGCATTTATTTGAAATAGAATCTTTTGTAAAATTATAAATGTCTTTACTGTCAATTTTGATAAATTTAAGCCTAATGTGTCCTTGATGAATTAAAGAATTAATTAATTTCAACTGAAATGGTGCACTTGTGTTTGCGATGTGATTTTTTTTAATATAAAAAATGTTTATAAAATTTGTATTCATTAAAATTGTGAAATTTTAATAAAATGTGGTTTAAAATAGATTTTTAATGAAATTGAAGGTCTTTGTGTCATTTGGAGCGACCACATATCATGTGGTGCGACCAATAATAATAACTGTATTAAATTAAAAATAAAATATCTAATTTCTGTGACTGAAATATGAACTTATGCTTAAGTGAATGGTATTTTTAAAACATTATCAGTTATGTGATTTACAGGAAAAATAAGTGTTAAACTACATTTAAGAAGACAACTCTGAAGTTAGAGCAAAAATAGAAGGTCATTCTATACAGAATCTCAAACGAACTGCAAATACTTTGTTTCTAAACACTTTAAATTGTTTGTTTAATTGTTGCATGTTAATTAATTTTAAGATAAATCACGGTCGCACCACATGACATTTTTTAAAGGCTATGGCCAATTAATCTAGATAATAAAAAAAAAAAAAAAAAAAAAAAAAAAAACACAAATCACTTTATTTAAATTTTTTTATATGAATTTATGTGTACACAACATTCTTAAAACAATTACAATAGATATTTTTTTGTATTTTCAAATTGGCTTGTCGAAAATCCTTATACGTCATTGACCCACATATCATTTTAAAACTGCTTTACAGAAAATGCATGTCAACATTACAATTTAGAGTGATCTGTTATCTGTTGTGACTGGGTCCAAATTATGTAATTTCAGAAATGTACATATACAAAAAACACAGTTAGCTAACAATGTATTAATTTAAGGTAGACACAATGAGCCCATGGAAGTAATGAATACATGTTAACAATGATTAGGATATATAGAAAAAATTAGAATGGTGCATGTTGATCCAGAGTTTATCATCTGAAGTCCTTGCAGAGGTTAGAGTCATCTCTTCACAAGTGTTGAGGCATCTGAAGTCTTCATAAGAGGCTGGATCCAACCTGGAGCTGATGTACACTCTTATCACCTTCACGTTCAGGCATCCTGAGATAAAACAGAAAAGCATATGGAGAACAATTGCATAGCTGCTGCTCATAACATTAACCAAATATAGTTCAGTCAGGACCACTTAAGTCAAAAAAAAAAATGACCATAGACAAACTTTAGTCAATTTTGTATTGGCATATTTTGCTGAAGTTACATTTGGCAGTATGGCTCGGTTCTAAATTCGCAGTCCTTTTCATGAGCTCCATGAAAGCGAAGACAGGGAACAGCAGCAGCTTCTGGGGACAACCTCCCATTTTTAACTGGGAGAGCAGCACAAAATCCCCCTATTGAGAACAGAGCATGCATCAATGACAACAGAATGACACTGATTAAGTTAAACACAAGTTTAAGGAGGAGCTGGGGGAGGAGAAGGGTTGCAAGCAGCATGCAGCAGAAGCAGCCAAGCAAGCAGACAGACAGACGCTGCGTTTAAGTAACGCACCTTATTTGAGAGTTGCCAATTGAGTCCATAGAAATCGGATAATATGGGTGGGGTTGGAATTTGCCACTCAGCTTGACTACGAGGCCTGCCTGAACTAACGGAGAATGCTTGATTCATGTGCATTTCATCTGATATAACTGGAGTACAAGGATATGAGATGCATTCTGGGAATGCTTGGCTAAAGCACAAACATACAATGCATATTTTATAAACTTCATTATATGTACACTTATTAGTATCATACTGTATTAAGAGCAATAATAAGATATTCCTGTTGTTCCTGTCGTCTGACAGCTTTCTCCATGTAAAGACTTCATTCTATCCACTAAGAATCATTCAATATTAAGAATAAGAATCAATATTATAATTACTGTAAATTTCATGTACAAAAACATACGACATCCAGTAATTAACATTATTCAAATTCACCTATTCACGGCTATTCAAAATGTATAATGTGGCTATTGGATTGAGCAACTGATTATTACGCTGCAAAAAAAGCGTGTAACTGCCCAACTGCTTAGCCGATGATGTGGCACGATTGTTCACCGGACCTCTGAATCGGACTGAAAGGTTAGATTTACAATGCTCCTTTTATATTAGCAATAGGTACAATTTAATACAGTGCATATATTCTATATATTTTCAATTCATGATTTTATGTAGCATCTGTGAGGTGACTGAGGGTCATTTGCTTCCAGTTATTTTAGCTGTACAGAATCAGCTTGTTATGCTGCTTGATGGGGCAAACTGGTGTTTGTTATCATAGGACTTTAAAGCATTACTGTATTCGTTAACACACTGGTTTGTGGCACAAAGTAGTTTTACTGTTTAATGCATTGTTATTCTTCTAGCTCTTGATAACTTGGAATTAATTTTGCATACTGTATGTTGCAAGACCTGTGTTTCAAAATCTTGAAACAAGGGTGGGTACTGCAAAAATCATTGCTAAGAACTTTTTCATTTTCTCAGACTATTTGAAACAACTGGTCTTCATTGTGCATATTAGTCTCTACTGGGTCAAGCTGTATTTCCCAACAAAACCATGCCAGGTAAGTTTACATGTTTTTGCTTTCTTATGCATAAGTTTAAGCACAAACACCATCATTAGTCTTTTCACCTTTACCTAAATTAGAGTAGGTCCAGCTGAGCCAGATAGATGCATTAGGTTAATATTAGTTGGAAATTATATAGCTATTGTGTAACCCCATGTCAGCTTATAAATTCAAAAACACACCACTTCTTTAAAAAAAAAAAAAAAAAAAAAAAAAAAAGTACAGTAGTGTGGTTTATATCCAGTTCTCATTTCCTGAAGTATCTCCTGAGTATTTTGATTTGTTGGATTGAAGACTTCTTGAAGTTTACATTTGAGTCATTCATGCAGCAAGTGTGACAGAACTGACCACAGTCCACTCCCCAGAAGATCTTCTACTCACAATATCTCAAGTCGGTCACCCCCTGGAACATTATATTTTTATTTCCTGGGGTTGTCTGACCTTTTGGAGTGGGCTAGATGACCAACTTTTCCACCTGATGGCCAGGGGAGAAACATTGTGCACCTTAGCTTAGACTATGTGGCTCACACTCAACAACGCCATTCAATCGCAGCCCTCCCAGTCCACTCCTGTCCTACTGTTGCCATTGTGTGTCATCCCAGGACCCCCATCTCAGAAATCCTCCCAACCTTGCCATCACTCCTCATGCCATCCACAGACCATGGATTTGCTCCGTACGAGCACTGTTACTATAATGGACTCGCTGGTCCCGCCCAGCTTAAAGTCTCATTTGTTGGCACTGGTCTCGCGCAGTATCCAGTAACTGAAACCAAACTTTTTTTAAAAACTCCTGCCAGGGTGAAGATCTTTAAAAAAAAAGCATTGTTACAGCATTGTCGTGTAGACGGTGAAACCGGAGATTTTGGCTAGTGACATAGGAGTGCGCGCTGTTATCTCCTTTGTTCGACGTCCGATTGTGCGCCGCTATCTCCTTTGTTTACGTGAGGCGAGTCTGTGCAATGACTGACGTAGCCAAAATATTGCTGCTAATAACTGTGCTAACGGTGCATGTATACGGATACATGCACAGTTCTCCCATTATATTGCAGGACAGAGGCGTCAGATACTACGCAGGTCACTGCTTTTGTTTTGTTTTTACTTTAAATGAATACCTCTCATTGTATTGTTCTGGTTTATGGAGTTAATAATAACATTAAAAATAGTAATAAAATGCTTAATAAAATAACAATGTTGTTAGCCTACCGGAACCGGTAATAAACTTTTATTTTTTTATTTATTATTTGTCAAAAAGTTAGTTTTAGGTGCGAGTATGGAACACCACTCTGAAACTACGATGATTGACCCCGTAGTAACCATAGCAATGTTCTAGTGTTTAACGTGTTTGGTCTCCACCATTCTGAGCAAAGAAATATTACAGTGACAGAAGACTCATTATGTTCAGCATTTTTAACTAAAGCACAGTCAACAGAGTCAACATTGCTTTTTTGCTTATTTAAAACAATGCCTGTATTATTGTTTTAAATAAGCGTCCTCTAGTGGTGAAACTTACTGTGCCTTTAAACACGATTACAGTAGTTATTTTGCAAACAAAAGACTTGTTCCAAATTTTCTGGAACGCAGCTTGTATCTTGAGAAAGCAAACCATTAGCATTGCCATTCATCTAAAAAATACAAAATATTTTATATTCTTTCCATTATTCCTTTTTTTTTTTTTTTTTTTTTTTTTTGAATACTTTTAAACAATTCTTCATATACTCTAGATTGCTTTGATCCATTGCTTAATAGTGCCTGGAGTGATATTATTAATTCTCATATGAGAATTAATATTTTCATATGCAACACAGCTTAGAAGAATATACTCTACAATTTCTGTGTGTCCACATTTGTCACAATTACTAGTTTTGTGTTTCCCTATTTTGTGTACACTGTAATTTATTTTGCAATGTCTCGAAATGATAACATCTTTCTTTCTATTGCCATGTCTAATTCTCTCAACACGACACACTCCTGGTATAAATGTCTTCCTTTTATTCTATTATCCCATTTCTTTTGACATTTTTCTTCTGTTGTTTTTAGTCTCTTGATTTCAGTTTTACTTGATGCCTTTTCAACTTGTGATTTGTTTCAGGGCCTTCTTTGCTAGTCTACTTCCTCATTTCCTTCCACACCTATGCTGACAACCAAAGGAAATTTACTGTTAGCCATAACTGCCTTATTCTGCACAGACTGTGTAATAGTTCATATATCTTATTGTGTTGCAAATGTTCCACTCAGTAAGCTTGTAAGAGCAGCCATTTTACCTATCTTTTTTGGCGTATCTCTTCAATCCACTGTTGAGCCAGAAAGATGGCTAATAATTCAGTGGTAAATACTGATATATGGTCTGATATTCTCTTTGTAATTTTAGTTTTGAATATAGGTATATATAATGCTGTCATTCTTCCAGAATCTGGATCTTCTGATCCATCTGTATCTGCATTATGCAATATTAAACTGCCACCTGAAGAAAAAGCGTTGCACCCCAGATTTGTCCCATAATTATATAAAAATAAAAATGTAAGCAGTGTTTCCTGTACCACTTTCCAGCAGAGGCACTGCAATTCAAGCGTAATGCAAAAATAATGGCGAGAAAACACAGCTTTCCTAGCAGTTTGCACGCGCATGCAGCACACCCAGTGTAGTCAGTTTCATTAACAAATGACTCTTATGAACCGTTGTTTGGGTGTGTGCGCGCTTTTGTGTCATCAGGACACAAATTTGTATAATGACATGGGTATGACATAGGTACTACAAGGAGCAGGTGACTTATGAGGACATTATCCCATGTCCCCATTTTTCAAAAGGATTATAAATCATACAGAATGAGTTTTTGTGAGAAAGTAAAACTGTGCACAGTTTTCTGTGATGGGTAGGTTTAGGGATAGGGGTAGTGTAGGGCGATAGAAAATACAGTTTGTACAGTATGTTTGTACAAAACCATTACACCTATGGAATGTCCCCACAATTCACAAAAACAAGTGTGTGTGAGAGAAAGAGTCAAAAAACACAGTACAGCCCAATTCACGTACAAATTGACTTTTTCCATTTAATCATCAATCCAGAAGGTCAGCTTAATTGAAAACTGCTATAACTACTTCACCGTTAGTCTGATCGACTTGAAAATTGGCATGCAAGGTCTCTGTCCAAAAAACATGGCCACCATAAACCAGTGAAATTTGAGCACCTATTAGACAAGGTTAACGGAGGCTGATTGGAATGGCCCTGAAGAAGCCTGAGAAGTTTCATGCCAACACCACCTAGTGGTAAAGTTACATTTTCAAATGCTTATAACTTTGGGTGTGGTCTACTTATTTTAATGGGAGTCACCTCCTTAGACTCCTGAATCCTTGCCGAGTCTAACAATACCAAACTGCTTCACCTTATGGTTTGCGCCATGTTGTGATTTAGCGCTTAAACTTTTATGAATATCTTCGAAACTGTTAGTCGATCGAGATGAAACCACCATAGGAAATTCAGAAACACAGGTTGATAGCTAAAAGCTAATGCCCAAATGTCAAAATTGATAGGAAATTGCAAAAAAAAAAAAAAAATCCAATCGAATTCGCCCATGGGTCATTTTTTATGCTCCCATATAATTTATATATCTTTCCCCCAGTTTTACAGATAAGGCTTAAGCTAGTCCGTTACTAAAATGCATTTGAGCTGTTTGAGCTGAAAGCAACTTAAACTGACATATGTCAGTGCCATTGTTTTGTCTCAAGATGTACATCAGTAATGTTTTTTTTCTAGTGTACATTTATAAAAGATACCTAAATATCCTAAATTAACCAAGCCCTAGTCCTGGCTAAGCCCTGTCTGTGAAACCGGGTCTATAACTTTAAAAAATAAATGAGATATTTTCACCAAATTTGACACTCATATGTATGGGCACACTCTGAGGAAACCTAAAAAAGTGGTTGAGATCGGGCAATAGGTGGCGCTATAACTGTCAAAAAACCTTTAAAAAAAAAACCTCAGTAAATTGCCTGGATTGGCTGTAAATGGTATTTTCCATCTATGATCTAAGTGCTTACATGCTTGCTAAATAAAATATAATACCTTTTCTGTAGCTTAAAAGCCTTAAAGTGCTTGAACCCCAATAACTGCCGCTCGCAGCTATATTTCTTTTATTTTCTCTTGCACATTATTATTTTTATTTTGTTGAAACCCTAATATTTTCTACTTCAGAATTCTTTAAATTTCTACTTCAAATTACTTTAGTGCCTCAGAAAATTATAATCTTTCCTCTACTCTAACATTTGGAACTTGCACTACATGCTTCCTCACCCTATATCCTTATATCACTTTCTTCCCAACGGTGTTCATTTTGACAGCAAATTTTGATTTAGTTTTAGTCATAGTCTTTCGACTAAAATGCCATTTAGTTTTAGTCATATTTTCGTCATCGGAAATTGTTTTAGTTTTAGTCAACTAAATCTACAGTAGATTTAGTCGACTAAGAGAAATTTGCATTACAATTTAACTAAATTCGATTTAACAATACACATCCTATACACTGATATATCTGATATTTCCCAAACTGTTTATGGTCACCCAACTGTACATTGCTCGCCATAGCGGACGGTTTTTGACCTTTCAAGTGCAAAAAGACACAAAATAGCAAAATTCAGTACTTTTCTTTTAGAATTACTTTAGTGACAGAATATGATAATCCTTCCTCTATTGTTTTAAGAAAAGGGTGGATACTCAAAATCTAAAAAGAGGAAGTGAGCAAAACATTTAGAACATGCTGATTAGAACATTGTTGATATTAGTCCCATGGGTCAAGCTGTATTTCCCAACAAAACAATGTCAAGTTTGCTTCAGATTCACTTTAAATTAATTAGTTTTGCATCTTATTTAGTTTTATTTCTAATAAATAAACCGGTTTCTTGCTAGGCTATTTGTAAACATTGGCTGAGGGCAAAGTGAAGTTTCATAACTTTATATATTTATTTAACTTTACCGTTGTACTAGTGCACGGACTTTGTACGTTTGACTGAATTGTTTGCTTGTCTTTATTTCTTATTGTATAGCTTCTCATACTTTATACTTTTTATAATGGTTACTATTGATAATTAAAACTGACTTTTAACAAAAAGAGAGGATTGTTTTGTCTCATTTCGTTTTATTATAGGCTACATATACAGTGAAGAGTACATACAGAATACATATGCACATATTGCCTGAACCACACATTAATAGGTTTCATATTTTTTAAATGAAAACGAAAAGCAGGTTTCGTTAAGACCTATAAGTTTAAGTGTTTTGTTATATAGCCTACATGAAGTGAAGATAATCAATGCACGCGTTGCCTGAACCACATTTGTGTGGCGCCTCTTGCGTTTTGTCATTCTCCTTGTAGGCATGTGCAAGTGACGATTCTCTGTCAACCAATCAACGTTCTGCAGAGTGTAGCTCCACCCTTTTGGTACCGGTACTATTGGTACTATTGGTGCTTGGTACCCCAACAGAAGGGTCCCAAAAAAAGTGGTACGGTTCAGAATTCGGGTACCATTCACAACTTTTGACAATGGAAACAGCAAAAATTGCGTACCGTACTGTACCGAACCATACCGCTCGGTGGAAACGAGCCATAAGAGATTAGACCTTGAAGTTGGCATTCGTGATGTTGCATTAGATTAGTCATATCTATCATATCCATGTCATAGATCATATCCATGTCACTTGTGGGGTGCCCCAGGGCTCAATTCTGGGTCCAATCTTATTTTCTCTATATTTACTCCCTCTTCGTTTAATTTTTGAGTCCCATTAAGTTCGTATCGTATCACATTTATGCCGATGAGACTCAGCTCTATTTTCCGTTAAAATCAGGTACTGATTCAGTGTCCTCTCTGCTAGCTTGTTTAGAGGACATTAAGATTTGGATCGACAATATTTTCCTTCAATTAAATCAGAAAAAGACTGATGTTATGTTGTTTGGCCCTTCACCCATTTTAAATAATCTAAGTTCTACCCTGGGCCCCCTTCAAGATAACATTCGTGATAAAGTTAAAAATCTGGGAGTTACCCTTAACCCGGAGTTAAAATTTGATAAACAAATCAATTCTGTAGTTACAGCCAGTTTTCTGCAGCTTAGGGGACTTCCCAAGCTTAAAAATATTTTGAGTTTTAGTGATTTGGAGACTGTTATACATGCTTTCATCTCAACCAGATTGGACTATTGTAACACTCTATACGCTGGAATAAATCAGTCCTCGCTCTTGCGATTACAACTGGTACAGAATGCAGTGGCTCATTTTTTGACAGGAACAAAAAAAAAAAGAGAAAACATAACACCTGTGTTAGCATCACTTCATTGGTTACCTGTTCGACTCAGAGTTGATTTTAAGGCTTTAGTATTTGTATTTAAATCCCTTCATGGTCTTGCCCCTTCTTATATTTCAGACCTTCTCCACTCCTACTCTCCTGTGAGAACGCTCAGATCTTCCACCCAGATGATATTAAATGTTCCAAAATCTCGACTTAAATCCAGAAGTGACAAGGCTTTCTCAGTTCTTGGTCCTAAGCTCTGGAATTCCCTACCTTTGTCTATTATTGGTCTTCTCTTAAAACATACATTTTCTCAGGCATATGCTTAATTTGATAATTTTCGTTTTTGTTTTATTTTGCATGACGTTTTGTCTTAATTTTATTAATTTTGTTTTGTTTTCTTTCAATATATTTTATTAGTATTTAAATTGTATTGTATGAGGATGTTTTGTCTTGCAGCACTTTGGTCAGCATTTATGTTGTTTTAAAGGGCTATATAAATAAACTTGACCTTGATAAATTGCTGAAATGTTACTTTGAGAATAAAAATTAAGCACAAGCACAATCATTAAAGGACAGATTCTTTTCTTTAACTTCCTCAACTTCAAAATTTGAACCATTTAAATAGAGAATAAGGTCAATAGACTCGACTAGGGAGAAATAACAAGCAGGTTTGCTATACCGAATGGTATCCTTATCCAGTCCCATACGAAAACACACAATGAGAGAAGCATCAGGCCAGCTCACCCGATGGGAGAGCTCAAGAAACTCCTCCACATACCTCTCCAAAGGCCTACCATTATGCCGTAAGCCCCAAAGATCGTCCTCAGCCAGGATCATGCTTTTGGTGTGGTCAGTTCTTCTGTCACAGTTGTGTTCAGGCAGGATGAAGACAGATGATTAGATCAAAATACTCAAAGTTTAATTACAAAATCCAAAATAGACAAGGGGAAAACACAACGTAAAACTGACAACAGAACAGAACAAACACAGGGCTTAAATACACAGCGAACAGAAGAGCTAACGAGACTAATTAATAAGACACAGCTGGACTGAAGACACTAATCAAATGAGTAACCAAGGATACAAGTGGCGGGAAACTAAACAAAGGGAAACATGTGACAAATGAAATTGCAAACAGAAAGTCCAAACACGTGACACAAACAAAGCTAATGATTTTATAATATTTTTTTTTACTTTATAAGCAATAAATAATAATAACGAGTTAGCTCAGGGTTGGGAAGCACTGCTCAAGTGTTATTCAACAAAGGAAGTATAAGCTGTGTCCATTGCCATAATATTTTAAGAGTATTTATGAGACTACAGTATGCCACAGTGTCTTTAATAATCCTTATTTCTCTTTCTCCACAGATTGTAATCAAAGTTTACTTCAAGCCAAATATTTTATTCTTATTTTCTCTGTTGGATTGAACATATTTTTTGTGAGTGAATTCTCAGGCCATCATTGTAAAGAATCACTAACAGCAATAACGTTTACAGCATCCAAAGGCAAGCCTCTGGAAAACAACACTATCCTGCTCATATGGTTTTGGCCATTTGGAATAAAATTCGACCTAAACTCTTGCAGTTCCATGTATAATATAGACGGCTGTTACTTAACAGTAGACAGAGATCTCTACAGCAAGGCTCATGGAGTACTGATAAATCACAGAGACATTAACAGTGACCTGTCAAATTTACCCACAAAACCACGGCCTTTCTTCCAGAAATGGATATGGATGCACTTCGAGTCTCCACAAAACACAAGGCGACTCAACAGTCTGGAGAACCTGTTTAATGTGACACTGAATTACAGACGGGATGCTGATATTGTTCTTCGCGAACAAATTGTGCTTAAAACTGAAGATACTGAGGATAAGATATTTCCACAAGTTCTGGACAAAAAGGACAAGTTAGTTTGCTGGATTGTGAGCAACTGGAATGAGAAGCATGAAAGGGTAAAATACTATAATGAGCTAAAAGAACACATAGACATTTATGCTCTTGGGCGTCATTTTAAGAAAGAAGTAAGTAATGCACAATACAATGAAATATTAACCAGATGTAAGTTCTATCTGTCATTTGAGAACACAGACATTGATGACGACTACATGACAGAAAAGCTGTTCAATCCCCTCACACTCGGATCAGTGCCAGTGGTTCTTGGGGCTTCAAGATACATATATGAAAGGTTTGTGCCAAGAGATGCTTTCATCCACGTGAAGGATTTCTCCAGCCCTCAGAAACTGTCTGAACACCTGCTGTCATTGGACAAGAATGTTGAAGAATATAAAAAGTATTTTCAGTGGCGAAAACACTTTGAAGTAAAACTAGTTAACTATCCCCAAGAGCACGCATGCCGTGCCTGTCATTATATACAGACAAAGAAAGACTACCAGTTTTTTGGAAACCTTAACAAATGGTACTGGGATCCCATCAACAATGGGACTTAAAGGTCATGGGTGTGACTGTATTGCTTTTGCTATTGCCAAAACAATGCTCAGCACTTTTAATTTTGTTGCAAAGTTGCATTTGTTTGTGGTATGTTGAACATCCACTTGCACTTAGCAATTCCAGATTTCCTGGAAAGAGATTTCATACTCCACTTCTGCATGACAGAATATCCTCAAAAATTCATACACGATAGTGGAGTACATAGTGCATAGTTAAAGTGCATAATGTATGGTATGTCACTTGGGACACATCTAACTAAATCTACCTACAATTGGCTCAAAAAAAAAAGAAGAAAAAAGTTGGATATCCTCCAACTGGATGGACTTATAGTTCCCATCATGCAGTATGCTATTTTCTGTGAAATCTGCAGAACGGCTCTGACTTTCAGCAACTACGTCGACTGTGTATGTCAGCCTTTATATATTGTTATACCTATTTGAGCAAAGCAAGTACTTTTAAAAAGTCCAAGTTATAAAATGCAGCTTTAATTTACTTGGTATGTTTTCAATAAAATATTATAAAGCTTTAAATTGATTTTTTATTTATTTTGTTTAAACAGCATGCAGTGATAGCATACAGTCAAAGAGTAATAACACCAGCAAAGAAATGTTTTTGTTAATAAAAATAGGTTGAAAAACAAATACTTTTTTCATCGCCGCTGAAGTACAGTGTAAGAGGAAATGTCAAGCATCTTAGGGGCTCTTAGGGTATTGATTTGAAGAAGGAGGGGGTCCTTGGAGTAAAAATGGCTGAGAACAATCACACTAGTATTATCAACACTTTAATATATTTACTGTCAACAGTCAATCTTTCTTTTGCTATTGCCAAAGAACAGTAATGATTTGTCCCATTAGAATATGCTACAGGGCTTCTGGCTTTATTGTTATTTATTATTTTAAAGAGATTTTTTATATGCTTTATTATATACCTATATGTGAAAGAATTAATATTGACATCGTTATATTACAGTATAGAGTTGTAATAAATGATTGTTGAACTATTGTTTACACTTGAATAATTTATTAATGAATCTCAGAATTGCACGAAAGTGATGTAATTGAAATTTATACTTTTGAATGAGGTAGAGTAGAATCACCCATATGTGATGAAATATATAAATCAAATCACTTTTAGTGTGATCTTTGAAATCAGCACTAAAAACCCAAAGAGAAAAACTCATTACAGTGTCATTAATCACCTGTGTTTTATACATATTATAACAGTATATAGTTATTTGCTTGGGGAACACCATCATTTTATGCTCAAATGTTCTCAGCTTTACAACAAGAAAAAGAGGTAAAATATGATGTAGCAAAAGTTCATATACAATTTAATCATAAAGGTTTGTACAAATGTCCAGCTTCATTTGTCCAGAATAGGTTTTGAGTGGATTTCAGTTTAAGGAACCTGACAGTTTTCTGTAAAAAATAAATAATAAATAAATAATAAATAAAATAAAATAAAAAAATCAAAGACAATCAATAAAAATATATGATATTTTGTGGGGGACTAACTGGATATGAATAGAGATAAACTTAATACATGTGATTGATATTTTATAGATTTTGTCATAGCAGAGAGACCTTTTAGGGAACTTCAAGCCAACAGTCTGATCACAAACAGAGGAATGAAGATAAACTCTTAATGCTTATTTCAGAGCTCATGTCCCATTCACATCGAATGCAAACCCTGAATGCAATAATAGCTATTATTGCATTCAATGTTTGCATTTGATGTGAATGGGGCCTATAACTTTATATTGCACTTCATGAATTAACCCTAAATTTAAACCCAAAACTGTTTACCTGATGTTTTTCTTCATGCACATTATTCATGTTTACTGAAACTGAAACTTCTCAACTCAAAATATCTTCAGTATCTACATCCCACTGACTAAATTTCTCTTGTTATTGCTGCAGTTAGTTTTATGTGTACATATTGTTATGCTAATATGTTATTGCTACTCTGTGCTGTGACCTTGATCTTGGGAAAGGAGCTTTATAAATAGCCTAAACATTATTATTATTATTATTAATTATTTTAATTAATTTAATCCATCCTTGGTGAATAACTAGCTGACTATCAGTTTCTAAAACCAGCATTTCATAGTGATTCCAAACTTCTGAACTGTGTAAAATGATTAAAAGTAAAATACTATCCTATTTTAATACATATAAAATACATAAAATCACTGGTCGCAAAAACAGGCTCATGAATCTTTGTGCGCCACTTTTTGAAAGAAAGAGGAAGTTGAAGCGCGTTGCATAGTGGGATGTGGAATCCAATACACTGCGTTTTAAATCGTATTACACTGTAAAGGGTGAACGTGTTTTAATAATACCTACCACTAAACGGAGTGAATAAAGAACAATCATCTAGAGGCGAAATTATTATTATTATTTTTATTTATTTATTTTTGCAACCTTGCAATTTTCCTCCGTTATGAAATACAGGATCATCTCATGTGACCTGATGTGAGCTGCCGTCATCTAGATGTATGAATCTGTTCTGGACATTTGCACAATTTAGGAACTGTTTTGGATCGCCGAACTTTGGAGCTTTTAAAGGTCTTGTTGGATTCTGGCCGACATTGCCTTTTTCATGTGCGGTTATTTTTACATAGCTCCGTTCTGCTCTTGATTCCAGGAAGTTGTCGTTGGATGTGTAAAATGCTGAATGCTGCAGCAGCCGACAGAAATAAGGACCCGATCCTTGAGGTGTTAAAAACCAGAGTGACATCAGACAGGCATCTGGTCGCTTTGGAAATATCTTCTGGTACGGGACAGCATGTCATTCACTTTGCCAAAGCATTTCCGAATATTACATGGCAGCCGTCTGAAGTTGAAGCACGGTCAATATCGAGGTGAATATGCGCAACATCTTAATTTATCTTGAATTCTCTGCTTTATATGTAGACATGAACAGCTCTACATTCTTGCTGCTGCAGAAACGCATTGATTGACTGATACTTGCATATTCAAGTTATGAAATCGTAAAACAAAAATCTTTCAAATCGTTTTACTAATTGATGAAGAGGCACAAGGTCGTTGAAATAGTTATACATATAGTTAAATAGTTATAGTTATTATACATATATATGTATAATATGTTCTTTATATTTTCATGAAGGCATGGGCCTATATTTTGAGTATAATACAAAGTTCACCTACGAAAGTTTGCTCGAAGTGCAGGTGCAGATATCTGTGAATAGATGGCGCTGTTCAGTCACGTTTGGAGAGTGCGTAGATCGACTTTTCTTTTTAAAGGAGGCCTATTTTGTATGACTGATGTCTTTTGTCAAAAAATAAGTAAAAGCCGCTCCAATACCTGTTACTTAATAGTTTATCTCAAAGTACACGTTCCTGTCAGTGCAAAACCTTGACTGAAATTAATTGCTTCCCCTCAGAAACGAGTTGAATTTTAAAGCAGTCGTCATGTGACGCGGGCCCTGAGCGCTTTGAAAACAACGCTCATATTATAGCAACGCAGCCATTTAGGTAGCTGATTTAATGCCCGTTTATATAATGATGGTTAGGGCAATAATAGCAAATAGGACAAAAGGACGTGCATGTGTTGTTTCAGGATCGACTAGAAAGAAGACCTCCACAAAATGTATAAATCACAATAAAAACAACAGTGGCAATGCTCTCACCAATTTTGATATAGCTGCTTTTTTCTTTTGGCAGCGGCTATTTACACTAAGTGAAAATAGCATATTTTCTTAGCGATAGATGCTATTTACACTGAGTGCAAATAGCTGTAGATGTTATTTACACTAAGTGAAAATGGCAATATATTCAATTTACACTAAGTGACAATAGCAGCATTTTCTTTGCGATATGCTATTTACACTAGGTAAAAATAGCTATAGATTCTATTTACACCATGTAAAATTAGCAGTTCTAATTAGATGACTAAAAGTTAGTCATCTAATTTTTTTTTCAAGACTGGTCCTAACTTTTTTTAAATCAGTTACATAAAAAGGTAGAGCGGTCTAATTTGAATCGGAAAAGTAAGACTGATTACCTTTTATCTAACTGCTTTGGCCGGACTAGTTCTTAAGACAGTCTTAACATAATGGCTGAGTTTATGCAACTGGCCCCGTAACAAACTGAGAAAAAAATAATGGACCATAGTGTAGTAATAAACACTTGTGACGGAGCTGTATTAGTTCAGAGTTCATTCCTGATTATTCTTTAGATTGGGCTTCATACCATACATTTTTTCCTGCTATTGAATACCAAATGTCTAATTGCTAATATTTTATATACCATATTGTGATATATATATATATATATTTTTTTTTTCAGTATTGAAGCATATAGACAGTATCATAGGCTGCAGAATGTAAAGCCACCCATCTATCTTGATGTGTCTCAGAGTTGGGAGAACTGGGGTGGAATTCAAGCTGAGTCATGTGACCTCATCGTGAACATCAACATGATGCACATCTCACCTCTGGCCTGCACAATGGTGTCATGCTTGCTTGCTTGTATTTCTCTTTCTCTGTATTTGTAGACTGTCTGCATATAACATTATCTAATATTCTTTTGATTTTTAGGGTTTGTTTAATGGTGTTGGAAAAATACTGAAGCCCCAAGGATTGCTTCTGACTTATGGGGTATTTGTAGCATAATAAGCTCAAGCACCTTGAATTTTTATGCATTTGGCTACATTTATTGGCTTCTAAAGTCTTGTATCTGATATTCTTTTTGCAGCCATATGCTTTCAATGGATTGATTACTCCTCAGAGCAATGTTGACTTTGACCAGAGCTTGAGATACAGGTTAGTGATAAAGGAAATCACTGGTAAATGAGCAACATCTGCATTGCTGCAAAGTGGTGTAGATCCTTGATAAAGGTTATTTCACTGGTGTGAAAAGAAATGCATGCAAATATAAAACCACTGTCTTTTATGGTCTAATAAAGTTCAGGCCTAAACATAAGCAACTTATAATCAGTGTTGGGGAAAGTTACTTTTAAAAGTAATGCATTACAATATTGCATTACTCCCTAAAAAGTAACTAATTGCATTAGTTAATTTTTATGGAAAGCAATGCGTTATGTTTGTGGTACCTTTTCTCATCTGGGCTGAGCTTGCTGGTTTGTTTTACATTACAAAAAAAGTTTTAACGCAAATGTAGAGGCCCTTTTACATCAAAAGTGTAATGAATAAGCCTCAGGCTTAAGGAAATGCAAATTCACACTTGTACAGTAGAGTACAAACCTTAGCTGTGCTGCCATTCTGGATCGCAGAAGAACAGGAAGAAGAAAAAAAAGATGAAACACAAATGTGCTGTTTATCTGAAGTAAGTTTCGCTTATTAGTATGGTTGAATTGGATCATTGAAGGTCAGCAGTAAAGACATTGGTTAATAGTGAGATTAAATACATAAAGGCCCGGTTTCACAGGATTAGGCCTTAATTCAGTTAGGGCATTTACGTAGCTTTTATAAATGTACCCTAGAAAAACACATTACTGGTGTGCATCTTGAGACAAAACAATGGAACTGACATATTTTAAAATATGTCAGTGCAAGTTGCTTTCAGTTAAAACAGCTCGACATGTATTTTAGTCTAGGACTAGCTTAAGCCTTGTCTTTGAAACTGGGGGAAAATACTGATAGTAATATTCAAAGTTTGCATTACACTGTTTTTATATATATATATATATATATATATATATATATATATAATACAGTATCTGTTTTTGTGCAAGTGAGATGAGTAAATATCTACTCACATTTAGTCTAGAACTACAATATCTATACAACAATCATATATATATATATATATATATATAATACAGTATCTGTTTTTGTGCAAGTGAGATGAGTAAATATCTACTCACATTTAGTCTAGAACTACAATATCTATACAACAATCATATATATATATATATATATATATATAATACAGTATCTGTTTTTGTGCAAGTGAGATGAGTAAATATCTACTCACATTTAGTCTAGAACTACAATATCTATACAACAATCATGTTCACACAGCGCACACAACGCCTCTGTACTCACGATTTCTCTCCAGATTTCTGGGGACAGGAGAGCTGTCAGTCCATAAATAGGAAAACAAAGCAACTTGCATTACTTATTTGAAGATGTAACTCAGATATTTTGTTGTAAATTTAAAAGTAATGTGTTACTTTACTCGTTATTTGAAAAAAAGTAATCTTATTACGTATCTTGCGTTACTTGTGATGATTTACCCCCAATACTGCTTATAATACTTTTAGATACTACAACTGTCATAGTTTCCCTTTTATGAACTTGCACTGCAAAAAAATATCTTACTTAGTATTTTTGTTGTTTCCCATTACAAATATCTAAAAAAAATTTAAATCAAAATAAATTTCCTTGAGAAGGAAAAAGACTTGAGAACAATTATCAAAATTAACTGCTTAAAAAAAAACGCTTGTCTCTTTGAATTAAGTTTTTTCTTACCTCACTGATAGTGATATTAGGATACATTTTGATAGATTTTTCAGAAACCAACATTTACTGTCTAATGGACCTAAGTCATTTTGCTACTCAAGTAAATATATCTTGATTTAAGAATGTTTCGATATGTGTTCTAGATTATTATTATTACACTGCAAAAGTTGATCATATTTTGTTGTGCCAATGTTGTTTTGCAGAAATCCAGACTGGGGTCTAAGAGATGTATCATTACTGACAAAGCTAGGCCAAGAAAATGGACTGCGATTGGAGGGAATTGTAAGAGTGTTATTACCAAAATGAATTACTTAATGCATCTGGTGTAGTGCATGCTTGATGATAATTATAGTTTAAGATGCAATGTCGATTCTTCCTTGCCTATTTCTGTTCATTACAATTCTTGCTATAAAGGTTTTTTCTTAGAAGCTATGATCCATTACTTGACCGTGATCCACTGCAAATTAATCTGACATCATGCCTCATACACCTCTTTCTTGCTTTTAAATATGATTGGCTTGATTATGTGATGATTCACCACCTTGGGACATTGTAGGCTTGTAAATGCATCTGTTTTTGTTTTCTAGGTTGACATGCCCGCCAACAACAAGTGCTTGTTGTTTCACAAGGACAGTGTGGTTTGATATAATATCAGTTTTGTCACACTATATTTGCATATGTAGCCTGGACTCTACAGTGTTTTAACGGTTCAAAGATACTGAATAATACAAAGGCTTTGCTGAAATTTCTCATCATTACATTTTTGGCAAAGATGTGTTTTTGCAGGATGTAATAATGTGGATTTATTTAAACTTTTTACATCGAAAGAAATAATAATTTAGACAAATATGTTTTAAAAAGATGCGTACTCACATGAAATAAAGAATAACAACATAATACAACGTACATCATTCCAAAATGATTTTCACTATGCTGATTCATGGAAAAGTAAACTTTAAAGTGCCTGTGGTTTATTACAGGATATAATGTTGATAGAGCGAAAATGTAAATGTTTTATTTTAACCAAATTGATTGGTAATCATTTCAATCATAGTTGCAGTGGATACCATGCAGAATATTAATATGCCTGTAGTTAAATAAATGTGTAAATTTTCACATTTCAAGGCAGAATATTTGTGTCTATTTGTTTGAATTGTCATGATACACTAATACACTATACAGCTAATTGCTGCTCTTCCTTTATGCAATTGAAGATAGATATCCTTGATCAATAAACAATATCAGTCTATTAATTTGCACTGTGTTTTCCTTGAACTTTGGTCGGACTCTTGTCTTTGTTGTTAGAATGGTTATTGGCGATGGTAAGTCGGAACCAAAGATCATGATCTGAAGGTGTTACACCGAAAATTACCCCCAACATGGGAGGTGCAGCGGATACGAGTGAATCGCAGTAGTCGGCAAAAGATTATTTGAACACAACCCGATTTATTATTCTGTTTCGTTTTGATCTAATTTCATTTTAAAGACTTTAAATACACTCCTTTTGCTTCTCTGTCGAAAGTCATCCAGAAAAGGTAACAGTTTAAGCGGCGGCGGAGCAAGTTGATTATCTATTTTTGTCCCCTGTCTTAAAAGCACAGTGTGTCAGTTCGTATGAAGCTTTTATTTCCATAAAGACTTGAATAATGTCAACGACATCGCTGGATAAAGAGCTGCAGGAGCGTCTGAGAGAGGCCAGTGCCATCGGAGACATTGATGAGGTGAAGACTTTAGTGGAGAGCGGAGTCAACGTCAACTCTCAAAATGAGATTAACGGATGGTGCGTATAAACACTGACCCGACCAGCTAAATTACTTATTTTATATATTTACTTTTGTACAGTTATAACAGCCTCTTCTTCTAGAGCAATTCGCCTTTTTTTCTTAAGAAAAGAAAGCCCCTGGCCACAATTGATAACGTTAACTGACAGAAGATGTTAGAGTAGGGGCCCCTCTACTGAAATTCTTTTTCTTTCTTTCTTTCTCTATGACAGGGGTTTTTAAACCACAAAACATTCAAGTTTTGTCAACTTGTGTTTACCACAGACATTTTACTCGTAAATTGAAAAAAAAAAAAAAAAGACAGGAAAATCTCGAGGTAACCACTGGTGAATTAATCTTCCGGGTTTTTGATGTCATGGTTGGAGCACTAGATAATAGATTTGATTATTGGATGGATGTGGTTTGCTATTGGTGGATCTCATGTGAGTGACGGGTTGTCCCGCCCTCCCACCAGTAAATACATAATCAGAGAAGAGATGTTGCTGCAAGAGAAAGGGGAAGTTATTTTGATTATTTATAATAAATACATTTTCAATTAATTTAATTTTCAATTAAAAAAACTAAACAAACAAGTCTGTTTTGATTTCATGGTAACTTAACATTTTAGAATGGGGGTCCCTCACTTGAGGATGATCATATTTAGGGGTCCATGGCATCTACAAGATTGATCTAGGACAACAGATTAATAGGATACCTAAACAGGCTTTTAACACTTGAAATTGTGAAACATGCAGAGCGAGCTATTAAGACATTTGTAGATTGATTTCCCTGTAAAGTGCAAACACTAGAGAAATCAAAACATTTCTCTGTTTGATGACCAACCTGATATTCAGCGTTAGATAAGACAGCCAATGGTGTGAATTTGGGGCAGGGCTATCTTTTTCAGACAGTTTATGATTGGTTGTCTGTTGCTAATCTACTTACCTTC
Source organism: Elopichthys bambusa (assembly GCA_037101425.1). Taxonomy (NCBI): domain Eukaryota; kingdom Metazoa; phylum Chordata; class Actinopteri; order Cypriniformes; family Xenocyprididae; genus Elopichthys; species Elopichthys bambusa. Next base: position 11,245,414 of record CM074435.1, read on the forward strand.
TAGCTGTGTTGCCAAGTTTGCGGTTTTCCCGCGGAATTGGGCTACTTTAACAGTGTTGCCATGGGTTGTTTTTCATGTCCATGGGTTGAAACAACCCCTATTACATGATATTTAGCCCCTGGAATGCAAATTTTACCAGGGGAACCCCTCCAAAAACTCAGACTTTACCCTCCTGAAATGCGATTGGGCTAGTTTTGGACTAGTTTTGAGTATCAATTAGGTGGGTTTTGTTGTGAAAACCTGGCAACCCTGCCTTCTAGCATCAGCCTGTTGCATGAAGCTAGTTGAACAAATTCTGAGTTTCAGAGTAGGTTCAGAGTTGACAAAACCATAAAAAACCCAACCAGATTTGGGGCCTGTACCATGATGGTAGTTGAACAAACTCAGGGTTATATGATTAGTTTCAAGTTGACAAAACCAAACCACTCCGGCAATTTTGGTACCATGATGCTGATCATCATCTTTCTCTGTCAACTTTTCAGCTTTGATCCTGAGTTTGTGGAACGCTTTGCATATGAATGCATGACATCAGTGGCAAACAGCCAATCACATGCGTGCAAGAGAGCCAGCGCGATTCAAAACTCTTTTGCTGAAGGTTAAGAGATTGAAGAATTTAAATGCATTTACACTAAAGAAGATACTTGTCCACGAAAGAGGACAAATAAAAGAAACTTGTGAAGTTAGTTTATATAGTTGATAATATATAGCGATAGAGACTCAAACATGTAAGGTCACATATAGTCATTTTTAAAGAGTTATCTATTGATTCTACAGCTTATTTATATTACATGTGATTTGTATTAACATTTATTTAAACTAAATGCTTAATAATAACTGTTAAACTAAAATTGCTTGTCTGTAATGGATTAATAATAATATAGATCATATAATGATTATAAAAATCATATAAATTATAAAATAATTCTAATTATCAGTAAAGCCAGACAATTTCATCATTAAATATTTGTTTTTACTATATAGTGACCTTTAATTTGGAGGAAGAGAAACTGAGGGAGTGACTTTATTGGATGTGTCAATGTCACTTTGCTCACATCTGATTGGTCCAATTTTGGTTTGAGATCTCTTACCCAGAACAAAATCTGCCCCGGAGCAGGTTAGCCGTGGAGCGTAAGTTACTATGGCAATGAACACCGCTAAAAGCCAAGTCACTTTCATGGTACCTAAAACCCAGGATTGGCGCAAACTAATCTGAAACTTACCAGGCTAGCCAGCTAATCCGGCTTCATGGTACAGGCCCCAGGTTCAGTGGGCTCACAATTCTCGCTTGGTATAAACGTTCTCTAAGTCAGAGTTTGATTCAGAGTTTGTGATTAACTGAAAGTTTGCGAAGCAGGGCCTTCACTAGAGGGGCGAAAGGTGTTGACAATTCTGGGGGGGGCCCTGTGATCTCAACCGAGGCAAAGCCGAAGAGACTTGTGGAAAATTTAATGGTTTTTGATTGCTAGATGCAGCCCTTACCTTTTAAGTCATCTTGCTTGGCAGCATTCCTGAAATGCTTAATTAGACAGCTTGTCTTTAGGAGCATGTGATTCTTTCTGTTTTCTCACTGGCACTGCTGATGTTTGTTGATGAACTGACTTGAGGTGTTAGATTTGTAATGATGTTCATGCCAAGCTTTGACTGCTTTGTTTTAGTAATGCATTAAAACTCATTTGACTGACTCGCTGTGGAAAATCATGTTTAAGATGTTCTGATGTCCCCTGTTCATCCAGGACATGTTTGCATTGGGCCTGTAAAAGAAACCACAAACAGATAGTGGCCTATCTGTTGAACGCCGGAGCCGATAAAGACATTCTAACGGCGAAGGAGGAGTTAGCTGTTCAACTCACTTCGAAACCTGAAATCAGAAGACTACTTGGAGGTACGCTTTCAGAAAACCTACCCTCCATTCCCAGGACATGATGTATCACATGATACTCAGATAATTTCTAAGTCCCCAAATACAAATTCTAGACATTTACAATTTACAGTTATCTAGCCTAAGTGTTTTGTTGACTAAAATACTTACACTAGAATATAAAGACGTGTGGATAGCATAGCAGCATGTATAAATACACATCATGTATTACATGGGACATTGAATAAGGTTTTTAAAAGTGTAAAAAAAAAACATAATGGATATAAAATTAATTTTAAAGTTTTATTAAGTGTTAACCACATAAGTGATAGTGTTTTTTATAATCAGTTAACACTGCTTTTGTATGACACTTTTGGTTATATTTTCGAACTGTGCTAACAGACTGATATCTAGCTAGCTAAATAGTTAAGAGAGAGTTAGTTACTTTGCTTCACAACCATGTGGTCCTTTGCAGGTGTCTGAATGATGTCACATCCTGTCACATGATACTGACCACATGACTTGGTCCAAAATGGTCCCATTATATTGGTTACTCCGAATGACATCAATGAAATTACATTCTTTCTCATAACACTCAGACTTCTACACATCATTTTAATACCATTTTGCACTATGTTGATATATGATTATATAAAGTCATGCCAGAATAAAAAATATATACATTTATTACATTTTAAGATATTTTAATAACAAATGAAATGGCTCTATTGGTCTTTGGATGGTTAGACCGAATGACCTTTTGACACTTCAAAGTCTTTAAAACACCTTTATGTAGCAAAATATAATTAAAACCTTTTGGATTCAATAAAAGAGATCTAGTTGTACTACTTTACATACTTTGGATGTCATATCTTTGTTTTTTATTATTATTAAGGCCTTTGGACAAAAAATGACCTGTTACAAATGTGAGTCATTTTAAATTGTGAATGCATATGAGCATTTATGAATTCTTATATATTTGCATATGAAATTAAATATTTTAATATACTTTTTTGTTCAGGATGCATAATATTTCAGTACCACATTGGTTGTTGACTAATTGTTGACTAATATTAGAGAATTTTATTATTATTATTATTATTTATAAGTATAATAGGTATAAGTATAAGAATAATCATTGATTTTGCTAATTTTCCCTATTTTCTACATTTAGATTGTTTACAGTTTTAGATTCTTTGCTATCATTTAACGCTCACTTAAAGTTAATCTTTAAAAACTAATTACAGTGTTACATGTAATATTTAGCATATCTTAAAATGAATATTTTTTCATTTTTATTATTTATCATAGCTGGCTTAAGTTAATCTTTACAAACACTAAAAATTCAGTAACATCATTAAATGTAATCTTTTCCAAATCTCAAAGTGAATATATATATATTTTTTATTCAGTACATTCCCTTTTACAACTAGTTTTGAGTGTTTTATTTTTTCAGATAAATATCATAGGTCAACAATTTATCTGTCAAAGACCATAACAGTATAATTTTTAATGTATTGTAAAAGATTAAGATTATAATCATTTTTTGTTGTCCTTTATTCTTAAAAATATTAAAATACAAACATGAAAACAGAAACCCTTCTGTATACAGTCATAATGCACTTTATTGTCCTTATGCCGTCACATTCATGTTTGTTGTTCCTTCTCCAGTGGAAGAGGAAGACATGCCTGAGGTGAAGGAACCAGAGCTGCCAATCATTCCAAACTATCTTTCCAACCCACCCTTCCTGTACAGCAAGATAGATAAAGATAACCTAAGCATAGCACAGCAAAACGGCACCAACAATCATCCAGAGCCCCTGGAGTCAGAACCAGCGACCTTGTCGCCGACACAAGAGCAGCAGCTCCCGCCTCAGCATCAGCAGCCCAAGAGCCTTTACACAGACAGCCAGAGCCAGCAGGAGTTACCCTACCTCCCCGTGGTGGAGCAGAACGGCGTGGTGCAGAGCCCTGTGGTCAACGGAGGCCTACCAATGGAGCTCTCCTCAGAGACTCATCACACCAACCACTGCGAGTTTACACACGCTCATCCTATCGCACAGAACGGCCCAGTGTGCCCCACGCTTCCTTCTCCCGGCGGAAGCACCAGCCAGCCGCAGGTTCCCAACGCTGCCATCACCCGGCAGCCATCCATCCCGCAGCAGATCAACTGCTCCCAGCTCAGCGGCTCCATGCCGGCCTTCCAACCCTTCTTTTTCACCAGCACTTTTCCAGTTAACGTTCAAGGTACAGTGTGGGTTTGTTAAGAAGCTTGTTGGTTGGTGAACACCTCCACTTTCACCTCCACATAAAAAGTGCTTTAGACAGAATCACTGAAGGGTGATTTTTATGAAGTTGCTAGGTAGCAAGAAAGCAGATTTATATTTCAAATAAATGCTGTTCTTTTGAACTTTGTTCGTCAAAGAATCCTGAAAAAATATCACAGTTTCCACAGAAAATCTGAAGCAACACAACTGTTTTCAGCATTAATCATAATAATAATAAATGTTTCTTGAGCATCAAATCCTCATATTATAATGATTTTTGAAGGATCATGTGACACTGAAAATTACATTTTAAAATATGTTCAGATAGAAAACAGTTATTTTAAATTGTAATATATATATATATACATACATACACATACATATATACAGTACCAGTCAAAAGGTTGGACACATTACTATTTTTAATGTTTTTGAAAGAAGTCTCTTCTGCTCATCAAGGCTGCATTTATTTGATAAAAAATACAGAAGAAAACAGTAATATTGTGAAATATTATTACAATTTAAAATAATGGTTTTCTATTTTAATATAATTTTATCCTGTGATGGTAAAGCTGAATTTTCAGCATCATTACTCCAGTCTTCAGTGTCACATGATCCTTCAGAAATCATTCTAATATACTGAATAGTGTTAGAAACAGTTGTGCTGCTTAATAGTTTTTATAACCCGTGATGCTTTTTTCAGGATTATTTGATGAATAAAAAGTTAAAAAAGAACAGCATTTATTTAAAATAGAAATCTTTTGTAACCATACACTACTGTTCAAAAGTTTGTGGTCAGTGATTGTTTTTTCTTACTTTTTTTTTTTTAATTAATTTTGAAATTTTGAATAGTATATACAGTATATATGAATTATATTGTAAATCTTGGCTGCTCAGTTATACACTTAAGGGATTTAGCAGATGTTGACTTGATGCACTCATTCCAACATGACATAAGGGCAGCAGATCTCTACAAACAGGTTTGCACACTTTCTTTAAATGTACATGCACCAAACAGACTGGTTTGAGGAATTCACAAAGATGCTTCAAGTCACAATCTTGCTGTCTCTTCCCAGAGCTCGTCCTGAAGGTCCGCATCCAGAACACCAATGTCAGAGAGAACGACTTCATTGAGGTGGAACTGGACAGGCAGGAGCTGACGTACCGCGCCCTCCTCCGTGTGTGCTGCCGGGAGTTAGACATCAGCGCAGAGCACGTGGAGAAAATCCGCAAGCTGCCCAACACTATGCTCAGAAAGGTGAGGCCTGAGTCTATTAACAGCTTAGTCAACTTACTTACGGTTTGTGATGCAGCTGCTGTCAGATTCTTTCTGAGCTCTCCATTATGTGCCTCTTTTACAAAACAAAATGCTCAAAACAAACATATAATCCAATCTGGGATGCTAGTAAAATAAACCATCCACTTGTTTCCGACACTGGGATCCTTCTGATGTCTGTACAGAGGTGCAAACAAGCTGTTTAAACTGGACGCGTTTAACTTTTCACTCTTCAATTGGTCATGTTGTCGGCAGACTCAAGTGTGTGGAGTATGAATTTTCAGCTGAACGCGTATCCGTATACTGTATCATAGGTTCTGTTTGCTGCTTTTGACACGACGCTCACATCCAGTGCAGTCAAATGTCAGCTGTTAAGTGACTGAATGCTAGTAGGCGGGGCATATGGTGCAATGATGTGTAACTACTTGTCGATGTCTTGCTCTGAAGGCAGTCATATGCAAATATATTTTCCTGTGTGATGTCACAGATCCCTCAGTATCAAAACAAGCCATATTTTGGAGATTGATTGAATAAATGCTTTGTTTATAATGAGGAGGACGTTTTAAGCTGTGGAAGTTTTAATGGTACAAAGACCTCTTATATGTCAAACGATCAAGGCGATTTTGATTTCTCTTGTCATGACCCCTTTAATTTACATGTCAGGAATAATATTTTCAAGCGGAAGGGTGGAACTTAGTGGTTAAAAAATTAAAATTTATATTATGTCGTAACCATCTAAAAGCAATAAAACACTTGAAGCTATGCTGAATTTGTTAATATCACTGTGCGTTAAGAGCATTGTTAGGCATGACAACAATTTGCACTTAGATTCGAATGGATACAAAGACTAATCTTCCTGTGCAAATGCATATTTCTAGATATTGGTGAAGGAATGATTTTTTAGATTTGTTCCTCTTGGTTTAGTTTGGGCCTCTTAGTTCCCCTGAAGGACCATCATGATGCTTCGTAAAAGTGACATTCTGTTTGGTTGAGCAAAATCCTTTCCTGTTTAAGCTTGACTACATCTTCAGACAAGGTTTGTTGAGATGGTAAATCCACATGTTTCTTATATGCTAGTGCTCTAAACATGAACCAGCACTGTGTACACGCACATGAAATATATGAAATATATGTGCAAATAAGGACACTGATACAGCCACACGTCATGAACGCGATGACACAATGGATTATTCTGATACACAATGATGTAGACCGAAAATTCAAAGAAGAATGGGCAAAAAATAACTATGCCTTTCTTTTATTGTTTTATTGGTTGTTGTCTCCCCTCTTCCCCCCCCCTCTACACTCCCACTTTTCCACAGCTTTACACGGCCATTCCTACAGACATTTTCCAACTCTGAGGTATGAACCACCAGGCTAAAACGGGGGTTTCATGACAGTTTAAAAGAGTGACCAACATGATACTAATGGCTGAAATCAGACAAGCAAACGCCCTTGTACTATTATATCAAACTGCAGACACTGGTGGAATTTAGTTCTTAGGGTTTATGATAGACAGTGATAGGTACAAAAGATTTCTTCAGTGCATTTAGCTAGACAAACCTACTGCATCATGGGAATGTCTCTGCTGCCATATCTAGTGGCTTCATTCTCTCAATAGACGCTACTTCCAGATCATTCAACACTAGATCCGTCTAAATGTGTATGGGTCAATGACGTGACGGGTCGTTATTTTTGTCAATAGGCCTTAATAAAAACAAAATTATGACATCCAAAGTATGTAATGTAGTAAAACTAGATCACTTTTATTGAATCCAAAAGGTTTTAATTATATTTTGCTACATATAAAGCTATTTAAAAGATTTTGAAGTGTCAAAAGGTCATTCGGTTTAACCGCCCAAAGGCCAATACAGCCATTTCATATGTGATTAAAATATCATAAAATGTATATATTTTTTATTCTGGCATTTTATATCAACATAGCGCAAAATGGTATTAAAATTATATGTAGAAGTCATTGTTTTGTTATGAGAAAGAATGTCTGGAAAAAAGAATTTCATGATGTCATTCGGAGTAACCAATATAAAGGGAACATTTTGGACCAAGTCATGCGGTCAATATCATGTGACAGGATGTGACGTCATTCAGACACCTGCAAAGGCCCACATGATCGTGAAGCAAAGTAACTAACTCTCTCATAACTACTTGAAAAAAATCATGTTTTCACTTGCTCATACGTATGTCCCGAAATATCAGGTCATTCAGTACAACCGCTATAAAACATGGAAAATATTACATTTGATTGTCCTTTTGCTAGATATCAGTCTGTTAGTCATTCAGTATAACCAAAAGTGTCATTCGGTGAAACTGAAATTTTGGTTAAACCGAATGACTTTTTTGGTGACAAATTTTGTCCATCTTGTAAAAAATGACAAAAGCAGTGTTAATTGATTATAAAAACCACAAATCTCATTGTTAACACTTAATAAAACTTCAAAATTAATTATATCTCCATTAGGTTTTTTTTACACTTATAAAAACTTTATTCATCAATGACCCATATATGTTCCTCTGGCAGGATAAAGATGTGGCACGGCTACAGGATTTCCAGGAGCTGGAGGTGGTGCTGGAGAAAACCGAAGGCTTGTCGCTGTTCTCTGGAGGTCAGGGCGGTCTGACCGACAGGCCCTGCTACAATATGAAAGCCTCCAGACTCACCTACTAGCTTCACATTAGAGACTCACGTTTTATCTGGGACCTGCTTCCTGAAATCCCAAACACATTTTGGATCCTAAAATACGCTCCTGCTTTGGGTTGGTAAACAGATATAACATGTTAGCCTTATTCCTCCTCTCCTTCATTAACAGATGTATCCTTAGTGCCTCCTCCTCCATTGTAACCATAGATAGCTTGTTATATGGGCTTTGACTTGCTCTGGGGTGAATGGGGTTTTTGCATCACTTCAATTTGAATATTAAAATCCATTCAGGTCATGATTGGACTTCGGGAAATATTGAAATGCACCACTTTTGCATACTGTCAGGCCTTGGAGTTTGTTCAGATCTGTCTTACTGCCTTGCCTTCGTATCGAGTCACTGTGTGAGAGTAGGCACATTTCATCGTACATCCAACAAATATACAGTGTCCTATCTCAAGTGAATCAGTTTATAAAATTCTTCTTTAGTGGTTATGTTTGCGTTGATTGAAGGAAGCCACGCTAATTTAATATCAATGCTTCTAATTCAAGAAATATTTTGTTTGCCAGACAACTCTCTGTGCACTTTACCAAAACCTTGCCATTATTGAGGAAGCGTCTTTTTTATTTAACCCTTGAGAACTTTAGTGCTGTATTTTGAATGCTGTTCTGTCAGTCACTGTAAGCCAAATAACTTGTTCTATAAACTAGCATGGACTGTTTGGAGTAGAGTGACCTCATGGTCTTGTATGAAGGCAAAATGTCTTTTGTTTCTCTTGAACTTAATAATGTAGCAAAAAAAAATCTTGTTTTCCCCTAGAATGAGCTTAATTGGATGAATAATAGGATATTTAACCACAGAGAACTTCCAGCGAGCATCATTTTGACTTCCCTTGAGTTTTACGATGCTTCGTTTTCATATATTTGAGAAGCAGGATCTGTATTTAAGATATAGTGGTTATATTAGTGCCATTTTACTAAACATTTGGCTGCATTGTTGATTATGAGCATAGAAATAAATTTTGTTTGCAGTTTGGATAACTCATTTGTGGGGAATGCTTGAGGTTAGGTTTAGGAGCGGTGCATAAACACTACATTATTGTAAATTAGCTTTTTGACTTGATAGAGATTGTGTTACTGTGAGAAGAATTTCTAAAGATTTGTCTTACGAATTGTTTTTAGTTTTCTCGGAGAGTTTGACTGTCTAACCAAGCATATGATCATTAAACATTTGTTAACAAAATGCTACTATTGTTCAGACGTAATATTAGCCCCTTGAAAAGACATTGATAAATTGTTGACATTAAAGATTTTTTTAAATGTGCAATTGTTTTAGTATTATATATATATAATACTAGAATCTGAAGATTAAAAGAAGTATTATACACTTCAGTTGTAATAAAACAATCTCGTTTTCTTTTCTATCATATGTTCTCAGTTGACTTAAAGGAAGCTGGGAAACAATTTCCAGGAATTCCTTTACTTTTCATTTTTTTAATGGGTTGTGGTTAACATAAATGACAATTTACATAATATATTAATCTAGAATAATGCAGTTTAAAAAAAAATGCTATTCATTGTAAATTCATAATACATTATCATTACACAATATATTGTTAACTGATTGAACCTTATTGTTAAGTGTTACTGAATTTAACAAAGAATTAATACATTTAAATTTATTTAATATTAAATAATGCATTACATATTATATAATATATTTTAATATTTAATATTGTAGTAATATTTTATATATATTACAATAAAAACTATATATAACATATATAAACTATACACATAACAGACATTTATCAAAAAGTAGATAAATACTAAATACGGATAGACCGATGGATGGATGGATGGATAGATAGATAGACAGATGGAGGGACGGACAGACAGACAGACAGATAGATAGACAGACAGATAGATAGATAGATAGACGGATAGATACGGTGCACAGCATAAATGAGTACACCCCCTCTGAAACTTCTTAAAGTCAGCAATTACTCAATTACTTAGAAGACATGGTCTGCTTAATCAATTACCAAAGAAGCATGTCAAAATTATTCAGGAAAATAAGATTTTCTTATCAAGGTGATAAAATGTTGTGTAGCAAAAATTAGTACACCCTCCTAAAAGTTACTAAGTAAAACGAAATAAAAGTTTTCTGGTCTAAGTTTAAGGCAATGTTTGATCAACAGGTAAGTATGTTGAACCAAAACATTTAAAGAGAAGTAATTTCTTGACAATTAAAGGTGTTACATAGCCAACTGAATCATTAATGCTGACTACAATGGAAGCACTTGGGAGAGAACTGTCAGGAGACTTATTTCTTAGCACAAAAGAGGACAGTGGTACAAGAGGATTACCAAATCATTGTTTAAAGTGTGAAGATAAAGCAAAAGTAACACAGAAATTCAAAAACAATGGACTTGTGAGTTGTGACAAGGCTCCTGAAATAATCAGGCCTTCATTTTAAGCTTTCATTTAGTGATGAGGGATTTTTTGCTAGACAAAGAGCAGGAGAAATGCCAAGTGAGTGTCTCAGAGACAGCAAAAGCTATGAAAAGAGTGACTGTTTATCTCACAGAGTAAGATGCAGCTTGCAGAAATTACATGTTGTTCTCACTGGAGCTACCTACTGTAGCCAAAGCACAATAAAAAATATGTATTTACAAAATATAGATTCTGGGAGTCAATACTCTGGTCTCATGAGACCAAATCAATCATTTTGGATCTAACAGCATCCAAAATGTTATGGTGTTGCTAGAGGAGGAGTACAGTGAGAAGTGCCTGATTCCCACAGTAAAGTTCAGTGGTAGTAAAACTCTTATATAGGGATGTATGAGTGCTGAAGGTGTGAGGGAGTTGTGCTTTATCAATGCTGTCATGAATTCCCACACCACTGTGTAATTTAATACATAAACTTGAAACAGATGATGTTACCCTTTCCTGCTTCCCTGCATTGTTGGGCAACATTTTTTTCAACATGACAATAAGGATATGCATTCTCCCAAGGACAACAAATAGACAGATGGATAGATAAACAGACAGATAGACAGACAACAAATAGACGGATAGATAGACAACAGATAGATAGATAGATAGACAGATGGATAGATAGACAAATAGACAGACAGATGGATAGATAGACAACAGATAGATAGACAGACAGATGGATAGATAGACAGACAGACAACAGATGGATAGATAGACAGACAAAAAGATAGACATACAACAAATAGACAGACAGATGGATAGATAGACAGACAGACAGACAACAGATAGATAGACAACAAATAGACAAACAGACAGATATAGATAGATTTTTTTTTTTTTTTTTAGATATTCTCAGTACTTTTATACAACAAGGTTCTGCTTATCTGATGTTTTCTAAAAATCCTCTATTCTTTGATCAAACATGGGGCAAGAGGTGATTAGATTCATGTTTACTTACAAGTAAACACACATGAACAGATCTTTCTTTGGGTATAACAAAAATGTAGTGCAACATGCCATTGCTAAACTTGACCAATAGGGGACAGGCTTAGTCTTAATAAACGAGACTCCAGACAGCACAAATGCGCTCGGTAGGAGGAAGGAAGTGTTTCCACTCCGTTAAACTCAGTGGAGCTCCTCTGCTGCTCCTGTAGGGTCCATACAGCATATCAGAGTTACTGTGCCAGACTACATGGAGTCAGCAGCCAAAAGAATGCAAAACTTAGCTTTGGATCAGCATTTCAAAAAATAAAAGTCACAATGAATAAAAGTTTGTTACATTAATTAAATGTCTCGTTTAAATTGCAAATGTAAAATTGGTGGCAGGGGTATTGGTTATCTTTGATCAAATTTATTATACAGAAACCCTGATGGAAGTTTTATTCACACTTGTGAATTTCTTTCACATCGACCTGTTTAAGGAATCAGGGACTAACTCTGCTCACCAACTGCCCTTTGACCTCTTTCGCTCAATTGCACATTTTAAGGGAAACGGAGCCCCGCCTGGTTCAGCACTATAGATCACATGAGCTTGTGGGACAAGACAACGGGAAATTACAGAGGAAATTACACTAGAATCCTTGTATTTGTGCAAGAACTAATGATCCGATGCAAACTATACATTGCCACTAAGAAAAGCATTTAACAGCTGCATTCATATTTAAATGTGTACTGTATAAAGATCCTGAAGATATAGTGTTCTCAGCTTGGTTTCCCATCTGAACTTTAAAACAGTTGCGCTATCTTTTCATGTTCTCATAGCAGATCACATCTCTTACCCCTCATGGTGAAACTAGCATGAGATCTCTGTCCGTTTTCAGTAAACACTGGCCTTCACAGTGTGTCTGTCTCAAGACCAGACATCCAGCTGCACCTGGCAAACAATCATTCTGCATCGCTGATCTGCTGATCCGAGAACAGCTGTCCCATATTAACCTCAACTAATAGCCATTACAAGAGAAAGTGACAAACTGTTCAAAGGCTTAGAAGATCAGGTCAGCATTAAATGTGTGTGTGTGTGTGTGTGTGTGTGTGTATATAGTGCTGGGCAGTAACTGATTCCATGTACATTTGGATTACGTAGTTAGATTCCAAAAATTAAGTACTTGTAACTAGATTATATTACATTTTAAAATACTTGTAACCAGAATAGTGTTACTTTTTTATTGATTACATGTTATTCTCACAATGGCAGTAAATTATTCTTAATTCATTGATTCTGCTTTGTTATATTTTAAAGGGGTGGTTGATTATGATTTCACTTGTTTAACTTTAGTGTATAATGTTGCTGTCAGAGCATAAACACCATCTGCAAAGTTACAACGCTCAAAGTTCAATGCAAAGGGAGATATTTTCTTTTAAATAATTTTCTGTTTAAGGACTACAACAAACAGCTGGTAGGGACTACAACGAGCTTCTTCCCGGGTTAGTGACATCACTAACCCTAAAATTTACATAAACCCTGCCCCCGAGAACACGCAACAAAAGGGGCGAGGCCAGAAGAATTGCTTTAGAGAAAGAGGAAGAGTTGTTGTAGTAGAGTGTTGTTGCCATGCCGTCATTTTACGCCGGGCTGCTTCACAAACGAGGGTCAATTTAACGCTGGATTTGCACAAAAGATTAACATGACGGCACATGCTAGATAACTACATATATTTATCCAGTAACCATTAAGAAACATCCAGTTGAATTCTAAAAGTTGTAACTTCTTCCCGAGTCTCTCCATCAGTGTCCGACTCCAGTTTGAACAATGTAAGGCTGAACACCGCTACTGGCAATCGTCATTTTGGCTGCGTGAGATTCTCCAGTTTTGTTATTGTTGAGCAACCGAATTTACATGGGACGTTGCCGTCAACGCTTGACGGGAGGGTATGTCTGAAGCTTGGTGCTGACACAACCATCATAGTGACAATCACGTTACTTTCCGGTGTTGCATGAATGTAATTGGCTTGCAACTGCTCTAGGGTATTTGCATAAGGCAATCTGATTGGCTGACGCCTGCGTCGGCACTTGAAAAGTTGAGAAATGTTCAACTTCTGCCACGTATAACGCAAGTGAAGCGACGTGACGGAAAGTAAATGAGAAGCGTTAACGCCAATGCCCGTGTGAATGCAGTGTTAAAGCTCTGCGCTCTTCTGGAAAGCAGGCCTGGAGCAGCAGCTCATTTGCATTTAAAGGGACACACACAAAAACGGCATGTTTTTTGCTCACACCCAAATAGAGGCAAATTTGACAAGCTATAATAAATTATCTGTGGGGTATTTTGAGCTGAAACTTTACAGACACATTCTGGTGATACCAGAGACTTATATTACATCTTCTGAAAAGGGGCATTATATGATATTCATTATATTCATTAAACACACAAACCCCTTGCAGTTCCATCATGAACACCAGTCTGGGAAACCCTGACATTATGTAATATTTAATGGACTTCATGTGGTTGATACCAAAGAACAGTATATTTTTTTTATCTTTGTATTTTATATCAATATGGTACAAGATTATCCTATTCAAATCAATGTGATAAATGGGTCAAAATGAATTACCTAAAATGTGTCATCTAGATTACATTACTAACTACAATTGTTGTCATGTAATTTGAAATCAGTAACTGACTACAATTTGTATCTACCAGTATCTACCCAGTATTATAAAATATATATATATATATATATAAAGGTTTATTAAAGTTATTAAATGTTATGAAAGAATTTTGTGACTTTATTTATATTATATACATATGCACTCACCAGCAAATTTATCAGGTACATTTTGCTAGCTTTTTTTTTAATAACATCATACAGTTGCTGCAGATTTGTCAGCTGCACATCAATAAAGCAAATCCCATTCTACTACATCCCAAATGTGCCTTATTGGATTTAGATCTGGTGACTTTAGTGAACTCACTGTCATGTTCAAGAAACCAGTTTGAGATGATTTGAGTGACATGGCGTGTTATCCTGCTGGAAGTAGCCATCAGAAGATGGTACACTGTGGTCATAAAGGGATAAACATAGTCAGCAACAATACTCAGGTAGACTGTGGCCTTTAAACGATGCTCAAATGGTACTAAGTGTGCAACGAGTGGTTATTTGAGTTAATGTTGCCTTTCTATCAGCTTGAACCAGTCTGGCCATTCTCCTCTGACCTCTGTCATCAACAAGACATTTTCACTTTTTAGGACCATTCTCTGTAAACCCCAGAGATCCCAGTAAATCAGCAGTTTCTGAACTCAGACCAGCCCGTCTGACACCAACAACCATGCCACGTTTAAAGTAACTTAAATCACCTTTCTTCCTCATTCTGATGCTCAGTTTGAACTTCGGCAGAATATCTTGACTATGTTTACATACCTAAATGCATTAAGTTGCTGCCATGTGATTGGCTGATTAGTTATTTGCGTTAACGAGCAATAGAACAGATGTATCTAAAACTGATAATATATTAGGTAATAGAGTTGTCAAAAAGTACCGACTTCAGTACCAGTCGGTCAACTCGTCGGTCAACACAAATGTGATGCTTTGAGCGCTGTTGAGCGGATTCGTAAACACCTCTGATTGGCCATTGTGTTCACACGCCCATCTGATATGTCTGTGATTGGCTACAATGATCAAAGCACGGGAGTGTTTGAAAGCACATGGAAGTGTTTTGAAAGCGGGACCAGGAGTGTTTGAAAGCAGGCTTCTATCAGAGGACTGGTCCGCTCCCATGTGTATCTGTGTAAGCACTCGGTGAAGAACGTCATTGATGACTATTCACTGAATGACACTGATGAACGTTTTTGAAGCGTTGATCATTGTAGCCAATCACAGACATTTCTGATGAGCGTGTGAACACAATGGCCAATCAGAAGTGTTTAAAAATCTGCTCAACAGCGCTCTAAGTGTCACATTTTTTAAATTTCAGTCGGTAAGTCGGTACTTTAGACAACTATTAGGTAGCATATATGTTATATACAAAATATTTTCTTACTGACTAAAGAGTATAAAAAATATGGTTAATTAATTAATTTAAGGTGACGTAGTTACATTGTACTTCCTCAAATAGTAATATTAATTAACTACATGTATTTACTATAGAGTTACATTAGGGTAAGGGTTTGGTTTAGGGTTAGTTACTTGTAATTATGCATAATTATCCCTATAGTAAGCACATGTAGTAATGTGTAATTACGTCACCTTAAAATAAAGTGTTACCAAAAATATATATTAATTTAAAATGGTTTGTGTCTGCTTTTTATATAATGGATATTTTGCCCTAAACACAGTTAAGTCTGAGGAAAATTGTGTACAGAGCACATTTCTAAAATGAAAACACATCTCATGTGTCCTCCAGATGTTGCAACACACATTCTGCACCTCTTGCATAAGAACAACCTGCTGTGTTCAGAATAGTGACATTGAATTACTGGTCACCCTGCCGTGTGTGTGTGTGTGTGTGTGTGTGTGTGTGTGTGTGTGTGGCTCATTTCTAGACAGAATGTTTAAAAGAAGGCTTAGTTGAGTGTTGGTTGTTCTTTTGTGTGCTAGTCAGATGATATAATGAGCTTATGAGAGGTAATAACATGTTCATTGTTTTTTATGACCCTTCCTGCGGGTGGGGAACCCAGGCATACAGACCGTATTAATACCTTTCATAAGTTGACACAATAGATTCATCTGAAGTAGAAGCCCCGTTAAATCACTGCTCTATTGCAGCGCATTGATTTACTGCAAGTGGCACATGTTTCTGTGAATTAAAACGGAGACGGCTGCTCATTTCTGTCATATTGGACTGTAGTGTGTTGTTCTCAAAATCAAACTGTTCTGGATGAACTTGTGAAATCAGTCGCGTAATATACTTAATATACAAAAAGTATGTTATGTGCATGTTAATTCATAAGTTACTATGTCAACATTGTGTTTGCTTTCTCAGAAGATGGAATTAAAGTGTCTTATGCGATTCAAAGTCCAGGTCAGTTGAGTTAAACAAGCTAAGCTAAGCCGTGTTATTTTTTAATCGATTAATTTTTTCAATCATTTGGAACTCTTCAAGTATCTGCTATGTTGATGACACTATTGAAGTCTAAAAATATGGGAGAAAAAAACCCACTGTATGACAGTTTCATATGAAGTCTGGTATAAACTGCAGCTGTTTATTGCTGACAGCATTGGTTGTATGTTTGAACCACATGACCTCCACCCTGTACCCCCACAGCTGGAGGTAACTTTCCCATGTCTGCTAGAGTCAGATGGGACACAGATTAACTTTTGAGTGAATATGTTACTGGCTGCAGTGTTTTTATTAGTGTTATTTTATTGTGATAAACATTCAGAACATTCATAAACATTCACCCTTTTCAAATTTAAACGGAAAACTTTTTATGCATTTTGGCTGTTCATTTACATAACAACGACGTTTTGGGAGCCTGAAAAAGTATGTTTTTGAAAACGATAACATGATCGTCTCCATGTAAACTACAAAAATACAAATTTGTGAAAACGGTGACGTCATTACAAGGTGTCTATAGGTGTGTAGTGTTTCTTTACAAAGTAACATCGCCAACTACTGGCCTGGCAGCAGAATACAGTGTTTTTAATAATTTTCGCGGGGTTGTGTGAATGGGACAACTTTGTCGTCTGTATGCGAAAAACGCAAAGGAAAAACTTTCATTTCATTTTTAGTATATCATTGTCATATAAACATACCGTTTGTGTGTATATGTTGTGTATACATGCATTATGAGACTAATTCTTTATGTTTGAATTATTACACTACCAAACTGTATAGTATGTACACTGCCATTTAGAAATTTGGGGTCAGTTCTTTTTTTTTTAAAGAAATTAATTTTATTTAGCAAATTGATCAAAAGTGACAGTAAAGACATTTATGTTACAAAAGATTTCTATTTCAATTGCATTTTAATTCAATTAAATGCTGTTTTTTTTTTCTACTTATTAAAGAATCCTGAAAAAAGTTTCCACAAAAGTCAACACTGATAATAATAAGACATGTTTCTTGAGAATCAAATCAGAATAATTTCTGAAGGATCATGTGAGACTGGACTAATAATGCTGAAAATTCAGCCTTTGACAAATTGAAAAATTTATTTTTCATATTGTTGATCAAATAAATGCAGAGCAAGAGACTTTTTTCAAAAAAAAAAAAAAAAAATTACCAATCTCAGACATTTATCTTTGCATACTGCATAGTGCAGAAAATTAGTATGCCATTTTCAGTGCACACTGCGCAGTACGCATTCCAAACATAGCCAGTGACTTCATTTTGGGTAGTGAAGAGTTAAAAGGTGTTCCAGTGCGTCACGCAGGTGCCTTTCTGCGTCTTAAATTTCAAAGACATTCGAGAAGTTAGTTTACGCTTAACTGTGCTACATAGTATAAAAAACAGTGCTTACAGGCTTCGTTTTCAAGTATATGAAATGTTTAGTAATAGGGTTGAACCGGCAACCTATAATCTCCCAGCACTGATGAACGTCGCGCGTGAATCGACCTCTCTTCCACTCCAAAAACCTCTTGAACGGATCACACGTCCTCCACTTTAGCCAGGGTCCCCACTTACTTGTGCCTCGTTTTACGCATTGTTTTGGCGGTGACTGCGTAGTTTTTCGACCCCTGGAACGTTTCCTTTCCTTCCGAAAGGACTTTTTTATAGTGTGGATATGTGGTGGATGCTGTTTCCCAGATGGATTTGGTTTTTGTTCGGACACTTCTGCGTCTTGCGTTTGGACTTGCGCGCGAGAGCGATGCCAATGACTCTGTCCAAAGTGGTTTATTCTCATGCGGGAATGTGTCCGAACGAGATGAACCCGAACCTGTGGGTGGATGCCATGAGCACCTGCACGCGAGAGTGCGAGTCCGACCAGGTGAGTTCAGCTGCTCCAACATCTCTCTGTTTTCTATAAATATGGCTATCAGTTAAAAATAAATGTACCATTGTAACCATAGTTTCTTTTTATTTCAAATAGAAATAGTTTTACTACTGTAAATAGTTTTCATACTGTAATGAAACTTCTGTAACGTGACATTAGCAACTGTCTAAATATAGGAAATTTGTATTTATTAATTTGCAATGTATTCATTTAGATTTGTAACAATATCTTAAATAACTGATATTTTGCCATAAAATATAGTTAGCACGGTGCCAAATTTACCATGGTAAGTTCACGCCGATGTACGATATCGTTTATCATCACTACAGTGAAACTGTTAATGTGGCATTATTAGCAACAACTGACATCAAATAAGAAACAAAACAAAGACGGAATGAATATGAAAGTATAAAACGACGTTTTATTAATTTATTACGAACTTTAACTCTAGTAACTCTTATGGTTAGCATGCTACATTTGATTGAATTTATAATCTTACTGAATTTACCATGTTAAGTTTTACAGTTATTGGTGCTACAAAAACTGTTAATGTAGCATTAGCAACTACTGTCATCAAAAAGAAATTGACTGGGGGAAAAACTAATACTGTGTGGATCTTATTTTTATATTAATTGATTTTTACCATTATATTAATTATTAGTTTGGTCCCACTTTACATTTATATTAACTACTATGTACTTACTTAAAAAAAAAAATAAGTATAATGTACTTATTGGGTTCATATTGAATTGCAAAACACTTTCGCTGCTATTGAGGTTGGATACGGGTAAGGTTAGGGACAGGTTTGGTGGTATGGGTAGGTTTAAGGGTAGGGGTAAGGTGTAAGGGATGGGTCAACAGTGTAATTATAAATGTAATTACAGTAATTAATTACAGATGCAATTACATGCAGGTGTTTTTAAAATATAAGTACAATGTAAAAACATGTCTGACACAATAAGTGCATTGTACAAAAAAATTATACATTTTTTACCATTTGTCTGTTACCATGGTAATTTTTGTAAGGGTAGATTTGAAGAATTCAGCATTTATTTTATTAATTTATTTATTGAAACATAACCACTGTCCATACTATAAAGAAATGTGACCCTGGACCACAAAACCAGTCATAAGGGTCAATTTTTTGAAATTGAGATTTATACATCATCTGAATAAATCATCTTTCCATTGATGTATGGTTTGTTAGGATAGAACAATATTTGGCTGAAATACAACTATTTGAAAATCTAAAATCTGAGGGTGCAAAAAAAAAAAAAAAAAAAAAAAAAAAAATACTGAGAAATTCACCTTTAAAGTTGTCCAAATGAAGTCCTTAGGAATGCATATCCACTCACAAAAATACATTTTTGATATATTTACGGTAGGAAATTAAAAAAAATATCTTCATGGAACATGATCTTTACTTAATACCATACCATAATGATTTTTGGCATAAAAGAAAAATTGATAATTTTGACTCAAACAATGTATTGTTGGCTATTGCTACAAATATACCCATGCGACTTATGACTGGTTTTGTGGTCCAGGGTCACAAATAGTATTTAATGTTCACATAGTATGTCCTGTCATTATAAAATAGCATGTTTTTATGAGAACTAAAAAATCTGTCTTTATTAATCCAGGTGTCATTAAATGTAGCAAAATGACCCATTTGAGTTGCTGTGACACCAGAAAATGTCTAATTTAATTCGTTCTAAATACTTACAATAATTCATAAATTATTTAAAAAGAATATGCATGAATTCCTAATCAACTGCAAACATTTTATGAATGTTTTTTGTTGTTTCAAATGAAGGAAAAACATAACTTTTTAAAAATCAAACAGCATCAGTCATGCTAATAACTTCTACAAACGTCCACTAACATTCCTAGTGATATCCCTTTTTTGTTCCTCCAGGACTGTGAGCCGTTTGAGAAATGCTGTTCAAATGTTTGCGGACACAAGAGCTGCGTGGCTGCCCGCTACATGGACCTTCAGGGCAAGAAAGGTCCAGTGGGGATGCCCAAAGGGGTCACCTGTGACAAATTCATGTGCACCCAACAGGGTTCAGAGTGTGAAATCTGGGACGGACAGCCAGTGTGCAAGTGCCGAGATCGTTGCGGACGGGAGCCCCTTTTCACCTGTGCCTCGGATGGCATGACATACTATAACAAGTGCTACATGGATGCTGAGGCTTGCACCAGGGGAGTCACCCTCACAGAAGTCACCTGCAGGTACCACTTTAGTTTGTCCAACACCAGCCCTGTTCCAGCGGAGACAACTGCCCGGCCCACCACCGCCCATCTTCAGACTACTCCCATGGACGTTCAACGTCCCATCATGGTCAGCAACCCAGCGCACCACTTTGTGTTTGTGGGCGAAACGGCCAGCTTCCTCTGTGAGGTGACAGGAAAACCGAAGCCAGCGATTACATGGGAAAAGCAGATTGAAGGTAAAGAGAACACTGTGATGCGACCCAACCACGTGCAAGGAAATATAGTGGTTACCAACATCGCCCAGCTGGTCATATACAATGCCCAGGTCCAGGATGCCGGCATCTACACCTGCACTGCCAAAAACCAGGGTGGATCTGTGCAAGCCCATTTCCCACTCTCTGTGGTCCCTAGGGAGCAGACCAAACCAGAGCCGGTGATGAATTCCACACGCCTACCTGCTGAGGAGTGTCTGAAAACACCTGATATGGACGACTGCGGAGAGGATAGTATGAATTGGTATTACGAAGCCAAGCGCAACAACTGTTTTACCTTCACGTACAGCCAGTGCAACAAAAACCGAAACCATTTCGATACATACGAATTGTGCATGCTGTCCTGTGGAGCGGAGCTTGCAGCACCTTGCTCCCTGCCCAGCGTACAAGGTCCTTGCAAGGCTTACAAACCACGCTGGGCTTACAGCCATGCGCTCAAGAAATGCCAGTCATTTGTTTATGGAGGCTGCGGCGGCAACGAGAACAACTTCGAGAGCAAGGAAGCCTGTGAGGAGATGTGCCCCTTCCCCAAAACCCACAACTGCAAGCCATGCAAACCCCGGCAGAAGATGGTCCCCAGCTTCTGCAAGAGCGACTTTGTGGTCTTGGGTCGTATTTCAGAGTTGACCGAGGACCATGATTCTGGCCATGCGCTCATCACGGTGGAGGAGATCTTGAAGGACGAGAAGATGGGGCTACGGTTCTTCGGGCAAGAGCCTCTGGAGGTGACGCTGCTCAACATGGACTGGAACTGTCCCTGTCCGAACATAACGAGAGCCGAGGGACAGATGATCATCATGGGGGATGTTCACAATGGCATGGCCGTGCTGCAGCCTGACAGCTTTGTGGCCACTTCCAGTGTACGGCGCATTCGCAAACTCCGTGAGGTTATCAATAAAAAGACTTGTGATGTTTTAAAGGAGTTCAGCAGCACAAAGTACTAAAGCGCTTACAATACCTAAATCTCTGGACGTCCTAAACCAGGGGTGTCAAATCCTGCTCCTGGAAGGACACTTTTCCTGCAGAGTTTAGCTCTAATACACCTGCCTGTAAGTTTGTAGGGATTCTGAAGACCTTGATTAGCTTGTTCAGGTGTGTTTAATTAAGGCTAGAGCTAAACTTTGCTCCAAGGTGGCCCTCCAGATCAAGAGTAGGATTGGACACCCCTGTCCTAAACCAACGTGCCTGCCTCTCACCTGCTTTTCTTCATGAAGCAGACTCACTCACAAACTTGACTTGTAGTTTCTACAATCATATGTTGTGCTTATGCCGCAGCGGAAAGCAGCTTGAATTATCCATAGAGAGATGAAATATGTGGATTACACTATGTGAATGACACAGACATGCATATATACTAGATCATTTCATACGAAAGTATTACCGTATTTACATCTACATGTTGTAGTGTGAGTCCAGTTATTTTAGTTTGACTAAAAAGCCACAGATGTTTTATTAAAACTAGACTCTGTCTACCTGTCTCAGAACAAATGCCTTGCAGGTGGTTACTGAACATGAATCGTCAGTGGAAGCAGGTGGTTAAACATTACTAACCCAACACTTTATTTATACTTCATGAAGATTTCATTAAAGCTGAAGTGTGTAATTATTTCGAAGACAGAATAAACCCCATCTTAACATGCAGAGGCAATTCTAAGGTAGCTATTCTTAAGTTGATTCCCTGGGAAAGTGCACATTGCTAATTTGTTTGAGGAGCCCGGCACAGCAACATTGGCTGATCCAGTACCTTAAATTTATGGTAGGACTCTGTTTGTCTGACCAATGGGAGAGTGTTTAGGAAACCTATGTGAAAACAGTAACTTTTGAAATTTAATTTTCCGTTAAAATTACACACTTCACTATTAATTATGAAGCCATGTCATTCTTAAACTAAAAAAATATGACATGTTAAATACTCTTGCACCTTATTTTAATTCATAGTCTTTCGTGCTGTAATCGTTGTACTTTGTTCCGTCTATTTATGCTTTTACATTACTACCATAAATTGAAACAAAGGTAGTCCTATGTACATGTTTTACAAAGTAAGTTACGTGTTTTTTGTCAAACCATACAATGGCAAACGTATATTGAGATTATAACTATTATTTTATGAGCAGTTGAAAATGTATTAAACGTTTATGGAACTACACCAGAGAGGCGATTAAAGACATTTCCAATCAAATCCTGGATCTTTCTTGTTGCGAAACTTTTTGCAAGTTGCAAGCTGGCATAGCTGTGGTTGTGGCGTTTTTGAATGAGGTTTGATAAGGGGGGGGGACATACTTTATGATAAAACAGCAGCCCTACCCCCCAATCCCGATGGATTCTATTGTCGGTCAGTCCTGGCCTTGGTTCTGGAACAGGTCACATTCCAGCTGTTCTTTGGTGGGAAGTGTTGCGGCTAAGGGGGATGGGGGGCCAGTCTGATCCCTTGTGTTGTGTCTGGGTCTGGGACTCTCTCCTCGGCTGCAGACCTTTCATGTGAGAACCTCCGCCTCCCCCCAGCCGCCCGGCCCTCTCATCTCCACAGCTCCAACTCCAGCCAAGCTGTGACCCTGCATGGGAGGGGAGCCAGCACACACACCACTCTCTGTTTTAAAGGCACGGCTTTGAACTTTTGACTGGATCTGGATAGGAGGGAGAGGGATAACACATGCTTTTTCCCTAGGGTGGGCCTCCGATGGCTGCTACCTCAGGCTGGCTGACAGGGCCTCATCCATGACCCCGTAAGAGGCTAATGAAAAGAATGAAAAGAGCGAGGGAGAGAATCAGAGATAGGATTGGCTTGGGGGTGGATGCTGGGAATGTAGAGTGGGGAAGTTTCATTAAAACTGTTGACAAGTGTCAAGTGAAACACTCAGGCTCAAGTTCAGTGGGCAAAAAAAGAAAGATTGTTGTTTTCTAGTTTGCTAACCGTTAGTTATGAATGCTAAGCAACACTGTAAGTGCATATTTGAGATTTGGGGTAGCAAAATGTATGTTTAAGAGCTAGCCATTGAAAAGACCATATCAGAAGGGTGCTAATCTGAATATTTGAGGGAACATGTCCCCTTTAAAGCCGTCTGTGGGAGTTACAGCTATTGATAAGTATCTCAAACTTAATATATAAGTTTAATATGACTAAACCAAACTCAAAGGCCAACAGTAGTACAAGAGATGATGGCACTGTATTTATGTGCTCATGTTGTAGCTCAACAGGAAGAGCAAGCTGCTAGAAAGATCATGTACATCCTGAATGCACTGCATGTTGCTTTGTATAAAATTGTAAATGTAGACTATGTAACATTTAACCGTTCAGTGTGTTTTGTCAGTAAGCGAGACAAATTTACCACGTTAACCATAGTTTCTGACAAAATACTTTACCTGCTACAGGTAAGGTTGCTATTATTCTGTTAGCTAAATGCTAACAGAATCTCTAGACAGTGTAAATAAACAAAATCTATCCCTTTGTTTCTTTTCTATTTTTGCTGATTGTTTTATTCATATGGTATATATTACCACCCTTTGTGGTAGTAACTGTAGTTTTTACTGTTGCCATAGTACATTTTGATTGTTTGGCAGAATCACTGACATCTACTGGTCAGCATTAGAAGTGATTACTTTTTAGAAAATACATTAAGGTTTAAAAATTAGTAAGATTTTTTAAAAGAAATTAATACTTTTATTTAGCAAGAATGCATTGAATTGATCACAATAATAGTAAAGACATTTATAATAATGAAAAAGATTTCTATTACAAATAAATGCTGCTAATTTTTTTACTTTCTATTTGTCCTCAAAAAGGTCTCACTTTCCATAAAACCATTAAGCAGCACATCTGTTTTCAATAATGATAATAGAGTGCTGCAGGGATGACATATTTTTGTAGGCCAAAACCCGGAAATGAGTTAGCATTTTAGCATTTCCTATTCCATCGTCCCAAAGTCAATACTTTTTTTGAATGGGGTGTTGGTTAAAAGCCTGAAATAAGGTCTGTAGTGAACACAAGATATTTTCACGTTTTATTCTATGAAAACACACCAGTAATACCCTATTTGTCTTTTTTTTTTTTTAAAGCTTTTCCATCTTAAAAAAAGACAAGTTACAAAATGGGCCTAGAGGTTGACGGGGACAGTAAATGTAATCAGTCGAACAGGTAAACTCATCTGCTCACTAGTCACTTTCACATCCTCGTTGCATTTATAATTATGCTCTTGAAAACTATTCTAACTTGAACTTTCAGGGAAAATGTTTATATATAAGTTTGAAAGAGTTGTTAGAAGTCAGGCAACCGTTCATTTCTAGCCTAAGTTAGCTTTTTATTTCAGGCAATTGTATTTAGGCTTTAAAATTCATAAAAGTTGTGTTCATTTGTTAAAATTATCTTGATGGACAACACGTGTAAGTATCATAAATGTTTGTTGATGACATGCAGAGCTTATTTTCTGCAATAATCCAAAAGCCAATGGAAAAATCGTAATTTTTTTGTCGAGGAAACCAGTGTGATACTAACTTTCGACAAAAATATGTCATCACTGCAGCACTCTATAAGAATAAATGTTTCTTGAGAACAAAATCAGCATATATTAGAGTGATTTATGAAGGATCATGTGACACTGAAGACTGGAGTAATGAAGCTGAAAATTCAGTATAAGCTGTCCCCCTCAAACTCTGTGGTGGGTTATGGCCTTCATTATAGTGGACTATCAGGTAAAATTTCAGACGAAAGTAACTGGACTTTATCTAATATTAGGATGAGTTCTTCAACGCTGCATAGATGAAACATCTTGACCCCTGCAGTCTCGCCTCGAAGGGCCTCATGCACTTGACAGTGTTCAAGTACGTCTGCTTCAGATTTATCCTGCCTGCTTATTCCTGGTGCCTCAGAAGTCGCTCTCAGGCACTTTTCTTTGGTGTCCATTGATTTGTGTGCTCTGACAGGGGCATTCGTTTCTTCTTGAAGTAAATTATGCAAATGAAATGTCTCATTCCATATGCAGAAGTGGGCGTGCATATGGTCCATTCATACCGTGAAGAGGTTCCCACAGCGATCAGGAGTCTGGTGACGTCCTGTATGGGTGGGAGTCCCCAGAAATAGACAACTGATGTACAGAATCAAAAACCAAGACCAGTTGCTTTCAACTAAATTTATCTGTACATTGACTTACATTAACTTAACTTACATTAACATTAACTTACTTAACATTTTATTTATATACTTCCATTAACATTTACTTATTTATTTGATTAATCTATTCAATAACAGGTCTGCTAACTGGTCAGTATATAGGCTACTGTATACTCCTGCCAGGCTGTTCATTCTTAATAATAATAATAATAATAATAATTCCTTACATTTATATAGCGCTTTTCTGGGCACTCAAAGCACTTTACATATTGAAGGGGGAATCTCCTCAACCACCACCAATGTGTGACTTTCCTGGTTAAATAAAGGATAAATAAAGTATACTACTATTTTTTAAGAAAATAGTATGTGAAACAGTATGTAGTTTGTAAACAGTTCCATACTAGAGTGTTGTCACATGACCTCATTTTATGCTTAATTCAGTGAATGGCATCCAGTGATCATTTTGGAAAAACAACATGATTGTTGTGCATTTTAAATTTTTAAAGCTTGTGTGAAAACGTACTTAATTCTTGCCGGATCAAATAAGTCAAGAACTTGTGGTTCATCAGTACGGAAATCCGAAGGAACATGTTGATGGGAGGAAAAAATATATTTCTCAATGCTCTTGGTCCCCCGAGAAACTTTCGTCCAAATGTATTGGGAGCAAACGCAACGTTTCTCGGGAGAACGCAAAACATTTTCGAGCATTAGAATAAAATTGTTCCTCCTATCTTTTCTCCTTCATCGTGTCCCTTTAGGGCCCCCGTACATTCATCAGTTGCAATGTATGCATTCAAACCATATACAATGTTCATTTTCAAACCTGAGGTGATGATGTGAGATCAGTTTTATAGTTTGTCCTCCTGTGTGTGTAAAGTTATGCTTTCAATAGCCAATAGATCAGGTTTTCAGGTTCACTGAATCCTCCACTGGGGGGCGCAATGGCATCATTGCTACTGTAATTCATATAAATGTCTGTGGCATTATATCCAGTAGGGTATTCTCATTAACGGTCATTGTATGTCACACTGTCAAAGGTTTTGACATAAATCATGCAATGCATAGCCTATTATCATATTGAGTTGACAGTGACACTACATGCAATCTTCATTTTTAATAAAAAAAAAAATGAATGATTAAGTTGACGAATGAACAAATTAAGGTATGAATGGATGAGTCACACTGCTATAATCAATGTCTTATGAGTGTTCAAACCAATCTCGTGGGTGAGTGAGCAGAATAATGGGAAATTACGATGCTGCAGTCTTTTTTTGTTCCAGAAGAATCCTCTGCTCCAGTGCTTAATTCATCAATAAGGAATAATTTATGTGCAAGCTTAATGGGTCAGTAGCTTCATTTAGAAAGCTGGCTGAAGAGGATAGTGGGAAATCTAGAACATGATACACCTAATCTGATTCCTGAAATTGTCTTGTAGAATCACATGCCATAAACATATCTAATGTAGTATTGAGTCATATGACTGTGAATATCACTGCACTCAAGATCATTTCAAGATCATATTTCACCCCAAAATCATAAAAAGTAAGAAGTTATGTTTTGCTTAAAAGAAAATGAGGTTGTTGTTTTTTTTAGGACCATTAAGGTTATTTTCATTGTGACATTATTTTCATGACAATTTTAAAGTATTTACATTTCATGGTAGATATCTGCACTTAACTGAGATTTAAATCAAAATCATGTTCAAAATCAATCAATTATCATAAAATATTATCATAAAATATATAAAATAATCTAAAAACAGATCAAACATGGATTATATATATATATATATATATATGCATGTAATTATACAGTAATTATATATTGTACATTAGTTAATATATAAAATACATGTTTTATTTATATCATCAACATATATTATAATTTTATATAATTATATTATCATAAAATATATAAAATAATCTAAATATATATATTTTATATATATGTGTAATTATACAGTAATGATATATATTGTATATTAATATATAAAATATTTCATATATATCATTAACATATATTATAATTATATATAAAATTATACATAAATTATACATTTTTTATTTTGATTTTGAGGTGAAATGTGGCCCATTCTTTATCATATGTGTTAAAAAGATTAGTCTTCTTAATTTTTTTTTTTTTTAGCATCTTCATCATGTTAGTTTTTGCATGATATAAGCCAGTATTCCCTGATCAAGCTTGTCTTCCATGAGATACAGATATTTTCTCTCATTATAATGCTAAACAAATAGCAGCACAGATGGCGGGCAAACCTCTCATTGTAAATGGATGATCTTCTCAGGCCGTCATCGCATCCCTGCTCTATAATTACTTTTAGCCAGTAGCAAGTAGGAAGAAATAGACGCGTACACTATAATAACCAAAGTGAGGGAATAATATAGCGCATAACCAACTGCATAAATCAACTGCCTCATTGATTCAGATGTGTGTCTGCTCAGCCTGGCATTGTTGGGCCGAAGTGAAGCCAGGTTTTACCGTTTAACACATAACTCTGACTTTCTACCGACCCCAGCAGCTATCGCTATCATAAATAACGCGCCTCTCTACACGCACATTCAATATTATTTGCATTTGTCACAGCATGACACCGAGTCCATTCCCCTAAAAGTCATGGTTGGCTGTGCAAAATGAACTGACTGTCAGATCTCACAGAGAGACGTTATTTATTGTGCGTGTAAAGGTGTGTTTTCCTTCCAGGGTAAAGCTCCAGGGAAGAGAAGAGAGGGCTCCCTTTGGGTATGAAGCCAAAAAAGGTGTGAGAATGTTTTTAGAAGGAAATGACATCATAATGACTATTCTCAGTTGTTGCTCTGCATGTTTAAGTGTGAGAGTGTATGCCTTACTGTAAGAGAGACCTTCACACCACAGTCACCCACACAAGCGTATTTATGATTGATATTGCTAGTAGCGGGTGACTAATAGGCATTTTGCATGTAAATGTATTGCAGTGGAGCCATTTTATGTTGCTGCAGAATCGTCACACGACTTTATCTTCATCTTCAGGGCCGTTCACAAAAAGAATGATAACTATAACATAAACTATAACTATTAAGTTTTAATAATCGTTCTATTTTATGAGAATAGTGAAGTACACACCACAAAGGAACAAAATCGTTGAAGCAAGATAAAAACTTTGACAGCCAATCAGAATCCAGCCACTATAAACAGCTGGAGCATTTTAAAGTCACCATGAAATCAAATTTTTTAAATTCATGTGCCCTCGTAATCTTTAATCAAAATAACTTCCCCCTACCTCTTGAAGTGACGTCTCTTCTCTGATGATGTGTACACTAAGGGCGGGACAACATGTGACATTGACCAATAGCAAACCACAACCATCCAATCAATTCCTGATGGACAAAATCATGCCCCATACTAAATTTTTTCTTGTTCAAGAAGCAGTTTTACTCTGATATACGTAACAATAGGGAAGAAAAGACTATTGCAACTTCCATTTTATTCCAACTTAAAGTGGCAGATGACATAACTGCAGCACAATAGGGTACGTTAACACGACGACAATGTACTATAACATTTTTTCAATTGCGCTTTTCATGTACAAACAACGTTGTTAAAATGACCCCCGTTCACATGGATCCGCAGAAATGACTAAAATTGCTGTATTAGCATGCCAGGCCAGTAGTTGGCGATGTCACTTTGTAAAGAAATATGCATGTGCATGACATCACAACTTGCACTTTTTCAAGAGTTTAAGAGTTAGCATTTTCAGGCCCCTAAAGCGTCATTGTCGTGTAAATGAATGGCCAAATTGCATAAAGCGTTTTCCGTTTTTAAGTTTAAAATACTATTGTGTAAATGGCCCTTATAATAAACAGATTGTTATTTGTCTGTTGGTGTGGACGCTAATATACTTATCTTTATAGTTACACCGTGTCTACACCAGACATGAGTGGTGCGACGCAACAAAAGCAGATAGAACCTATTATAATGTGATGCTGTCTACACTGGATGCAGAGTGACGTGACAACAAATTCCCGACCTGTTCTGTTTCTGACGTACTTCAAGCACTACTTCTGACACGGAGAACAAATGTGTTTGCAATGATCGCTTTATTGTGTCCAGTATAGACAGCCTCATTGTGGGGCGGCGAGACGCGTTGTGTCTGATGTTGGTGTTATACAGTATTTACAGTAGCTGGACTCTACCTCTTTTATCTTGGAGCCAATAACCCTAACCCGCTTCCACACACATTAAATAAAGGGATAGTTCACCCAAAAATGAAAAGTGTCATCATTTACTCCCCCTCAAGTTGTTCCAAACCTGTATGAATGTCTTTGTTCTGCTGTACACAAAGGAAGATATTTGGAAGAATGTTTGTAACCAAGCAGACCCCCATTTACTACCATTGTATTTTTTCCCCTACTATGGTAGTAAAGGGGGGAGTAAATGATGACAAAATTTTCATTTTTGTCCCTTTAAGATATTTTTGATGAAATCCGAGAGGGTTTTTTTTTTCTCTATCCCCCATAGAGAGCAATTTAACCACCACTTTCAAGGTCCAGAAAGGTACTAAAGACATTGTTAAAATAGCCGACGTGACTGCAGTGTTTCAATCTTAATTTTAGAATACTTTTCGTGTGCAAAGACAAAACAACTCTCCGATAAACAAAAAACTCTCAGATTTCATCAAAATATCTTAATTTGTGTTCTGAAGATGAACGAAGGTCTTACGGGTTTGGAACGACATGAGGGTGAATAATTAATGACAAAAAATTCATTTTTTGGTGAACTAACCCTTTAAGTATTGAGAAATCGAGATTTATAGAAAAAAATATAGCAAGTTATTTAACAAAGATGTTTTTGCTTTTGGCCCATTCTGTGACCATTTTTTGTGAAACATTGCATCTTAGTGTAATTTAATAAATATATGTTTCCTTTTTGGTAGGAGAAGCATTTTGCATATTTTGTTTTTGAAGTGATTTGGCCATGATGATAGTCAGGATGTTTACATACTTGGAATTGTTGTGATTATTTGAAAATACTCCTTCAGAATTTTAATTAAAAACTCTATTTAAAGGAGAAATCCACATAATTTTGTGCTAAAAATGTATTAATGAACTCTCCTATAGCCTAGCCACAAAAAAAAAGATTTTTTGGTGGAGTTTGAGAAAGGCTCATTCTGAGGGTGTTCTGATCCACCAGACGCTGAACAAAAGGCAATTCTGTGGAGTGGTGTTAGCTCTACACCCCCATGTGAATTACTGCGTCTGTCCTCTGTCCTTTTGTATTCGAGCTGAGAGCAGAAAGTCATAAATTCTGTGAATTTATAGCATCCAATTAAACAAGGAAAGGTGGAAAATGCTTTATAGACTGACAACATTGAAAAAGCTCACTGCAACAGAATTTAAATGTTGATGAGAAAGTTTACAAATTGCGCACACACAAAACAAGATGATTGCTAGGATATCGTTTTCAAGAAGAAAAAAAAAAGAAAAAAAGCATCCCTAAATCAAGATAAATTTACTTGAGAAGTAAAACTGTGCCACACCGTTAATGTAAATATAAAATTCTGTTTGTCTGAAACAATAAGTAGCTATCATTTGCCAGTGGGTTAAGAAAAGTATATTCTATGAAAAACTTATGCAGTTCTGCTTCTCAAGAAACTATCTTGTTTTAAGGATGTTTAAATAGTTTTACTGGAAAACAAGACAGAAATACTCTAGAGAAAAATTATTGCAGTGTTCTGAATGTATAAATAATTTCTTCTAGTCTTAGCAGTATATACAAAACCCCAGCAAAAGAAGAAAGATAAGGGAATGTCACTCGAATGCTTTTTCTTGCAGCCCTTTACAGAGATTTTGCATCTTTCTTGTGTTGTTCAGGAAACAAACTGAGGTCCTTATTCAGCTCAGACATAATAAATCACATAAAGGTAACAGTAAAGCTGAATAAAATTGAAAGATGTTTGGATTTTGCACTTCAGTTAGTTGTTATTATTCCTCTCATGCTGAATGAATAGTTGTCTGTGATTGTGTCCTGTCACGAAGCTCTAATTAGCACAATGAGAAGCAAGTTTTTTTTTAAAAAGCCAAACTACAGTGCTGTGACATGCAGATTTTTATTTTTAACCTGTTTAAGAAGCCGAGGCATGTATTTATCACGGCACACTCAGACATCTAATATAGTTATCTCATTCAAACCATGTCTTCCCACTGGGGGAAAGACGCAACAGCTAAATATTCATGGCGTTTTATTGTTTATATGTGGCAGCAGTGAGCTTTAGATAAGATAAGAGTGTCTATGTATGAGCAAGAGAGCAAGGAGAAAAGAAAAAGAAAAAAAAACAATGCTGTTGCATTTTTAAAGGGGTTTTAACAGTTGTAAATGTTAAAAATAACTGTATTATTTATTTATTTTTTTACTATAGTTTAGTTTAATTCAGGTATTTTAGTTTAGATGGATCTCACAGTGAAGGAAAAGCAGCAAAGAAGTCATAGAAACTCTTTCAGTACTGTTTTTAATTTAATAATAATAATAATTTATAATAATTTATTACATCCTTGCAACCCTACAAAGGATAAGCAGCTTGGAGAATGGATGGATGATATAATACATTAAATAACACATTAAAACTATATGGACAAACTGTCTGTTTTGTTCATACAAAAATCAATTTCAACTGTTTGCACAACTATTTATTGTTTTATTTAAATGAAATGTTGTGCATAAGTCGCAGCAAAGTGGAGTTTTCAATTCTGGCGTCATTGTGTTTTAAATATCCACATGTGCTGATGTATGCGGGTATACAGTACGTGCGGTGGCTGGATGCCAGTGCCAGGACGGGTCAGTAGGAGTCCTTGCTGTGTTGTCAGCACAGAGAAATGCGTGGAACGTGCGTACAGAGTGTTCCCTGGCAGCACCCGCACATTCTGGGCTGTGCGGGGCGAGGCAGCTGGGACTATTATTAGGCCTTGAGTAAACCTGATGCTGCCCTGGCCATGTTTGGTACCATAGGACTGCCGATGGTAGACAGTGTGCTGGGTTTCTCCATCGACCACAGAGGTGAGGACACACATGGACCTGGATGTTTATGATATAGCTGCTGAACACATATTTTTAATGTTTTGCACTGATTTGTTTAGTTTAACACGGTTGTAAATAAAGACTATACTGTTCTAAATACTATTTCAGTGCATTACTTGCCAATTCTTTGTAACTGTTTGTGAAATTTACTAGCAATTTCTGTGTGGAAATTGTTTCTACACCTATTTTTTTGTTTAGTGTAGTTTTGCAAATGTCCTGTCAAGATCTGACACAGTTCATTGGTCCCTTATCGCAGACAAACATGACTATTGTTTTTTGTTCTAGAAACTATAGCCATTTCACCTTAATTTGATTCATCAATGCATTACTCTTCATTTAGCAGATGCTTTCATATCTACAGTGATTTACATGTACAGTGCCCACAAAGAAACCAAAGAGTTGCTGTGAAAATGTGCAACTCATCAGTCACCTGTTTTGGGTTACCAACACAAGTTTGTGAAGGCAAAATGGTTAGGCTTATCAACATAGATCTTTCATCATTAAGTCAACATAACCTACTTTTCCAAATCACTATGGTTTCTCAATGAACAAGTGGTTTGACTTTTTACTTCCAAAAGAAATCTTCATTCTCCACTTCAAAACCAGCTCAAAAGTTCTTGCAATCTTACAATATGCATATTATATCAAGTAAAACTGACCAAATCAAACACAATCTACACTCAAAAACAAAATTAGCCATAT
Source organism: Elopichthys bambusa (assembly GCA_037101425.1). Lineage (NCBI taxonomy): Eukaryota > Metazoa > Chordata > Actinopteri > Cypriniformes > Xenocyprididae > Elopichthys > Elopichthys bambusa. The sequence continues at coordinate 11,279,200 of CM074435.1, forward strand.
GAAGCACTTTCATCGTTGATAAAGATACTCTAATTGTATTTATCTTAAGGCCCGTTCACACCAAGGACGATAACTATAAAACAATAAAGATGCAGATCTAAAAATCGTTCTAAATATAAAAGCAGTCCACACTACACACCACAACTATAATGATAACGACACAGAGGAACGATATCGTTGGAATCACTTTGAGAATTTTTTTTTTTTTTTTTTTTTTTTTCCAGCTGATGAATGATAAAAACTTTATTAGCCAATCAGAATCGTTTCTGCTTTGCAGAGCTCGAGCATTTAAAGCGGGTGACGACAAAACTGCAGCGCGCACAATAAACAGAACGGTATCGTCCGCTGGTGTGGACGCTAATATCGTTCTTGGTGTGTACAGGCATTGAAAAGGGTTTTCTCCAAATCCAGTTAGTACTTCTGACAAAAAAGATTTACAAAAATGTGCACACTCGAATAAAATCCAGTCTTTGCTACACAACACCCTTTCATGGTGGCCGCCATGTTGAAATATCATGACTGGCATGTTATGTTTTGCCACTTGAGTTAATAAACACATATTTCAGACAAACTTACCCTTAAACTGCATCATATTTCAAAGTGCAACTGTTCAATTGGCTACTTGTGGAAATATTGCAGGAACACTAATGCTCCAGAGCTGATGGAGGCAGCAGAGAGGCTAATGATCACTACTTAGGAAGACAAATAAGAGCTAGTGAAACAAGCATAAAATACTTAGTAAAAGTGGCTATGTTCATAACAGAATAACCAGTTTACATGATATTCTGTACACTTTGTAATAGTATATGAAACAGAACAGTACATGTTTCAAAAACATTTTTGAACTTCTGTAATAGAGTTGTATTATTAATGGAGTGTAAGTGGGTGATTCTCTTCACTTTTCATATAGTATGTTCAATAGCATGCTGTGATTTTCATGTGATTTTTAAGAGATTCATTCAAAAATCTAATACAATAAAAATAATAAAATCTATACAAAGTAGAAAAAATGAATTATGTATAGGCAGATTAAAATGATCAAACATTTTTTAATGTGACCTTTGTATAACAAATGTTAGAGGAAATAAATACGAAAATTTTCTAATGGTTCCCAGGGGCCTCATATATAAAAACATGTGTACACAAAGATTTGAACATAGAGTGCGCGTATGCCAAAATCCATGCCAAAGTTCATATTTATAAGCCACTGGACATGGACGTCAGGGTCTAAGCAGACGTACACACTTTAACTTATGACAGAGAGTCGGAGTACTGCATGTATTTGGAAATATAAGCAATATTTTGCTATTTTCAAGTAAAGGATCTGGACATTGACTGGTGCTCTTTTATATGCTAATGACATTAATTAGGGGGTGTCTGCAAGGCGGAGATCTGAAACCATTCAGCTGCGCACAATTTAAATCATTTACGATTTATAGATTTCACATCTGGAAGAGAGGTGTACTTTGTTTCTCTGAATCACACGTACGCACATTTGAGAAATGATCTTAGATCAAATGTAGGACGGTTTCTACGCAACATTTTATAAATGAGGCCCCTGGTATCAAGAAATACTTCACCGGATTTTGCTTTGCTGGCAGTGGAAAAACAACCTTGAGGAGAGATGTGCACTTCCCATTCCACTGCAGTCTGCTTCAGCGTGTGTGCATGTGCATTATGACATCACACTACGTCACATGCCACATTCTCCCAGGCTGATTGTTCCATGCATTAATCTCATAGTTAAAAGACAAACAGATTAAAGTGGAGCTGGAGGTTTGAGCTCTTGAGAGGATCCCAGGGCAATATCCTGTTCTGATGAATCTGAAAGGATAAGTATCCCGGAGAATCGCACAACACGTTGGCATGCAACCTACCAGCCATCTGTCATGAAGAGCACCTTAGTGGCCTCGCGCATTACCATGTACATTCTCTCTGTTTTTCATTTCAGAGCCGCCTGAGGGGAAATAAAAGAGGGTCCAAAAAGGACAAGCTGTTCCTGGGACAGGAATTAGAGACACCACATAGTGAAAAAGTGCCATATGTGCAGATTTCAGGTCCTGCACATGAAAATTTTCCATATTAAAAAGACATTTTTTTAAACAGACAAATAGCAATTTTCATAAAAACAGATTTTTTTTTTTACCCTGCAAAGTTTTGTTCATGTTTTTGTTTTAACAGGTGAATTTGCAGAAAATACCATGAAGTTGAACTGAATTCATGGCCTCTGACCTCAGCAGCAAAAGATAAGAAAAGCATTTTCTCCTTCCTTTTAAATGTTAATAAATCTATATTATTATATTATTTATTTGCAAACAATATCCTAAATCAGGCGATTATAAGTTTTATTGGATTTAAATTATAACATTTTACAATGGAGTTGTACAGTTGGGTTCCAGAAGTAAAAAACATTTTCTCCATAAGGAAATGTTTAACGATAACTTATAAACTTTTAAAGACAGCCTTACTGTGAGCTACAAAGTTGTTAATCCATGGTATTTGCTTCTGTTTTAAGCCATCAGCCTGCATTATTTCAGCTTATTTTTAAGATAATTGTGTTTAATAGCATAATTCCTACTGAAAAACTACATTACCCATGATGCTGCCCAGAAAATTACACCAATCAGAGAGACAAAAAAGCCAAGATCTCGTTAGCTCCACCTACTCCCATGAAGCACTACGAATGTCGTAATTGAGTCAACTCTCAAAACACTGAAATGTTTGTGTGTATATATGTGCATATTTTGCAATAACTTAAAATATATTGTTTTTATACATATAATCAACATTTGTAAATGAGTAGATTTATATTTCTCCATCGTTTTAATTTGATTGTGCTGTTCACAATGCTTCATGGGATTGTAGTTCTATCCCTCACTAAGTACGTTAAGTACACAGTCTTGTACCTTTGTCTTTTTGTCCGATTTTCGAAAGCTTTTTTGCTTTAAATCAAAGTTTGTAATATTTGTTATAATTCACCTTGTAGCTGGCTGGCTTGTTTCATGGCCATTTTAAAATCCCTATGTGAAAAATGAATTAAACTTCCGTAACTAACGCCACTGAAAAAGGGGGCAGCCACTAACTAACATTAACAATTTGTTTGTATTTATTAATCTTTGTTAACATTAGTTAACAAAAATACAACTGTTCATTGTTAGTTTATGTCAGCTCAGGTCCATTAAATAATATTAACAGATAGGCTACAACTTTTGGCTTATAATTTTAAAGGGCACCTATTATGCCACTTTGATGTAAGATGTAATATAAGTCTCTGGTGTCCACAGAATGTGTCTGAAGTTTCAGCTCAAAATACCCCACAGATCATTTATTATAGCTTGTCAAATTTGCTCCTATTTGGGTGTGAGCAAAAACGCACCGTTTTTGTTTGTGTCCCTTTAAATGCAAATGAGCTGCTGTTCCCGCCTTTTTCCAGAAGAGGGCAGAGCTTTAACAGCTCATGCTTCGGTTGTTTTGTCCAAACACAATGTAAAAGTGGATTTGCATAATAGGTGCCCTTTAATAATGTGTTAGTAAGTGTTGAAATGAACTAGCCTAGATTAATAAATGCTTTAGAAGTAAATTTTATTGTTCATGATAGTACAGGTAATTATTATTATAGTTTTTTTTATTAGATTAGTTTATATTTATAGTAAGTTTTTCGAAATTTCTTTGTGACAGACAACCATAAAGACAAGTTTCATTCTCAAACTTGAAACCGTTAACCTAAAGACAGATTTTTAGTCATTTGCAAATGTAATCCTGCATTATCTTGTTTCATGTTTCACACTGTGGCTTAGTAATTCACACTGTACACCTTTGCTCCATCAATTTGCCAAAATACGATACACATGAGAGGATTTGCTGAACACATGCAGCCGTCCAAACGCAGCTCAAAAATAGCATCGCATTTATTTGAAGTGTTCGTCTTGAACCCCGCCAGAACCATTAAGACTATCAGACTCCAATTACAGGGCAAGTTTCCATAACAAGTACACATACAGGACATATTCACCCAGCTGACGCTTTTCTCCTCAAAGTTGCTTCACCATGACAACGGGCGAGTATCTTGTGCAAGTGCCAGCATTTGATTTCATTACTTCTGATTTCTCTAGCCAGTCAGTGTAAACTCAGGTCAGGTTAGCACTTAGCAAGTGGTTTCCTGAGTGAAAGCTCATTAGCAGTGTGTTTTACCAAAGTTGAGAGGTATGGCAGAGAGCAGCTGTTAGAATCCTGCTGTGTTATAAATACCAGGAAAAGTGACACGCACCCACATAAAACATGGTGCTGGAGCTGTGCGGCACGTCATTTTTCTTTGCTGTTCATTGCGATAGAGTATATCATATTTATTGATTGCTGTAATATGGTTTTAAGCAAGGGTGGTGTAATGTGCTTGACTCAGTCTCAGTTCTCCGTCCCTTGTACTTCATTACCATACCTAAATATTTTTTTTTTTTACTTTAATGAAGTACTGGACACTCACTACTAACTTGTTTGCTATATTCTGAAGCCATAAGATAACTTTGTGTGAGAAACAGAGTATCTGGTGTCCCCAGAATGTGTCTGTGAAGTTTCAGCTCAAAATACCTCACAAATCATTTATTATAGTTTGTCAAATTTGCCCCTATTTGGGTGTGAGCAAAAACACACCGTTTTCGTTTGTGTCCCTTTAAATGCAAATAAGCTGCTGCCCACTTTCCAGAAGAGGGTGGAGCTTTAACAGCTCATGTATCGAACTTAACAACAACAAAACTGGAGAATCTCACGCAGCCAAAATGTCAGAAATCGTTGATGTGTTCAGCCTTACATGTTCAAACCAGAGTCGGACACTGATGGAGAAACTCAGGAAGAAGTTACAATTTTTAGAATGCAACAGGACATTTCTGAATGGTTAGTTGATGAATTTATGTAGTTGTTGTGGAGTTAAAGGGTTAGTTCACCCAAAAATGAAAATAATGTCATTAATTAATCATCCTTATGTCGTTCCACACCCGTAAGACCTTTGTTAATCTTCGGAAAGCAAATTAAGATATTTTTGTTCAAATCCGATGGCTCAGTGAGGCCTGCATCGCCAGCAATGACATTTCCTCTCTCAAGATCCATTAATGTACTAAAAACATATTTAAATAAGTTCATGTGAGTACAGTGGTTCAATATTAATATTATAAAGCAACGAGAATACTTTTGATGCGCCAAAAAACCAAAATAACGACTTATATAGTGATGGCCGATTTCAAAACACTGCTTCATGAAGCTTCGGACCATTATGAATCTTTTGTGTCGAATCATGATTCGGATCGCGTGTCAAACCGGCAAACTGCTGAAATCACATGATTTTGGCGCTCCGAACGGCTGATTTGACACGCTGATTCATAACGCTCCAAAGCTTCATGAAGCAGTGTTTTGAAATCGGCCATCACTATACAAGTCGTTTTTTTTTTTTTTTTTTGGTGCACCAAAAATATTCTCGTCGCTTTATAATATTAATATTGAACCACTGTACTCACATAAACTGATTTAAATGTTTCTAGTACATTAATGGATCTTGAGAGAGGAAATGTCATTGCTGGCTATGCAGACCTCTCTGAGCCATCGGATTTCAACAAAAATATCTTAATTTGCGTTCCGAAGATTAACGAAGGTCTTACAGGTGTGGAACGACATGAGAGTGAGTAATTAATGACATTATTTTCATTTTTGGGTGAACTAACCCTTTAACTTTATTCAACAGCATGTTCTGTCATGATCATCTGGAAATTGTTGTACAGATGTTCATGATGTGGGAACTGTAGTAGGATACCCACAGGGCCAGAGAATATATGCTGCATGGAGATAGAACAGGTATCGTTTTGTTTAATTATGGTTATAATTTATATAATCATCTTTCTTTTATGACATGCTATGACATTTGCCTTATGCATTTGGTCTGGTATCTGTGAATACAGTCAGAGACAATGGTAACTTTAGTGCCATTAGCCATACAGCATGTTAGCAAGCACATTCAGAAATGCGATTTGGAAACATTCACAAAATATGAAGTGCGATACTTACTTGTTCTGGTTATTAAATTTGAGCATGAACAGTTGGCATCTACCCATCTTTCAGAATCAACTTTTGTGCAAATCCAGCGTTGAACTTACCCTCATTTGCAAAGCAGTCCGGCGTAAAATGATTTGCACAAACATATAACATTTTACCTAATTTCTTCTGCACATTTTTTCATAAATGAAATTCACCCACAGTGTCCTCAGTGGTTCAGATGCCGGGAGTCTACGGAGACTCTTTATGTTCACTGGTATATCCAAAAACAGAACATTTGTAATGTTTATGTGGTGCAGACATTATATCAATAGGTGCTATAGTGTGGACATAAACATGGGGGACTATGTGCGGCTCACTCAGGGCGGGATCTATGCTGTCACCAGTCATGGGCGGGGCTTGCCCCATACTGTGACGTCACAGTATTATAGCATCATTACTCCACTATTCAGTGTCACATGGTCCTTCAGAAATCATTCTAATATGATGATTCAATGATCAAAATACATCTCTGATTATTATCAATATTAAAAACAGTTGCACTGCTTAATATTTTTGTGGAAATGGTGATACTTTTTCAGGATTCTTTGATGAACCATTTATTTGCATTTATTTATTAAATTTATTAAAGCATTTAATAAATAGAAATCTGTTGTAACATAAATGTCTTCACTGTCACTTTTGATCTTTTAATGCATCCTTGATGACTAAAAGTAATTAATTTCTCAACTTTTCTTAATCGTACCACAAGTGTTTGAATGGTATCATTGTTTCCACAAAAAAGTTAAGCAGCAAAAACTGTTTTCAACACTGATATTAAGTAATTTATTCAACATGCTGCAAATGAAGAAAACACATGCAAATAGAAAAAACACCTTCATCAGTTTGACAACACATGCGCTTTCTCTTGTGGCCCATACGTAGTGAAAAAATTAGAAGAGATGGTGGTGTTAAACAAGTTGTTTTTTTAAATGAGGAGTTAGCTAACTTATTACAGCCCGTCGGTAATGCGTGATGCGCTATAAATGATTGCGGGGCAAATTAAAATGTTAATTTAATTCTAAAAGTAGCCTCATCATCATCATTATTCAGATCATCGCAGAGGGGGGGCTTGAGATCGCCGGGCCTGGTATGTGCTATTTGCAGCGCGTTTCTGTATTTGCTTGTGAACTTTTGCAGCGCGTTTCTGTATTTGCTTGTGAACTTTTGCAGCACATGTGTTGTCAAACTGATGAAGATGTTTTCTTTATTTGCTGGTGTTTTGTCTATTTGCATGTGTTTTCTTTAGTTGCAGCACGTTGAGCTCTCTCGGCCACCGTACTATACCGATGACTTCATTTTGACTTTTGAACATGCAATGCAGGATCACGTTTGTGCCTTTTGCCAATAGCACACATCAATCTGGTGAACCCTTATCAAAAGGTCTCTCTCTGTCACTGTGTCTTTCAGATCCACTGAAATGCGATGCAGAGATAACTACACACTGCCTTGACAATGCCTGCTTGTTTGCTTTGAGTGTTGGGCATTTTGCCTGCAGGACCTCTGGATCTGACCTCACCCTTCACACACACACAAGCACAACACAACAATGCCAATGGCCCGTATGCAAGTGGGCTGCCACAGAGGAAGGGGTGCCTTTGTCAACACATTTCCAGAACAGACCTCATTTTAGTAGGTTTTGTGTAAGAGCGTACAGAACAAACCGTAATGGCCCATTTAGCATTGTGTGCTTGATGTGTCCTGAAATGTCCTTTTCTTTGTGTTTTAATTAAGGAAACTGTGCTAAATGTACTAGATTTGCATTCATAAATCTCATCGCCAAGTGCTTGCCATGGTGTTGCTAAGCAGTTGCAAGGGTTTTCTTGGTGGTTGACAGCTGTTTACTTGCTAGAACAAGTCTGCAAGTCTCTATGATGTTCTGGTCTTTAGATATGGAGATATTTTCAGCCATTTTATTGTCCACCAGGCAAAAATGCAGAGAGAGAATAAGTTTCATCTTTTCTCTCTTTCTCTCTCTTTTGATCAGGGCTATAATCTTTATAAGTAATACATAAAACAACCTCATGCTGTATACCTAAAGCAGAAACACTATTCATTTTACATTTTTATAATTTATTGTATTCAGATTTTGAATACAACTAATAACCAATGTCTTTGTGAAATAGGCCTAACAGAATAATAGATATCCTATTTATATTATTCCTCATAAATAATCAATGCATGTTGAATATACATATTAATTTGATCAGTGCAAACAGGCTTCAATCACTCTCCCAATAAAACCATAAAACCAAAACCAGAGAGTGTGAAACAATAAATATAAATCCAGGAAGTGAGAAACATTAAAAATAAATCCAGACAGTGAGAGAAAATAAAACCACAGAGTGTGAAAAATAAAAATAAAACCAGAGAGTGAGAAGAAGAGATGGGTATTCCTTACAGATCATTATCTGTTTTCTATTACACGGTGAGGACAGTTACTTGCCTCAATTACAAATTATAACCTGTTTATTAACCAGAAAAGAGGGCAATTAAATCCTAGACTATGTCCTCATTTCATATTTCATTTGGGACAATTTTTTACTTGAAGAATCAGGTGGGTGTAAAATCTTGTTTCATATATATATATATATATATATATATATATATATATATATATATTTCAAACAAGATTTTCAGTCTGTAGGAAGCACTGCGGTAAGGGACCCGGTAAATCAGTAAATCGGGATGCAGCGTTCACTGTACCAGCTAACAAAAGTATGTTCTAAAAGTTTAATAACATTTCCATTAAGTTAATAAAACGTTACCATAAAAAGTTATTTCTGAATGTTAAAAAAAAAAAAAAACTGTTGTTGTTGTTATGCAAACGTTAAGGGCCGTGACTCACTTACTATGCAAGTTCAAACACTCAGGAGCCCTTGCACACTTTACGAATCAGTTAACCTCATAATTGTGTCAAAGTAGTTGGTACACGGCACAACTGTACTGCACAGCTAGCCGGCAGCAATCGCATGAGCTTTCACGCTTAGAATAGGCTATTATAGGTTGTGCCGTGTATGCCTGGCTTAAGCTGACTATCGGCCGTCGATGAGGGTCTATCGGGCTAATTTTTGGTGTGTTCCACACGTTGGCTCTAGTCGGGCTCATGTTGGTGGCAGTTCACCCAATTCTTGTGACCGTAGTTGGCTAACGATGATTTTGGGAAACACACCCCAGACTAGCTGAAGTGCATGGCGCAGGTGCACTTAGGGCATGTCCGAATCCACTTTTGCTAGTTTAATGACAGAAAAAAATGGTCGGCGGGCCAGGTGCATGGTCCAAAAGGGTTGTACCTAGTCTCTAAATAAGTCATGGGTGTGTTTTGGGTGTAAATAAAAAAACAATCAGAAGGGGCTTTCGCACCGAATAGTTCTAGGAACTCAGTTATAGGAACTAGCCACTAGGGTAGTTCCCCGAGAACTAATTTCTCCCCCGGACCATGTTCCTGGTTGCATTCGCACTGGTAATAGGAACTCTGAAGCAGCCAACATCGGCGTCTTTCAGCGCTGCTTTTACAAAATCTAAAAACCAGTGGATGGAGGATGCCGTAATCAGAGCTGTGTTTGTTGTGTGTCATGGATTTCGTGATAACGGAGATGGAATGTAAACACATAATTTACGTGACTGAAAGAGCAAAAAGTGGGGCTAAGAGATGAAATCTCTTATGACAACTTTCAGTATTACATATCATCAAGGCGGAGAAAAGCACACAACCCTGCAGACAACAGGTAAATGCCGTTATCGCTGTTTTCCATGTTTGTGAAGTAAATATGTTTACCGGGTGCCGGTGTTTGACATGCGTTTGACCAATCAACGTACACTTCAGCTTCAGTGATAGTTCCTATAGTGTTAATTTAGACCCTACTCTGAAGTAGGAGCTAATTTAGTTCCCCCAAAAGGAGTTCCTAGAACTAAAATCGTTCCTAGTTCCTAGCGTTCCTAGCGAACACGGCAAAATCCGGGTACTTCAGCCAATAGTTCTAGGAAATATGAAAAGGTTCCTCCGGTGCGAAAGCCCCTAGAGTCTCATCTCCCATTTTTTTAATTAATGTTACTGGAAGAACTTTTGTTCATAACTTTGAAAGAACTTTGCCAGAACATTAGCTAAAGTTCTCTGAACGTTCCCTATTAGCTGGGTGGATTGTGTAAATTTTGGCCTTAGGAACAATTGAACAATTAAGTACAAGAGAACAGAGATGGTGTGCACTTACACTATTACAGCATGTTAAACGTGACTTAATCACGGCATCCAAAGCCCTTGAGACTCAAACTCTTTGACCATCATTCACCTTCACAGACTCAGTGTGTGTGTGTGTGTGTGTGTGTGTGTGTGTGTGTGTGTGTGTGAGTGTGAGAGAGAGAGACCCTGTCTCCTCAGCACAAATGTGTTGGTCCCACCCCTGGCTTTACTATAATCGTAGTGCCGAGCTAAGCAGAGTGAAAGCACAGGAAACAGCGGCCTGGCCCACAGCGCTCCATTCAGGGGGAGAGAGGGTCAGTCCTGGCACTGAAAGCTCAGATTACACGCAACATAAAGGGAGGCCTGTATCAGCAAGGGCACCATCACATTATACTAAAGTCCTTCTCTGTTGTGTGTGAGGGAGAGGAGAGAAAGGAAACAAATGCCCGCTACTTTCGACTCACAACAAATACATGCACGGAAGGGGAGCTAAATTTGAGGGTGTCTATTTATGCTTTAGCAAACTAGCAGTAACATGAGGAGATTTGACCTGAAGGAATTATGCAACCAATGCAGCTTCCATTGTTAACATTTTGTCATCGACTAAAATATGCAACCGATTCTGACCTTTGACATTGCCAGTGACCTGCTTTGTATGGCTAATGCTAAAACGCCCTCACTGCTCTAATGTTTTCAAACTGTGTTTTCAGAGCCCATGCATTTAGTATTGTCATTTAGCGGATGCGTTCATCTAAGGGGAATTGTGGTGCACTAATTACAGCAGCCTGAGGTTAAGGTTACTCAAGGACACAATGCTGGCAGTTCATGTATCAACACTGGCAGGAATTTTTTTAAGTGCCTTGGTGTTAAAAAAAACTTTAATACTGAAAGTCAATATTCACTTACAGTATCTTTCCCTCCAAAGTAGCTTTTTGTATAACTTTTTGTCTTTATCTTTTAATTAATGTCAACATGTTATGTATGAAACTACTTATAAAACTAAATTACTAGAAAGGAAATGAAAATAAAGAAATTAATAATATGTAAAACAAAAAGTACAAATTCAGTGTGTAATTCACTGCTGTTTTTGTTGACTAAAGCTAAAACTATTAAATGGAATGGATTGAAAAACAAACTGACATTAATTTTTCAATGATCCCAGCTGAGAAGTAAGGGTCTTATTTAGCGAAACGATCTGTAATCTGTAAAAAAAAAAAAAAAAATGTATATACTTTTTAACCACAAATGCTCATCTTGCTCTGTGATCTGCACGCATTACGTAATCACGTTGGAAAGGTCACGCGTGATGTAGGTGGAAGTACTGCGGTAGGGCAAAAAAATCTTTTCTCCTTCAACTTCAAAATCGTCAACTAATTGATTGAATCAACTGTTTTCATAAATTGCAGTTTCATCTCAAGAGCTTCTTATCTTTAAAACTTGCCTGTGTAACGGAGGCTAATACAATTATATGTAAGCATGCCCACCTCCCATGCCAGAAACGAGTAGAACCGGAGGTGTTACATTGGTGCCGTGACCCGGATGGGAGTGAGGTTTAGGGGGGTGAGTGTAACAGAGGACAGCTAGTAAGAGCTGTACAAGGAAACCTTATTTTCCTGGAGTCAAGAGACATGTAGAGGCTGAGGTCTTCAGTGTCCTTGTTAGCGCACCCATCTCCCATGCTGGAAATGACAGTTAAAATCCCACTCAAAGAGGGGCGAGTAGAACCGGAGGGGTTACGTTGGTGCCGTGACCCGGGTGGGAGTGAGGTTAAGGGGGGTAAGTGTAACGGAGGACAGCTAGTAAGAGCTGTGCGAGGAAACCTTATTTTCCTGGAGTCAAGAGACATGTAGAGGCTGAGGTCTTCAGTGTCCTTGTTAGCATACCCATCTTCCTTGCCGGTTAAAATCCCACTCAGAGCAGGGCAAGTAGAACCAAAGGAGTTACACATGCGTCTCTTGCATCAATCAAACAAATACATGCATCAAACAAAGGCTATACTTCCCTTCAAATCTCTCAAAGCCACTAAATAAAGCCAATGGGCAACACAGGAATAGACTGTCAGAAAATATGAGGCTGTATACACACACACAGATGGATAGAGCGGCCGGGAGAGCTGGGTTTGTAGGAGGACATGGCTGTGATTTGCGGTTCACTGACGTGTCTTTGGCTATAGCAGAGATAAGAGATGAGAGTCCAATCCATAGCTATTTATACTCATAGGCTGTATTTGACGGCTGACAGAGGTATGATTTGTGTGTTTCTATCTTAGGGAATGGCCTGTCTGGTCGGGTCAAGGCCTGAGTTGGATGTGGGCAATAGAGGTTATATGTGACCTTATTAAGAAAAGGGTCGTTTGTGGCTCTGAGCAAAATAGCACTCAATGGTAAAGTATCGAGTGCCGGGAATGAATCAACTGTACCCTTCCATAATGGAGTTCCCAACACATATTCAAGAGGAGCATGTTCATTTAATCCAAGAGGGGTATAAACTTCCTCTTTCCTCTCAATACTTAACTGGAGTCTCTTTTCCACATGGCTCATATAAATCATGTAAACTCATGAATCACATGAGCATGTGAATCATTGTTTGAACACTCCCTGAAGCTTTGCTTTCTGAATGAATTATGCTTAGAGCATCAGCTGGCATAAGAAAAGAAAAAAACTATTAATATCTCAACCGTTTGTCCTATACAACAAGATAAATGGCAATTTTGGACCAGCTAGAAACCACAAAAAACCTATCTATCATCATAATGTGGTTTTAGCTGTTTTTGGAGCACATTAAAAAAAAAAGTACCCTGGTTTATTATTATCTTTGACACAGAAACCCCTGCTTCAGCATTAGCCAGAGCTTTTCTCACTAATTATTCTTGAATTTTACATTGCATAACCTATCGGCTCAAAATAACATTTCTCCCACCTGTGCAGTACAGGTTCTACCAGCCCGCATAATTAAACCTACAGCAGCTCCCTGGAGGGCTACAGAGTGCTCTAGATGTGAATGTAGGTTCAGTGTTGTGGTTTGGCCGTTCCTCTGTTCATCTCACTGAGAGCAGTCTGTGTTTACACCCTCCCCTGCTAAAACTGGCAGTCCTGAGTGCTGACGTCGACAGAAGCCAAGCTATGGACAGCAGCCAGTAAATCACACCAGCTACTAATAAAAATCCTATTAAAAATGCCTCCAACCAGAGAGTCTAACGGTATCGGCACCAAAACCTCACATACTACTACAAATTTAGCTGTATCTAAATGCAGTCAAACAAAGATAACGTGCATTTGAGGATGGACTGCATATATTGCACACTTAGAATACTTAGAAAATTGCATGCATAAGCAGTTTAATTCAGAGACACTTGCAAGCGTGCACATATTTCACAACTATATGGCCACACACATTGAAACACAGAACATACATTGACACACATCCTGTCATACACATTCTGACACACATGGTAATGAGGCAAAGTGAGACCCAACCTCACATCCTCTCTCTCTCTCTCTTCTCACTCTCTTTCACTCATTTTCTCACTATCACTAACAGAATTTGAGTAAGGAAAACCACATGATTTGGGGTTTGTGAACTTACAAACTGACTCCAATTGACTTTTTACTTTTCAAATTAGAATCTGTGAAAACAATAAACTTTTGCTTAAAGATCAAAGCAGGAAAGTTCTTTTTGACTCAAGTGTGTTTGATTAGGGTTGGAGCTAAACTCTGCAGGTGGTTGCCCTCCAGAACCGAATCATTAGATACCAACTGTCCCTAGAGCAGCCAAAAACATCATAATTAACTGATACCATATCAGCCAGTGCAGTCACATTTACTGTTGCTTGGCAAAATCAAAGTCATTCTACTAGGAATCCATGCAATCATGAGTTTCCCATGTGAAATTAGCTGCTTTGACCAACAGAAAGCTGCTTGGTTTGAAAGTGTCTTCTGTGTACATCTCAACACTACATTCTTAAAAAAGTAAAGGTTCTTTATTGGCATTGATGGTTCCATGAAGAACCTTTACGATCCATGAAATCTTTTCATTCCGCAAAATGTTCTTTATAATGTAAAAGGGTTCTTTAGATTATTCAAATGTTCTTCACAGTAAGAAAAAATGTTTAGTTTTAAAACGGTTCACAGTTCTTCTAGGGCATCACTGTGAAAACATACTTCTGGAACCTTTCATTTTAAGACTGTATTGACAATGGACCAGTTTTTGCATGCAAAATATTGCATCCAAAATGGTTCTTTTCAGAACTGTTCACTGAAAGGTTCTTTAGGGAACCAAAAATGGTTCTTCTATGGCATCACTGCAAAAACACCGTTTTGGAACCTTTATTTTTAAGACTGTATTGAAAATGGACAATGGACCTGTTTTTTGCATGCAACATTTTGCTTAAACTTTGCTAATGTGACTGCACCTTAAACCATGATCATGAGTAATGCCAAATCAGGCCAAATAAAGACTATAACTGACCCTAGATCAGCTCATAACTGACCTCAGAAAAGCACAAACTGATTTTAACTGAATTTAAGCCCAGATCATGACGTATTATAATGACCTCAGACCAACAAATGATGCATATAACCCAAAAATAACTTAAAAGTGACCTCAGATAAGCCCAAATGTTGATTAGAACTAACCCAATATCAGATCACAACCCATAAAAAATGACCTCAGATCAGCCTAAATAATGATGAATAACTGACCCTATACTCTTAGGTTATTTATTGGCATTGATAGCTCCATTAATAACTTACGCTAACATTAATAACACCCATGGAATCTTTCCATTGCAAAAAAAGGTTCTTTAAAATAGAAAAATGTTCTTAAGATTATTCAAATGTTCTTCACACTAAGAACAAAATAGTTCTTTTCAGAACTGTTCACTGAAATGTTCTTTAGGGAATCAAAAATGGTTCTTTATATGGCATCACAGTGAAAACACCCTTTTGGAACCTTTATTTTGAGACTGTATTGACTATTACGGAGCCCCGCACATGACATGCAGGAAAAAAAAGTAAATTGTGCATATGCTTTACTAAGTCGTTCTCTCAATTTACTAGATTTAGTAAATCGAGGGAACGAATAAGTAAATGTACGCATGATTTATAAATCGAGGAAATGCCTTGTGCGCATGCTTTACTAAGTTGTTCTCTCAATTTACTAGATTTAGTAAATCGAGGGAACGAATAAGTAAATGTACACATGATTTATAAATCGAGGAAATGCCGTTTTGCATGCAAAATTTTTCCTAAACTTCACTAATGTTACTGCACCTTAAAGGAACACTCCACTTTTTTTGAAAATAGGCTCCTCTAGAGTTAAACAGTTGAGTTTTACCTTTTTCGAATCCATTCAGCCAATCTCCAGAATAGCTGGAGATTGGCTGAGCATAGCTTAGCATAGTTCATTAAATCTGATTAGACTGTTAGCATCTTGCACAAAAATGACTAAAGAGTTTTGATATTTTTCCTATTTAAAACTTGACTCTTCTGTAGTTACATTGTGTACCAAGACCGATGGAAAATTAAGTTGCTATTTTCTAGGCCGATATGGCTAGGAACTATACTCTCATTCCGGCGTAATAATCAAGGAACTTTGCTGCCGTACCATGGATGCAGCAGGCACAATGATATTAAGCAGCGCCTGTGACCCCCTGCTTGCATAGGGAGCGTGCTTTGCAACCATGGAGACATTTGTGAGAGACGCTGCGTAATATCATTGCGCCTGCTACACCCATTTTTAAGCGAGATGCTAACGGTCTAATTAGATTCAATAAACTATGCTAAGCTATGCTAAAAGTGGTACCGCCAGACCTGGAGATCGGCTGAATGTATTCGAAAACTGTAAAACTCAAATGTTTAACTCTAGGGGAGTTGGAAAATTAGCCTATTTTCAAAAAAAGTGGAGTGTTCCTTTAAACTATGATCATGACTAATGCCAAATCAGGCCAAATAAAGACTGTAACTGACCCCAGATCAGCTCATAACTGACCTAAGATAAGCACAAACATTTATTTTAACTGAATTTCAGCCTAGATCATGACATATAATAATGGCCTCAGATCAACAAATGATGCATATAAGAACAAAATGGTTCTTTTCAGAACTCTTCACTGAAAGGTTCCTTAGGGAACCAAAAAATGTTTTTTCTATGGCATCGCTGTGAAAACCCCCTTTTGAAAACTTTATTTTTAAGAGTGTAGATCAGTCCAAACCAAGACTCTCTGAGACGAAGCTCTTCGAGCAGCAGATTGCAGCTGAGCATGGGTCATCTCATCCACCCACTTCTGATTCTTCAAGGCTCTGAGTTTCTTTGAAAGACAAACTCAGACTTTCTGTTTGTATTCATGGCCTCGTATGTGTAATAGAATCATACTGAGTCCTTGAGCAGAGAAAAACAACATAAAGCAAAGTCTGTTTCAACAGCTCAACTCTATCGACACCTACGGGAATTGGCGTAATTACAAAAACAGATATTTCTGAAGAACAAACAAGCACACAGCTAGTTCAGGGGAACCTGCACGTCGCCTGTCACGGCATTTGGGAAGCGTGCCATCCCTTTCCCACTAACGTGTTGTTGAAGACAGCGGCATCCACGCAGTTATGCAACACCTCCCACGACAGGCCGAGCAGCTCAGAACCTCCTACGTTCATTCAGCCAGCTCCAACACGGCCACGGGCTTCCAGCTAAAGAAAATATTACAAGTGTTATGACGTGTTTTGTTGGTTTAACATTTGTTTAATGTATTATCTCATACATTGTAAAACAATGCTTGTAAAAGCAGGTTACACATTACCAAAATGAAAGAAAATATCCATGCCATTCAAACACTGGTTAAAGATTAAACAAACAATAATTCATTCTAGATATGATTATTGATTATATAGTTCTTGTAGAGTTTTATCTTCTAGTTTAATGTTTAAGCTGGTATAAGATGTCACGAGTTGAAGCAGGGCCTCAAAGAACAAGTCACCTGGGTTAACATGAATTTACATTCTGCTAGGTAATGTGATGTAGTTAGTAGTCAAAAACAAAATGATCAAGATCACTTGTCAATTGTGCATAAATAAAATATGTTTGTTTTGTATTATAGATAGAAATAGAACTGTATAATAATATATTGACTTATATAATAGCCCTTTAATGCACCCAGTAACGTGGAAAGATCTTTAAACGTTGTTTTTAACCATTTAGGGTTTGATGTTACATCCAAAGATGGTTGACCTTTGACTCTTACTCATATTTCTATATTTCTAATTGAATGTCCTCTTTATATGTCACTGGTATTTTTTATGACAACATAAATTCAAAATTAGCTGACAACTACTATTATCTTATATTGCAGAATAGATGAGTAAAGCTCCAAAATCATTCTATGAAAAAAAAGGGGTATAAACTGTATGTATACAGACACACACACACACACACACACACACACACAATGTGTATATATAATGTATATACACACACAAATATATTCATTGTTATGTTTATCAGAAATGTTAATGCATTACCAAACTGTCACACATTAGATTGATTGGGAATTTTTATTATTATTTATATTATATATATATAGGAAGAGACATCACAGAGAACAGAGAGCGCATGGTAGAAGGGAGAAAATATTTTACACTCATATTAATTTCTTTGTAATGTGTCTGTGTCGACCCGCACCTGATGAGCATCAGCTCATTTGCGTGTCAGCAGTAGATCACGCGCAAAACTTGCCACTCCCATCGGCGCATTTGTGGAATTGTGCTTTTACGCTAATTTGCCCCGTTTAGTAAATCTGGCCCTATAGATCTGCTACGTTGCTGCTGCTGCTGTTGATTATTGCTGCTACTGGATTGCTACTGCTAATAAATACACAGACACGCTGTAAAATCTTCTGCTGCTGCATAAATAGACATACATAAATCCCATAGCGGATCTAGGCAGGTGGAGCTGGGGGAGGTGGGAGAGCAAACAAAAAAACAGACTCTTTAAATGTTGAGCAAGCAATCTCATTTACTGCTGAATCAGCAGAAGCCAATCAGCTCATGTGGTAATGATTAGATAGATAGATCTGCTACACTGCTGCTGTTGTTATTGCTGCTGCTGCTACAGAGCAAGTACGGGACTTGCTACTACCAATACATACACGACACACTGCTGTGAGCAAGTAAGACATGCTGCTGCTGTACAATATAGCGTACGTGAATTACCCATAGCAGATCTATACAGGTGGAGCTGGGGAAGGTGGAGGGTTTTTTAAAAGTGCGCTGCACTGTTAAGGCAAATGCTACCCATGTATATGACGCCTGTGCAGCGAGCTCATTGGCTACTGAATACAGCAGGAACCAATTAGCTGTGTCCTATAGATAATGATGTGATTACAAGCAGGTTGAGTTAAAGGACCTATTAGCCTGTGCCATCTAGAGTTTCAAGACAGAACTTTGTATATATCTGAACATGAAATGGACATCTGGTTAGTCTAATGAGGTTCATTAATTAAATACAGCAGTGAATCTGATCTTTGCAAGTAAACCTTTGAGAGGCCTAAAGTCAAAGCCCTTCTTTGAAAAAATGAAAACAGTGTGTCAGCAAGCAAGTTGCAGAAGTGCTGTGTTTCATTCCTGTGGGATTGGGAACGTCTCCCATCTGCACCACATAAGTGGAAGTCTTCACACAACACCAGCCACTGCCACAGTATCACTGTCACAAAAAGGAAGGAATACTGCTGCTATCTGAGTCTCTGCATTACTGAAACCAGGCCAGTTTGATGTCGCAAATGTATTTCAAAGTAAATTATTAAAAGAGAAAGCTTGTGGAAGGATTCACTCTCTATTGCACATCTGAAAACTGTTTTGGATTTAAATTGTTATAGAAATAGCTATGCCATGTAAAAATGAAACAAACTGGTTGGTTGCTTTACATGTTGGTCAGACAGTTTCTTCCTGTCTATGTGGGTGCTTCTTGCCTAGAAAAAGCAGAACATGTAGAATTTATGTGCTACTAGTCTAGCTTTGTGAGATAATAAAATTAGTTTAAATAGTAAATAGAATAGTTTTATTCATAATTTGAGTATCTACAGTAATATATACACTATACTATTCAAATGTTTGTGGTCAGTAAGAGTTTGTTTTAAAGAAATTCATACTCTTTTTTTGCAATAAAGCGCAGTAAAAACATTTGTATGTTACAAAACATTTCAAATAAATGCTGTTCTTTTGAACTTTTTCATCAATAATGGTTTCCGCAAAAATATGAACTGTTTTCAACATTGATAATAATAGGAAATGTTTCTTAATCATCAAATCATCATAGAATGATTTCTGAAGGATCATGTGACACTGAAGACTGGAGTAATGATGCTGAAAATTCAGCTTTGATCACAGGAATAAATTTACATTTATAATATAATAAAATAGAAAACAGTTCTATTAAATTGTAATATTTCACAATAGTACAGTTTTACTGTGTTTTTCAGCTAATTCTTTCAGGCTTGGTGACCATAATAAGAGACTTGTTTCACAAACAATAAAAAAACAAAGTTAAAACAGATTCGTTATGTACAGAGTATGTTTTACAATAAATACTATTTCAGTCTTTCTACTTCAAAATTTGTTTCTTGCCACTTCTGTAGATAGATAGATAGATAGATCATAAATGCATAAATGCTCCTCTTAAACTTTTGTTTTAAACTTTTTCTATTTATATATATATCTATGTGATCCCCTTCAGTGACTAAGCACTCGCATTTCCCATCATCCCCACTGCATTTTTTCATATCCCACAACCTGTCAGCCCTCCGCCTCCTTCAAGGACAGAGGCTGAGGTATTCCCAGTCTGTTGCTATCCTCTTCCCCCAGCATTCGGTGATAAACAGCAAGCGTAATGGTATCTTCTGGTGCCACCCTGCAGCCTGCACCTGTCTCAATGTGCTGCAACTCATTTCTGACTCACTGAGTTGGCAAAGTTCAGAGCTGCACTGAAATGGAGCTGCCAAGCTTGACACCTACACACAACTGTGAAGCCACAGCGGCAGATGAAGATGCCCTGCGAGGCCTTTATTTTCCTGACCTCCCCTTAGACAATTACACCTGGGAACCGGCCTTGTTTATTCTGCATTTTGAGGCTATAAGGTGATAGCTCTGAGAGCAAGAGGCCACATTTACACTTGGTATTAGCATCTTGCAAGCATGAGGTTCTAAAATGTATTCTAAACCAAATGCTTCAATCATATTTTTAGGAAGTATTTGTTATGCATTTTAACCTGCGAAAGCTATATTCATAAATGAATAAAAGCGCTGCTGTGTTTTGTCCTGATTTCCATAGGAGCCTCACTGTGTTTTTAGTTAATTTAGCTGTAACACGCAGAAGCTCTATTAGACACCAACATTATGCAGGGAAAGGGAGGGTGACAAAATATACCGGAGAAAGAGGTTGTGGGTTAACTCATCTGCAAATTCCCTCCTCAATTCACTTTGCTCAATCAACTAACTTAATTAGAGCACTAAATATAGATCCATGTTGCTTACTGGAATGAGAGGAGCTGTTATGTGCTTACACCAGCTAGCTGACATTAATCTAACAGCCGTTCACTCTGAATCCAGCAGCACCTGTTTTTAGGGCTGAGAAAAACACGGGAGGGCTCAGCAACAATGATACTGCAAAACTTATCTCAACCTTCACATTTCTGCTAGAACATTATGGCAGAATCCAAAACAGATCAGATGGTTTTTGCATAATGGTCAAGATTAGGCATTCTCTTTATGGAGGTTTAGTGAATGCTTGTGGTTTAAGGGCAGCTATTAGTAACAATCTGAAACTAACTGCTAGAAAACAGAAAAGCCTGCTTAAATATAAACCTCTAATAATTCCATTAAAAGCTCCTCTGTTCTCCAGAAAGAGCATGGCGCTAACAACACAAAAGTCACAGTTCAATTCCCAGAGAATACATATACTGATAAAATGCATATCTTGAATGCACTGTAAACTGCTTTGGATAGAAGCATTATAAATATATGTAAATGTGGAGTGTAACTTGCGATTCGTGACTATAAGAATAAATGCTGACCTGACTGAACACTATGAGTCATGGCTATTTAGATTATGGAAACTCATTTATGGAATTTCTCATTTTACATTTTTCTTGAGCAGACTGAAAAATGAAAAGATTTTTTAAGAGAGAAAATAAATATAGGCTAGTTTAGAGCCTCATGTTCAATTGGTAATGAGAGTAGAAAATAAGTAAAGATTTGAATAAAAAGCTTAAGACCAAGAGTATCATTTCAAGCATTTTAATACAAACTTAATAAACTATCAGTCCCTCTTTACATGTAAGACACTGACTCCAAATACTTTGTTATACTATTTGTTTTTGTCAAGTATTGCACAATGTTGGTACAAAATTAATATACGATTACATTTTGTCCATAGTATAGCAAAAATTTTTGAACTCTTAACAGAAAATACAACTCTTGTTTTTACTCCCCCACCCCCCCCAAAAAAGCAAATATTTTTAAATCCCAACACAATGGAATATTCTGTACACAATCTTTAGAATAGTTGATGTTTTTTAAAGATGGATTTCATTTTACAATTTCAATAAAAAAAAATATAACAAAAGCTGCTGCAGCCATCACAGATCACTGGAGTAGTAAAAAGATATAAATGCAATATGTCGTAGAAACAATATATATACTCTGATATTTTACAAACTTTCTACTAAATTAATTATACAGTTAGAAAAAAGACCAAGAAATCCCTCATTCAGCATTCAGGCCAATCCTTGGAAAATTGGCTGTGTAGCTCTACTTTGAATACTATTAGAGGCCTTGATTTGTAGTTTTCTTCTTCATAAAGATATCTTAAAACAGTCAGTAAAAATAATTTTGTGCTTGCTTGGCAAAAGAAAACAACTTAAAAAAAAAACAATGAGTTTAGATAACTAAGCTTGATTGTACAACAAGCTTAATTGTAAAAAGGATGACAAAAATACTCAAGGGAACAACATTGTTCACCCTCGGGCTCATCGTTTGACTTATTCACCAGGACTTTACAGTTGAAGTGTCGCTTTTCAATTTTCTTTTTTCTCTTTTTTCAATTTTTTTTTAAATTTTCCAAATGCTTTCCGCCGCCCCATCACATATCTCTGGTCGTTAGTAGTATTCTCGTTTTCTAGTTGGCCATCACTGGCTGGAATTGCTGGTTAGAATACTGCATGTTGCTCAAGCTGAAATTCAGACTGTCCATGAGGGACTTCTCATTAAGGCCCCCATAGGCTGCAAACACATCGAAGGCATTGTTGTACGGGAGAGGGCTGAGATTGAGGGACGTTTCCCCGGGGATCATTGCACTTAGGCTGCCCTGCCCCTGGAGATTGGGGAACACAAACTCCTTGGCGTTCGGAGACAGGGCAGAAGGCTTCTGCGCTTGACCACCCAAGCCGACGCCGTACAGAGAATGCATCGATGTGGACATGACTTTCTGCTTCAGGAGGTTGTTTACATTCAGGCCCAGGTTGGTGGGGGAGTTTCGGGCCACCTTGTTGGCATTGCGCCCATTGCTTTTCATTTTCGTGGAGCCGAACTTGGTGGCGGCGAAGGTGGCAGTGGTAAAGGTTAATGGTTGCGTGGAACGGCGCATGAAGGTGGGGCTGACCGCCGCCGACTGGCCGAATGGCGGGGACGGGGAACTGGAGGTGGGGGACATGCCTACAGGCTCACTAATGGGCATGAAGACCTGGGCCTCTGGGTTAAAGCTGTTCTTGATCTCCTTGTCCAACTCCAGTCCATTCTCATTACTGTCATCCACATAGAGCACCTTGACGGGTCCCTTCTCCCCAATCTGATAAGACACCTCGAAAGGATCGATCCAGACACTGAGGTCCTGAGGCAGGTTGTTGCGGACATCCTCAATGTCCAACCCACTTTCTTTGGCTGCTTGCTCTACAACTGGGTCCACTTTCTCCCCGACATGTATACACCTGAATCCAGAACCTTTGTATGGCTTGTCCGGGTACCAATGTCCCTCATATTTCTGTTTCAGCTGTCGCTCCAACTCCTCGCCGAAGATGTTGACTCGTCGCCTTGGCAGCTTATTGTACAAGTAAGAAATGATGAAGTTGAGTGCTACTTGGATTTCAAGCTGCATAGCTGCTGCACTGCCCTGGAGTATCACCGTTGGCTGTTTGAATTCTCGTATTGTGTTGTAAGCCACCAGAGGGCAAGGCTCAGCTGGAGCCAGGCAAATAAACAGAAACTTGGGGGAAAACGGTTCAAAACAAAGTGCTGGTTGCAGAGGGAACGTCTCAGTCTACAAATGGCTGATCCAGTTCCTAGAGAGAAGCAAAAAAAAACAAAAAACAAATAGCGTGAATAACCCTGGGTCGTTATTCTCAGCTGGAAATAATAAACGGGCACATGGTTCCATCCATCAATTTTCTTAATAAACAGTTCATTAAAATAGCTTGAATGTTTTGAACAAACAGCTTGCGCATTCAGGGGCTCACAAGCAGATTAGATTATATGCATACACAAACAATCCCTAACACCATGCTTCATTGCACTGGTTGAATTTTCCACACAAGTTAAATTCTGTTGGGCATTTATTAACACTAAGGTAGTCCTATAAATGCAGTTTACCATTATAGGAAGGATGCACTGGGACTCGCGGAGCTGATAGTGTTATGTAATAACTAACTTGCCCTGACTAGACCCTGCACAACTGTAACCAATCCACTGCTGTCGTCATAATCGAACTTTATCTTTAGCATGTCATCCATGGTTGTAAAATTGACGGTGTCATGAGGAAATCAGACACAAGAATGCGAGACTTCAATAATTAAGCCTGAACGTGTCACGAGGCGAAATATAAACCAGTCAGCACGCGCACATACAAGCGTACGATCGTCGATGAAGAAAATGCGCTTGAATCTTACACTAAACTGATAAAAAAAATGTAAATATTATGCGTTGGTTAACAAATATAAAAATCAAACTGTTTCGTTTGTACATTTAAAGCGAGTATAAGACGTCAGAGATCGTATCGTCGCTCCCACCCAGTTTACAGGGGAGAGTAAAGCGATAGCGGGGACATAATGTACAGTTTGAAAACAGATATATGCTATATCATTAATGCATGAAATGCATCATACAAGGTATACATCGAAGACAAGACAGCAGTATATATTCTGTGAAATTCGAACTAGATATGCTGACAAATTAAATGTAGCCTATATCATATTCTATGGCGTTTGTTCATTTGCATTTCATTGTAAATATCGTATATATTCTGGTGTAAGACGGTGTTTTGCCATAGTTGGCAATCCCTCCCAGCTAAGTCTACACAGCCCACGACTGACGCAGCAAGCTGCCTTCATTTAAATTCTCTTAAGGTTTCACTAAACTATATTACAGACAACGCTTTTACATTGATCAATACTATTAGTTATCACTTAAAAAAATAAGACAAATCACAAACATAGCAATTCAATAAATGAAGCACTTACTTGAGTTTACAAAATGAAGGTTTTCAGTAGTTGCAGTAGCTTTTACTAGTGCAAATAGAAAAATTCAGATATAAATACTTTCTTCACATTAAGTTAACATAAAGGTATTCCAGTTGGTAGACTTCTGAAATGTTTATTTTATTTTATTTTTTTTTTCTTCTTATCTTGCTCCCAGTTTTCTGTAAGGTATTTGCAGTTTCACCTTCCCAATAAGCTCCTCTCCACCCCCTCTATCTGGGTGTTTTACAATTTCGTCCCCTACTGCTGTCATCCGCCTCTATATATAGTTTTCCTCCGCCACGGGCACGCGGTGGGCGGTGATGCGGTTCCAAAGGTCACAACAATACGAACATCGAATCCACGTATATGATTGGTCAGGCTTGAGCGAGAGGCGGGCCCTCCCCCTGACGCCCCTCAAGCACATTGGCTCATTTTACCATCACGCAAAAAAGGGGTAGATTTAATACACTTACGTTGAGCCCATCATAAAGGCTCTTTGACGTCACGCGTTACCTAGTACCACAAAAAAGACAGGCTATTCATGGAGGTATCGTATTTCATTTCCATGTTCATATTTCGCAAACATGACTGTTAAAGCGACATTTATGACCCTAAGTAGATCAAATGACTGAATAAATATAAATTCAAAGTAGTGAGCTGACATGGCAGTAGAGCAAAGCTTTGATACTACCTTAGCTAATCTGTTTATCACTAACGTTTATGAATAAACGGGAAAAGGCTGCTATTGTTGTCGAGGCGGAAATTTGTATTCTAAATTTAATTTAGTGAAATGTGACTACAGAAAACGTAGAGCGTAACGTTATGCGTTTTGAAGAAAAGAAACACAATCAAAGGGAGGTTTCCTTTTATCCACTATAGACCTGCGCTTCATACATTTCCTCGTTAACGATGTTTTGTTCAGATTAAAGCGTACACGAATATAATGTAAAAAAAAAAAAAAAAAAAAAAAAAAATTGGTTGATGAAATAATATACAAAACCAACGTGGTAATAATTTTGTCACTGCTAGCAAGAGAATAAATTCTCTTGTTTTTGACTGGCTGCAAAGCAGACAGGAGCCTCGCGTGAATGGCGTCATTTACGTCAGTGGATTTAAAGTGACAACTGTTATATGTACATAGTTTATTAAAATTTATATGATGACTTTAATCATTTAATTCAAGCCTAACATGTAGACAGCCACCACTGGTCATTTTTAACTTTACATTCAAAAGTATATAATTGTCTGAATAAAAATATTTGGTTTATGCTCAATTGCAGGGGAAATAAATGTAGGGTTGCAGTAACAAGACCTAAAATAAGCAGAATCAGGCAGCATTTTACTAAGTTAAATTATTTAAATATAACTTACTTAAAATAAGTTGATGCATCCCTGGTTGATAACCAATAGTTCCTATTATTAATTATCAATTAGTTCTGATAAGTGTCTTTCTTTTTAACAATATTGTGGACTTTTTAATGCAGTGTAACTAATTTTGTTGACATCACCGTTACCTCAAATAAGAATCACACATCACATTATTATCTGCCCGGGCAACCAGCCTTAATGATGGGGATATGATGGGACAAGAATGGACCTGGGGTATGACTCAGTTAGACATCGCTCTGACAGTGCACTCCCTGTTATTTATACAGCAAACAACCTACCAAAAGCCAGTCATGTGTTTGTCTGGCCAGAGGATTGTAGTATGAAAGGCCATGGCGATAAAGCTTCACATGTGCCCGTCACTGTTTTATTGTACTTTGGCGTTAGAACTACCTTCCACAGCAAATGGCTTCAGACTTCAAATGATATGTAAATTAGTTCACAAGTGCCTCAATGAGAAAACCTTTGTCTTCACTCTTTGTAATGTCAGTTTTAGAGCTCCTGTTTATAGTTATATTCTACTACCTTTCTATATATATTAAATGAGATTAACTCTGAAGATACAGTTTGTGTATATTTATTAAAGAAACTGCATGTATATGACTTTTTCTGTAATCTATCTTAAATATTGCTTTTTATTAATCAAATAAAAGCAGCCTTGATGAACATAAGAGATTTATAGATTTATAAACACAAACTTTTGAATGTTGTAAAAGAGCAACTTGGATGTTCTGCTATACAGCAAATAAATAATTATCTGTTCCATAGAAAAAAGGAACCATATTTTCCACTTTTATTTTTTATTTTCTCCTCAAATCCACTTATGTTAATAAAAGAGTTTTTGTACTATCTATCTATCTATTAGGGATGCACTGATATGAAAAATTTGGCCGATACCAACAACCGATATTTGAAAGCCGCTAACCGATATATTTCCGCTAAATCTAAATCCAAATGTTTATATAATTTTTGAGAGCCTGAGTACAAAAACAGAAGTCTCACCATTAAAAGCCATGTCCCAAGCACACAATTATAATCATTTCATTATATTTTATGTAGCCTTTATGACAGACTTGCGCTGCACGTTGCACTTAACTGTATTTTCCCTTTTTGAAGTGACTCCAATCATATTTCAAGCAATTCAAAACCATCATGGTGAACAGTGCGCATCTGAAGTGTCTCAGCTGAAGGAAATAATCCATAATTTATCGGCTTTAATATATCGGCCAATTTTTCTTATTGGTCCGATAACGATAATATTAAAAATGAACACGAACACGGCCGATACTGATATGGTGGCCAATATATCATGCATCCCTACTATCTATCTATCTATATTCCTGTTTACACCAGCATATCCTATCAAAACACCAGGCTGTTATACCTGTTCTAGGTCTTGTTCTAGATCAGGGAATGTTACGCTTTTAATCTTCCACCTGCCCTTTTTCTACACAATAAATCCAGTTTTATTATTATGAGAGGGCCTTTCTCTGACATGGAACTGTACACTGTAGCATAATAAAAACAGGACTCATGTGTTTCTGTGCCTAATGGCCAGTGATTTTTCTGCTCCACTGCAGCTAGGAGAAAAGCAGCCTAATTTTCTGGGAAAAGCAGAATTCTGTTCCCTGATTGGATGCACTGCTGGTTTTTCATATGAAAGTCACACGTAAACATACACTCACGCACATACAGAAAGTATAGCGTATGCCCCTCCAACCTCAACTCTCTCCCTCTCTTAGCTACCGGTCTCAAATGAAGAACTTTTGACATTGCTATGACTTAACATGGAGTTCAGAGGCGGGTTTGCACAACAAACAGATGTTCTTTGATGTCAGCTGCAGTGAGGGGGTGGCAAAAAATGGGAACGCTAAAAAGAAGTAGGAGGAAGGTGTCAGAACTCTAATCACCATGCAGCTTTTAGAAAGAAATCTATTGTATTTCTTAGCACAAACACAGGTTTGTATTCACCATAACCTTGCACATTATACAACATAAATATCATTTGATTAGGTATATCATTAAGAATTCATCTGAATTGTTTTGAACTGTGTATTGCCTTGGCATTAGGATTACAAAGCTGACAGTGACCTGTTACACTGACCTTATCTTCTCTTTAAATAGGCTTTGAGTCACAGTTACAACGCCGGCTCGCTGATCCAGAGATGTTGGATGGAAGCTAAATTACACAGGCTGTCAACCAAACCAACTTTATTTGGGTGCATAATAAATGATGTAAAAGAGCCTAACAGCAAGAAAATGACCGTGCCATTTGCTGTCACTTCAGACGATTTGTATAATGACATTTCACGAATGCTTGGCCAATTACCCTGAATAGATCTATTGCATAAACTAAATAATAGTTTCCCTAGTTTCTCCACTTCAGCTATGTGATTTAGTTATTCATTAAACCACCCACATCAGAAGTGCAAAACACAGCTCAGGATATGTACTCCATGAACATCTCATTTAGGTTAGTATGTGTCAGCACAGTGTATAAGTTATAGATCCACACGCCTACAAAACCAGTAGTATTTTCCAAAACAACAGCGTTTACACAACATGCCACAATTTATTTTCACTGCAGTCAGCCTAGTAGATACATGGTGTAAAAGAAAACTTACAATATTATTGTATTATAATATCATATTACAACAACAATCAATCTATACCTATAAATTATTTAGTATTTGTCTATATAATGTCTATAAATTTTGTATACTTTATTGGCGACCTCTACCTACTGTAGGTTTGAACATTAGTCTTTTGAGTTGTTATCCAAGACCTTTTACACTACCATACCATAGTATGAAAAATGTGTTATCATGCCTCTGATTTAGTCTAAAATCATAAAGGTATCGATTTGTTTGGATAAAAGATACATGCTGTGAAACATTTCTAATAGTAAAAGATGTTTCAACGATACAAATTGCAATATTGGTTACAGTTTAATCAGACCTCCATTGGCTGACTGACAATTTAGTTTTCAACTGGTCAACTCCCCTTGTGTTGAAGGAACAATAAAAACACTCACACACACACATACTATCTCACACTGAGTGTGTGACATGTCAAGACATGTCGGCTTTACCATTGTGTAGGCTGAAATACCTTATGGTATCTTATCTTGACAATAAGAAAGAAGAATTCCCAATTTGTTAATCACTCACGCACATGTTGCTCCAAACTATAGGACAAAATTGAAAGAGAGGTTAGAATGTTTGCACTGCTGTTTTCTGTACAATGAAAGTCAAAGTTGACACACTTGCTATGTTCATCAAAAAATTCTATTGTATGGCTTTAAAAGACTATTTGTACAACATTTTATGGTGCCTTTTCATCCTTTTTTGGAGATTTACAGCTTGTGCTCACTATTTATTCACTGCATTTTTGAAATGAAATGAGAGCAAATAAACAATTACAGAATTTTCATATTTGGAAATACTCCTTTAATAATCAGGCAAGTATACATATTCCATCTGAAATGAGTCTATTCTGTTTTACAGGTAACAGGTGGGTTTTTGAACTTTTGAATCTGGAATTCTTACAGTTTTTTCTGTCTTGGAAGGCCATCTTGAATTATTTCCAAGAGCTTCCTGAAGAAGAGATGCAACAGAAATGTGTCCTTGTTGGCACGTCTATGACTTCAATCTGCCATGTGGCTTTGTCTTTACTGCAGTTGCAGTTGCAGTTGCTCGCCCCGAGGCACTGTCATTTGAAGTTGAGAAAGAGCTGTAAGATGTGGAAATGGCCTCTGAAGATCAAACAACTATCCCTTTCCCTGAGTTACAAGGAAAGAGGAAGAAATGACATGCTGAGACATCAGTCCAGTCAAAAAAAAAAAAAGTGTCAAGAGAGTGGCTCAATTTGGAAGTTACAGTATGAAGGGGGCAGAGAAAGGAAAAAAGCAAGGGTGGGTGAGGTAAAAAGGAGACGGTTGGCTCAAATCAGACAGCAGCAGAGGCCAGGCCTAGTCATATGGCTCGAGGTTTTCTGGACCTGCTGTGCTTAGAGAGGAAAGCACACCACATTCTGCTGCATTCCATCCACACACATGTCTCAAATCAGCACTGGACACCAGTTCAGAGTTTAAGCCAGCTAATATATTTGCCAGTTTTGTACTTTATGAAGATAGGAGATGAAGATGAACCGGGAAAGGAGCTTAAATTGCTTGTAAATATTAAACCCCATATCTACTGACAGAGCTGTGGTATTGGATCTGGCCATATTATGCAAATTTTCTACCAAAAAGATGATCATTCTGGGCTGGAAAAAAAATAAGCTTAAAGGTGAAGTGTGTCTTTTTATCTGTTAAAATACCTGAAGCTGCGGTCTGCAATGTGGATTCATTTGACAGACACTCCTATTCAGGGCCGGCCCTAAGCAGAATTATATTTATGGGGCCCTAAGCAGAATTATATTTGGGGGCCCCTCGGTTAAAATAACGCAAGATAAACAGTATCTTCTTATATAAAAAATAAATGTAAATTTACAAAATGCACAATATTAAATTAAATACTTAAATAATGACATAAAATGAACAGATCAGATGGACCTGTTACAAGATAACAATAATAAATGTATTAACATTAAAGGAATAGTTCACCCAAAAATGAAAATTCTGTCATTTACTCACTCTCAAGTTGTTTTAAATCTGAATGAGTTTCTGTCTTCTGTTGAACAAAAAAATTATTTTGAAGAAAGTGGGTAAATAAACAGTTGCTGGTCCCCAAATGTTCAGCAGAAGAAAGAAATTAATACAGGTTTGGAACAACATGAGAAAGAGTGAATAATGTCAGAATTTTTCATTTTTGGGTGAACTATCACTACCTTTAAGGACAAGCCGCAGCATATTAGGCTGCTGTCACTTTAAGACCTAACAAAAAGACAAGCATACGATTTTTTATTCAAATGATTACTTTCACTTTAGACATAACCAACTGTGTTTATATAAACCTAGTGTGTATTTGACAGTATTAGCGCAATCAGACGTAATCGGGCACTGTTAGACAGGCTTTTAGGTGTGCGCGCTTCGGGTATAGCCTACGCGCTCAGAAAAAGCTCGTCAGAACAACACGCGAATTAAATGTTTAACCGGCAAGGCTTTAAAGCACATGCAAATAATGAACTTTTGTGATTGTGAATAAGTGCAGTGTAACTCTGCTGCGTTAACATGGGATATAGGGCTGCACAATATTGGAAAAAACTGACATTGCTATATTTTGTTTTTTCTGCGAATATGTTGTGATATGAAATAAATTTAACAGATTACTTGAATAGCTCTATTTGAAAAGAATAATTCTAGAACAACTGGGGTGATTTAAATGAAATCAGTTGATTGTTTTATATTTTTCAGGTAAGTATTCAGATCCAGAAAATTAATGTAAAATAGCACTGCATAGTCTTCACTGTATAAATTGAATATAATTAATCTGTGTTAAAGCTGCAAAAGTGATTTTCTCTTTGTATTTTGTTGTTTGTTAACATTAATCATGACACAGAAAGCAGCAAGCCTGCTGTAACTAAGACCGAATGCGCGGATCCGATCCTAATGATACATATCCGTTTTCTGCGATGTGACTATCATGGATGCGCACATCGTGATATCAATGCTAAAACCTTACATCGTGCAGCCTTAATGCAATGCAAATGTACGTCAAGTTGCACAGTATTATTTGGACAGAGGCACAAGAACTGCAAATGATTGTGCGCTGTAAAAATCAAGCTGTCATTTCATATGCTCTTGGGGGCCCCCTGATGGCCACAGGGGCCCCAAGCAGCCGCTTAGTTCCCTTATGTCTTGGGCCGGCTCTGAAGTAGATGCGGAAGTAAACGCAATTCAGTGTTCACGTGCATCTGCACGGCTCCGTGTAACAGGACCTAAACATGTACAACTTTGGTTAAACTTTGCAATTCCTGTGATGTGACTATCATGGATGCACACATCGCGATATCAATGCTAAAACCTTACGTCGTGCAGCCTTAATGCGATGCGAATGTACGTCAAGTTGTACAGTATTATTGGAACGGAGGCACAAGAACTGCAACTGGTTGTGCGCTGTAAAAATCAAGCTGTCATTTCATATGCTCTTGGGGGCCCCCTGGTGGCCGCTTAGTTCGCTTATGCCTTGAGCCGGCTCTGCTCCTATTTGTTGTGCTGCAGCCACTTCATTTTACCTGTCTTGTCAGAAATAAAATGATCATGTGTGAGCTGATTGCTATAAATTTAAATAACTTCAGACCATTACGTCAAAGCTAGTTTGTAATGCCATACAGTTGCTCAACTATGTTACTCAAGTTTTCAAAACTAGGACTCGTAAGACTTGTAAACAAAGAATGTGATGCACCTTGTTTTTTGTTTGCTTTTTTGTTTGTTTGTTTTTTGTAGGCAGGTTGTGTACAGTAGTATGTTATTGTTCAGGCTAATTCTGAGATCGGTTCGGCCAAGCACCAGCTATGTTACCTGGCACCATTTATAATAAAAAAGTTAATAGTGGAAAGCATTTCAAAGTAACTCATGAAAGCAGTTAGGAAAAGTCCGACTGACCTTACTGGAAGGAAAAAGCTCAGAAAAAATTAAAGCTGGAATTGAAGACAACAGCCCTCAAGAGATGAAAACAGGCACAGAAAGAGAACAGACAGGAAGGGAGCATCTTCAGTTTGTCTCAGCACTGAAATGAAATCAGTATTCATGGCAGAAGGACAATCCATGGAAACCAGATGCGCCTAAACTTTCATGTATCCACCTCTTTTAAAAATTCAGTTTTCATTTCCTGCTACAAAGTCCATCAGTATGTGTGAGCTTGGCCTGAGATGAACTGGCAATGCATGCTAGCATGCTAAGCTGCATTAGATTTTTACTGAAAGAGAGTCTTGCCAAACTTTATGGTATATAATGTGTTTCACATATCTGAACAACTGTTTCTTGTCTTCTATACATCAGTGTTTTGGCCTCTTTTTATGATTGGTGCATCTTGCATTGTGCATTGGGGCTGTGGCAACCACTATAACATATCAGCTGATATTTGTTTCATTTTTCTTTTGGAGTTGTAAAAGAAAGACTGTTGCTTTGCTTTCAGATGCATGCTTTGATGTCGCCAAAGAGGACATACTTTGCCCTGACATTTATTGTGTTGGAGCATACCGGAGCAAGACATTTACACCTCATAACAAGCCTACCTGGCATTCTGACAAATTTCCCCACTGTTCCGAGGTCAGATTAACATGAAAAATGTCACAAGTCTCCCCAGCCCCTTCTCATTATTCCAGCTCTTAAAGCACAAACACCTATGTCTCCTTCAAAACAGCGACCTTTGCTGCTTTTCCCTGCTGTTAGCACCCAAATTAATTTCTCCATGGCTAACATCTACTTAACTGTAGATAGATAGACAGATAGATCTTTCTGAAGACCTTAACAGACAATTATTCAATATGAAATCCTTACTGTCATTTATGAAGCAAAATATTGGAGAACAGTCTCAACTCGTCACGGTACACTGAGTAATCCAGAGTAACTCAATCCATATTATGGATACAGTTATCTAACAACACTGTAGCTAAAAAACTCAGTTCTAAATAGATGATGCAGTTCAGCAATAATGTAGCAGAGGCTGTACTATAATGTTAATATGGTCAGAACTAAAGGCACAGTGTCTAGTGGAGTGCATACAACACCTATATCCATGATTATATTCACAACACAAAGTGGCCTCGAGATTCTCTGAAAGGTGCTACAGGGTCACATAGGGCTGTTGTAGTGAATGCTGATGAGAGGAGGCTGAATTCTGCTGTCTGTATGTGGTCACCAGACGGGTGACATTAGCAGCTGGGGATGCCTGGTCACCTTGACCCCAAAGACCAGTCAATATGCCTTTTTCAGTTCTCCTGTCAATCATGTTAGAAGGCCTTTGCTCAAATCGTCCCTACCAGAGACCCTCCCAACAACCAAATAACCGTCACACCAGCAAAATCATTAAATGTATGTTTCACCTAAACAGGGAGGTTCATATTTCAAGAGAACTTCTCTTGTGTACAAATGAAATCACTCCACCATAACAGAACACAAAGTTCATGTCAGCTGGAGCATATAGGCTTTCTTTGCTGATTCAAAACAGCACATATCAGTCTATGTTGTTTAAATGACCTGACTGCATGAAAAGTGTACTTTCAAGAAACAGTTTTGTTTTTATTTAAATTTTCAAAAAAAGGGAATACAAACAAAACATGGTCGTGATTTTTATTGTTCCTTTTTTTCATAGTTTGGCTATAAACAGGTTAAGGTTTAAAGACATTGAGGTCATGCACTCTCAATGACAAGTTTATTTGTTAATGTTTGATTTTAAAGTCTACCAGCGTCACAGGAGATGTCCCATTCATGTCAGTCTTTCTACATGGCTATTTCCTGTTTGTCTAAAGTGCTCTATCATCAGCACAAACACAAATTCCGGCCAGAAAACTCCAATCCTGTTTGGAAGCAGTGATGTCAAAGTCACCATGGCAACTGCTCTTACAAATTATGTCTCTTCGTTCACTCTCCTCTTCTGCCTTTGTCCATGTGACATTCAAGTGTAATATCTTTTTGTCACAATGCTCAAGGCATCAATGCTCTGGTGCCAAGGACACAGAAGGGGAATAACCTGACCTTTTGCAGCGCACCGAATGCAAGAAGACAGCAAGGTCAGGAGGTGTGTTTTTGGGTTTTGAGTGGCGTGGGGGGAGGGGGGGAGGCGTTGATGCCATTGTGTGAAAACTGTCTTTGTCACGGACTCATTTATGCCACTCCTTGCATTTCGGAGCACTTATGGAATTCCTTTTAATGCAGAATCACTGGACCTGCAGTGAGGAATTAAAAGAACAGTTCAGCCAAAAATGAATATTTTGTTAACACTTATTCACCCTCATGTCGTTCCAAACCAGACTGACTTTCTTCTATGGAACACAAAAGGAGATGTATTGACAAGTATCCACCCAGCTAAGAGGGAATGTTCTCAGAACTTTGGCTAACGCTCTGACAAGGTTCTCTCAAAGTAATGAACAAACATTCTTCCAGTAACATTATTAGAACATTTGTTCAAAGTTATCTGTTCTGTTATATTATCTGTTATAACATTCTCAAAATGCTAGCACAAAAATGTTATTTAATTAACATTTAATGGCAGATTTTTCTGAAATGTTTTAGTTGGACATTCGTCTAATTGTTTGCAAAATTATAACATGAAACGGTCCCTTAAGGGGTTAGTTCACCCAAAAATGAAAATTCTGTCATTTATTACTCATCCTCATGTTGTTCTACACCCGTAAAACCTTCGTTCATCTTCAGAACACAAGTTAAGATATTTTTGATAAAATCCAATGGCTCAGTGAGGCCTGCATTGCCAGTGAGATAATTAACACTTTCAGATGCCCAGAAAGCTACTAAATATGTATTTAAAAGAGTTCATGTGACTACAGTGGTTCAACCTTAATGTTATGAAGCAACGAGAATACTTTTTGTGCGCCAAAATAACAACTTTATTCAACAATATCTAGTGATGGGCGATTTCAAAACACTGCTTCATGAAGCTTCAAAGCTTTACGAATATTTTGTTTCGAATCACTGGCAATGCAGGCCTCACTGAGCCATCGGATTTTATCAAAAATATCTTCATTTGTGTTCAGAAGATGAACAGGGTGAGTAATTAATGACAGAATTTTCATTTTTGGGTGAACTAACCCTTTAATGTTTTCTATAATGTTTGTATAACCAAAGAGAAGAAAAAAAATTGTAAAAAATTTAAAACATGTAAAATACTGAATGTTTAGAGAACAATCAGAAATAATGTTTTCAGAACATTAACAAAATGTTCTTAGAACACTTGTTTGTTAGCTGGTCCAACTGCTCATTTCTATACAATTTGAGTGAATAATGAAAAGTAGCATAGCTTGGACATTCTGATAAACTCTAAGGAAGAAAGATGGTCATACAGGTTTGGAACAACATAAGGGTGAGCAAATTATAACAGTATGTTCACTTTTGGCTGAACTATCCCTTTAAACAACCTCTTAGTTTCCGGCTGTAGAGCTGATTAATGTAAATGCAATGAAAGACAAGACATGATTGAAACGGATGAGTGTGATTGCCATGGTAATAGATGATGGCTCAAAGAGTGTGAGCAATACATACAAATTCAAAGACTTTCAGCAAGACAATGCAGACAGTGCAGGCAGCCTTTCTTTCTTTACCAAACATCAGCCACCCGGTTCACACTGCAGTATTAATAATTCTATCCGATTTTAAAATGACCTAAAATCAGCAGAAAAATATGTTTAGATGAGTCAGAGAGAAAGTGGAAAAATTGATGTGATATTGCCTATTCGCACAGCCAGATGCCAGATACGCTTTGTCAAAACAACATCTGACTCATGCCTTTAAGCGCTGTTCCAAAACCTAGTGGGCTGCCTAGCTTTCTACAACTTAATAATAATGTCAGCCAACTGTGCAACCTATAGGCTCATTGGGAAACATGCCTCTACCTGTATTTTTGCAAAATTTCCAAAAATTAACCACATAACTCACTGCAGTTTCCAGCTGTAATCAACACTAGTCGCAATAAAAACACCAACAACTTTTATTCCTTTTCACACAAATTGTAATTACAGGATAGATTATTGATTAATAAAGACTTATTCCCATGCAGTTACTTGCACAATACTATGTTATGACCACAGAACACTTTTACCATAGTGCATTTGTAGACATTTTGACGTTTGCATCACATAACCAGCTCCATATGTATGGCTTTTCTGATGTAGTAAACTTGCTCGCTAGCTCACCTGATACAGCTTTGCACTTCTGACATGGTGAGCTCATGTACGAGTCCCGTGTAACACGAGTCATTGATAAACAGCTTAATCACTTGTAGAAACAGGCTGAAATGGCATATTTGCCTCAGTAAATGCATTTTTATCTCACGTTTGTTTTTGTTAACACAACTGGTAAGGTGTAGGGTAGGGTTTAATGTAGGTGGCCCGTTATTTTCAAACATAAACTTTTAGAGGCACTTACCGGCCGTTTTATTTCTGAACTGTCCAATACTACAACAACCAACCATAATAAAATGTTGCCAGATTCACGTTCATCTGTTGGGGATAAAACTGAACATGCTTTTTGTGCCACTCACTGGACATACAGTGGTTCAGCCTTAATATTATGAAGCGACAAAAATACTTTTTGTGTGCAAAAACAAAACAAAATAATGACTTTATAATGTCTAACAACAAATTCGTCTGTCCCCTGTCATACTGCTACGCTATTTTTGTTGCAGAGCTTCAGTGTTTATGTCTGAACACGGGCTCACGCATGCGAATTTGTTGAATAAAGTCGTTATTTTTGTTTTGCTTTTTTGCACAAAAAGTATTGTCGTCGCTTCATAATATTAAAGTTGAACCACTGTAGTCACGTCAACGCTTTTAACGATGTCTTTAGTACCTTACTGGATCTCAAAAGGTGCAATGCTGCCTATGTGTGGTTTCATCAAAAATAATTTGTGTTCAGAAGACAAACGAAGTTCTTACGGGTTTGGTACGACATGAGGGTGACTACTTAATGACAGAAATTTAATTTCAACTAACCCTTTAACATTACTTAAAAATTACTTACATTTGGGTTAACATTACTTTAACATTACTTACATTTGGTTACACAACATTAATTACACACACCTCAAATGTAAACTTTGTTTGGCGCCAATAGCCTCGTGGGTATTGTGCTGACATATAGCGCAGTTGCGCTTCAGGCGTCCCGAGTTCGAGTAACGTCTCGTTGACCTTTCCCAATCACACCCCCCCATCCCCCCCCTCTCTCTCTCCAACTTCACTTCCTATCAACATACCATCCTGTCATAATAAAAGGCAAAAACACCAAAAATAAATCTTTAAAAAAAAAGTAAAATTTTGCTGTGCTCTTTAAAAAACATTCAAATTTGCTAGCAAGCTACTAAATGAGAACTACAATTACAACAAGGCATATTCTTTAAATATGACCTTGTTAGCAACAGATATGATGATGTAAACTGCATATGAGTGTTGCTTGCTGTTACTGAATATGGCAGTAACAGTTAATGTATTTGGTCTTAGCGGACGAGATCTGCTACGCTGCTGTTGATTATTGCTGCTGGACTGCTAATAGATAAACAGACATGCTGCTGTGAGCATGTAAGATCTGGTGCTGCTGGAAAAATAGACATACATAAATACCGTAGCAGATCAAGGCAGGTGGAGCTGGGGGAGGTGGAAGATTTCAGAGGAACTCTGATAGCGCGCTATAGGACTAGCTTACAGCAAACATTAAACCAGACTATTTAAATGTTAAGCAAGCAATCTCAATGGCTGCAGGATCAACAGAGGCCAATCATTAAATATGGCACTACCCTGACTAAGGTCTGTTGTAAGCTTCTGTGTAAACAGGAGATTTTGACACTCAAACTCTCAAATCATTCTCAAAACTGTCCTTGGCAAAACAAACGTTCTCCAATAACTGGATTTTACTGACATTATCAAGGACTTTAGATAGAAAAACAAGGAAGAAAAGTTTCTAAAGTTGTGTCATTTGAATGTATTGATACATAAGCAGCACAAATTAAAAGTCTATGTACTGACCAATATCCTAGTGACATTGATTATTCGTGGTAGGGGGGCCTATAATGTAATTCTGTAGCGCTGGGGCCTCTAGTTATCTTAAGGCACCTCTGCATGACTGAACAGCTCTATTAATAGTCAATATTTCATGCTGTTCATTGTGGGGTTGCCTTCTCTGTAAAGAATACATGTGATACTGCCTTATAATTTCACTAAAGCAAAGTATCTTACCGAAACGAGGCAGCCTACCTTATGGAATAGCATCTCTAGCTCGCCTACGATGCATTAAAATGCTGCCTCCGTGGGCAGCTCACAAGGTTTTGGAACAGAGCATTAGTGATTTTTTTTTTCAACACTGGGTTTATTGGGTTCATCTAGTGCATTCTTTCACGATTTTGTTTATCAGATGAATAAAACAACAGGCAAAAGCAGTTGATTTTTTTTACACCAGCATATCTGAATCCTACGAACAGCTCTAAGGCATTTGCATGCCACAATCTGTGCTCACCATTATATCTTCATCTAAAACAATGCAGCCAGTGCCAGCCTTTAAAGCTTTTTCATATGCAACACACACAACCCCAGTGATTGTCGGGAGATCCTCTATTGATTCACCACTGACATGCGTATTACGCAATACGATGGCTATTTATAGAACATAGACTGCATGACGAATTAACAACACCCGCGCAGCTCTGGATAATGGATGACGATGATGCTGCTGGTGCTCTGGAATCATTAAATGCTTGAGTCGTGAGAAAATGATAATCCAATAAAGCATGTCATCAAATCTCTTTTTTAATCCTTAGATCGATAAACATTGTCTCTGAGGTTCACACCTGTTCTTTACAATCTGCCTGGCCAAATACGGTCTGGTGGTAATGTTAAACCTCATCTACAAATGCAATACATGGTTGTCACTGTGAACCGTACAGTTGACCTGTGATTGCTGGGATCTAGTGTAATGATATACCTCACACATACCTAACCCTAACTTCAAACCCTCAGTATACTTCTGAAATTAATAACTTCTGAAAATAAATGCTGTTCTTTGGTAACTTTCTATTGATCAAAGAATTCTAAAAAAAAAAAAAAAAACACTAAGGTTTTTTACACTAGGTTTTTTACACTAATATCTTGAGAAGCACAACTGTTTTCAGCATTGATAATAATAGTTTCTTGAGCATCAAATCAGCATATTAGAATTGAAGGATCATGCGACTCTTAAGACTGCAGTTATGATGCTGAAAACTCAGCTTTGCATCACAGGGATGAATTATATTTTAAAAGATGTAATTGATGCAATGATAAACATAAAAGACACATTTCATCTTAAATGCACTGCAAAGTCAGCATCACATTTTGTTGATTTTCATTAACAGCCGATGATGCAGTTTTTGATTTATACAGAAATACAAATCTAGTTTGTATACTCACGTTATCGTCAAATCTAGAAGTGTGGGATCATTTAAACAATATGATGCATAATGCATCCGATTTAGAGGTCAAACTAAAATTCAGGCTTTACAGGCACTGCACTTCCGTCATTTATTAATGGAGTCCGGAAGCTGCTCATGCCTAAATTGATTTTTTCCCTCTCTTATGTTTGTGAAAAGAGAAGCTTCTGAGAAAGTAAGATTACTGATAGAGGCGGAGCTGGAGATGAAAAGAGGGAGGGCACGAGATTAAGGGAGAGAGATAGAGAAGTAAATGTCAGTCTAGAGTCCATTTAAGAGAACTTTAAGAGAAAATCTTAATAAAGCTGGTGCTTTTTCTATAAAAAATGTATTAGAAAAGGCATCTTATAACACATTAAAGTATTTAATGTGCTCAAGAAAGCAGTATATAATAAGAAAATAACATTTCTTATAAACATTGTTGTCTTCCTGTGTAGTAAAAATTACAAAAGCACAAAACAAAACTTAAACTAAACATATAAAAATAAAAGCTAATTCAAAATATGAATAAATGTTATATTATTATATAAATAATTCTAGTACAGCACTATATTTAAACTAGATTTGTACATTTTCGGACAAAAAAAATATGAGTGCACAGTGGTTTGCATGTGCAAAACTCACCATGACTGGTGTTGTTAGTGGTTTTCAAGGGTGTTGCTATGCTGTTGCTAAGGTGTCCTGAGTCGTTTTACCACTTTGCTATGTGGGTGTTCTGGGTGGTTACTAGGTGGTTGCTCTCTGGTCCAAGTCAAAAGAGTCTGCTCGCTTCATCTTCCTGCATGGACATGATTAAAAAATAGTTAAAAAAATATTAGACAGACGTTTTCATGCTCCCATTTGGACTTTTTTGTTTAGTTTGC
This sequence comes from Elopichthys bambusa, assembly GCA_037101425.1. NCBI lineage: Eukaryota > Metazoa > Chordata > Actinopteri > Cypriniformes > Xenocyprididae > Elopichthys > Elopichthys bambusa. The sequence goes on from CM074435.1 coordinate 11,320,267, forward strand.
ATTTTGTCCTACTCTATTCCTGTTTCCTCGTGCCCGAAGCAGCGGCAACCACCACTGCTCTTCCCAAGCCCAGTGGTCCTAAGTCTGATGGTCTCAGTGCTTCTAAGTCTGGTGGTCCCAAGTCCGATGGTCTCAGCACTTCCAAGTCTGGTGGTGCCAAATCCAGCACTTCCAAGTCTGATGGTCTCAGTGCTTCCAAGTCTAATGGTCTCAGCATTTCCAAGTCTGGTTGTCCCAAGTCCAATGGTCTCAGCGCTTCCAAGTCTGGTTGTCCCAAGTCCAGTGGTCTCAGCGCTTCCAAGTCTGGTTGTCCCAAGTCCAATGGTCTCAGCGCTTCCAAGTCTGGTTGTCCCAAGTCCAGTGGTCTCAGCGCTTCCAAGTCTGGTTGTCCCAAGTCCAATGGTCTCAGCGCTTCCAAGTCTGGTGGTCCCAAGTCCAGTGGTCTCAGCGCTTCCAAGTCTGGTTGTCCCAAGTCAGATGGTCTCAGCACTTCCAAGTCTGGTTGTCCCAAGTCCAGTGGTCTCAGCGCTTCCAAGTCTGGTGGTCCCAAGTCAGATGGTCTCAGCACTTCCAAGTCTGGTTGTCCCAAGTCCAGTGGTCTCAGCGCTTCCAAGTCTGGTTGTCCCAAGTCCAATGGTCTCAGCGCTTCCAAGTCTGGTGGTCCCAAGTCAGATGGTCTCAGCACTTCCAAGTCCGGTGGTCCCAAGTCCAATGGTCTCAGCACTTCCAAGTCCGGTGGTCCCAAGCCCGATGGTCTCAGTGCTTCCAAGTCTGGTAGTCCCAAGTCCGGCACTTCCAAGTCTGATGGTCTCAGTGCTTCCAAGTCTAATGGTCTCAGCATTTCCAAGTCTGGTTGTCCCAAGTCTGATGGTCTCAGTGCTTCCAAGTCTGGTGGTCCCAAGTCAGATGGTCTCAGCACTTCCAAGTCCGGTGGTCCGAAGTCCGGCATTTCCAAGTCTGATGTTTTTAGTGCTTCCAAGTCTAATGGTCTCAGCATTTCCAAGTCTGGTGGTCCCAAGTCCAGTGGTTTCAACATTTCTAAGTCTGGTGGTCCCAAGTCCGGTGGTCTCATTGCTTCCAAGTCTAGTGGTCCCAAGTCTGCTGGTCTCAACGCTACTAAGTCTGGTGGTTCCAAGTCCGATGGTCTCAGCGCTTCCAAGTACGGTGGTCCCAAAACCGATGGTCTCAGCGCTTCCAAATCTGGTGGTCTCAGCACTTCCAAGTTCCAACGGTCCCAAGTCCAGTGCTTCCAACTCCGATGGTCTCAGTGCTTTCAATTCCGGTGGTCCCAAGTCCGATGGTCCCAAGTCTGGTGGTCTCAACACTTCCAAGTCTGTACTTTTCCTGTTTCCTGCATCTAGTTTTATATTCTTTTATAGTTATTTTGGTTCCCCTCATTTCTCCCTGATTATCTGCACCTGTGTCTAGTTAGTCTAGTTATCCCCTGTGTATTTAGGCCCCAGGGTGTGCTATCTTAGTTAGTCAGTTGTTTTTGGTGTATCCTTGTTTTTTTTTGTTTTTTTGGCCTCTTGTTTTCAGGCTCCTCTGTCTGCCTTCCTTGCCCTCCCTTCTTACAGAACAACTAACATAACAAAGACTGGGGCTTAAATACCCAGGGGATAACAAGACTAGACACCAGTGAAAATGATCAGGGAGAAATGAGGGGAACCAAAAAAATAAAAAACTACAAAACTAAAAACAGGAACAGAACAGAACAACTAAACATGCAAGTCCAAAACTAACTAAACATAAAAGTCCAAATGGGAGACATGACACACTTAGCAATAATCAGTGTATGGGACAAAAAAAAAATCCTTATCTTGTGTCAAGATTCCCCTGAAAAACTCAGTAGTAGATCCTTGCATAAACTCTAAACTGCTCCCGCCAATAAATCAATTAAATCTCGTCCATCGTTAAAAGTATTGGACTCATTTGTGTCCGTACTGTAATTACTATGTGAGGGCAGTGTGTTGGGCTGCTTTTGTCTTTGATCATGGCTGATTGAATGGGAAACTGGTTAAAATGTGCGCCTTGTTAAGAGCCACGGCCCTGGAAACGAGTCTTTGTGCATAAGAAATTCCTCTGTGGCTCCCATTACGGCCGATGGAAGATAATAGTGCAGAGATACGAGACAATGCAGACATACTCAGTCGTTTGGCCAAAATAACAATCAGGATAAAGAGGAGATAATTAAACATGCACAGTTGTCACCTACAGGGCAAGAACTTTCAATGGAAATCACAAAGATGCTGTTTGCGTTCAGAGTGTCAGATGATGAAGCGAGAGAGTTGGCCTGATTTATGTTTTAATCAGTTTCAGTAAATCTCATATGATGTTCCCCTACCCACAATACTCTGCATGTGCCACAATACAATTAAGGATGCTAGTCTACATAATTTGACCTAATTATCTAACAGAATAACAAATATGCAAACACTTTCACAAACCATTGTAAATGTTTTGCAGTTTGCCTTTTGGTAACTAGGGTCATTGTAAATGATCACCCCTTGCAGTTATTGGTTTACCTTTGTAACCAGGTTGCAGATGCAATGACATCATAATGCAGAGGTTAATGTGCATGTAACTTAATTTTGAGGTTACAGTCATACAAAAATAGTTAAAGTTTTAAATACAGTGAGTTAAACACACATTTGTTATATATGGTACAGTGAATCACACAAATAAGCCACATGGAAATAATGCTGCGCTTGCTTATAGAATGTCTCTAATTTACATTGAATTTGTATAATTTCATATTCATTCAAATTACTTTTGACATACATATTAATTTCTTTTGTTTTACATCTTATCTGCTATATTTTAATTTCTCGTTTTTATTATTATTATTTTTTTGTTGTCTGCACAGTTTCACTGTACTTAAATGTGAACAGTGATGTACAAGGCATTCAAGTTTAGCACATGAAGATTGTGGGGTAAATAAATGTAAAAGCACCTGTCAGAAACTCTCTGCGTCTTGCTTGCCACTTCAGATACAATGAAGGGTGTATCACCACCTCGTCTGGCTTGTCTTTCCGTTGGTGTTTTTAATGTCAGCCGTTGTTTAATCCACATTAATCAGCGTTTGTTTTCGGAGCGGCCCTGTGCCTTTCTCGCTCAGCCAAGTGATGTCACATGTGTCCGTCGCAGCTGCACAAACAGAAACACAGGAATAACTAGGAATTATCCGCATGGTTTGCCAAGATGTCATGCTATTTCTAAAAAATAAGAAAGACTGTTTATTTTTGAAGCACTGAAGGTGAAGAGAGGAAAGCAGAAGAGAGGACAAGAGATAAAGAAAGGAAGTGTTACCATGATACGAAAGTAGATAAAATACATTAATCAATGGATTTCATGGAAAAACACAGATTATGTTGAAGGATCAAGAAAACATGAATGATAGATAATAAATGGATTACAAAAGTGTAAGATATAGTTCCTTTCTTCCGTAGAACATAAAATGAGTTATTTATTCAAAACTTTGGGTTTATAAATCACTAAGTCTCTTATGCTCATCAAGGCTACATTATATTTTATCAAAAATACAGTAAAAACAGTAATATTGTGAAATATTATTACAATTTAAAAGAGCTGTTTTATATTTGAATATATTTTAAAATGTAATTTATTCCTGTGATGAAAGCTGAATTTTCAGCACCATTAATCCAGTCTTCAGTGTCCCATGATCCTTCAGAAATCATTCTAATATGTTGATTTGATGCTCAAGAAACATTTATTGTTATTATTTTGGATTATTATTATTGTACTGCTTCATATTTTTATGGAAACCATGATGCATTTTTTTCATGATTCTTTGATGAATAGAACACTAAACATCTTTATTGTAACTTTTGATCAATTCAATGCATCTTTGCTGAATAAAAGTCTTTATTTATTTATTTTTTAAATTATATAACTGACCCCAAACTTTCGAACTGTAGTGTACAATAACTGAATATGACTATGGCTGTTAAACAAGATTTTCAAGGCAAGATTTCAGTGAATAATGACAAAAAACATTCAGTCTGACATTACTCAAAGCTATCAAATGATTTCAGAAGACTTAAGTTAGCACATAGGTTGTCCTGTTTTGAAGCTTTTATGGTGCTTTTATGTTCTGTTTTTATGTTCTGCCTATTCGCTCATTATATGAAAGAGAGCAGCTTGGATGTCCTGCTAAACATCTCTTTTGGTGTTTTAAGCAAGAAAGGTTTGTAACAACATGAGTGAGCACATAATGACAGAATTTTTCATTTTTGGCTGAACTATCCCTTTAAAAGCACCTCTATGTCTTTGAAGATCATTTCTGCTGTGTGAGTTTCAGTGGACTGAGAGGAACAGATGACCAATCCACCTCAGGACATCAAAACCACATGTTTACCTCCCAGAGAGGGTCACTGTCACCTCTCATTTACCCCTGGTCATTATATGCAGACCTTATACTTCCTGTTTCACATCTGTCTCACGAAATTTAACTCTTACTAATCTAAAAAGTCACAATTGCACAGGCATACTTGACTGTTTACTATTGTCTTTTTAGAGCTGCTTTACAACAGAATTGAAGTCTGTTAACATAACGGAATTGTTATTTTCTTGTTTATCACTGTAAAGCTGCTTTAAGCCAATCTGTATTGTATAAAGCGCTATATAAAGGTGACTTGAATTGACTTGACATACCACATCCTTAACCAATACACACTTGAGCAATGCATCAACCTGACGCTTTGTGTCTGTCAAGACACAACAAAAACAGACCATCTGTGCGTATTTGATCCAGCACCTGCACCCCTTACGTAAACATGGAGCTCAGAAATAAGCAGTGTCTGCTTAACTTCACCCGAGCATTTATAGGAAGCACCAGCAGCCACTTCCTGTTGAGAGAAATGCTTGGTGTGCCTAATAATAACCGGAGCATAGGACTAGCGCACAGCGTTTTTGTTGGACTAGAGGGAGAGGTGCCTGGCTAACACGCCCACGGCTAATAGAGTCTGTTTAGCATCTATTCATTCCGCCGGGCTGGGACTTGGTACTTAAGGGCTCAGCCTGTGTACACTCTCAACACGAGCGCCAATAAAAGAAGCAGCCTTATATTTCAGGCCTCTAATAGCTGGATGCATGTTATGTAAGGGATCCTGTTCAGTCATGATGCAAAACAAAAAGGTCATGCATCGGGTTTCATTTGTGATAATGAATATAAGTTTTTATATTACTATATATAGTAACACTTATTACATGGCTATTTGCCAAGAAAAATAATGGACATGATATATTGTTTTGAATTGAAAAATATGTGAGAAAAACCACTTTGACGCTTCAAAAAGATCATAAAGTGATCGTAAAACTAATCCACATGAATTGAGTGGTTTAGTACAAATTTTCTGAAGAGACAATCACTTTATATGATAAACAGATTGAATTTAGGCTTTTATTCACATATAAACATTTATCAGTGAACATAAACAAAAGCTCAGCCAAACCTGCTTGACCTGCGAGAACATCCTCTTCGGGAAAGCTCAAACGTGCTGCATAACACATGAGAATGAACCTCATTGGTTCTTGTGGAAGCTCAAGCGTGCTGTGTAACACACAAGTGAACCTCATTGGTTCTTGAGGAAGCTCAAGCATACTGCGTAACACGAGAATGAAGCTTATTGGTTCTTGAGGAAGCTCAAGCGTACTGCGTAACGCGAGAAGGAACCTCATTGGTTCTTGAGGAAGCTCAAGCGTACTGTGTAACACGAGAATGAACCTTATTGGTTCTTGAGGAAGCTCAAGCATACTGCGTAACGCGAGAATGAACCTCATTGGTTCTTGAGCAAGCTCAAGCGTACTGTGTAACACACAAGTGAACCTCATTGGTTCTTGAGGAAGCTCAAGTGTACTGCGTAACACGAGAATTAACCTTATTGGTTCTTGAGGAAGCTCAAGCATACTGCGTAACGCGAGAATGAACCTCATTGGTTCTTGAGCAAGCTCAAGCGTACTGTGTAACACACAAGTGAACCTCATTGGTTCTTGAGGAAGCTCAAGTGTACTGCGTAACACACGAGAATGAACCTTATTGGTTCTTGAGGAAGCTCAAGCGTACTGCATAATGCCAGAATGAACCTCATTGGTTCTTGAGCAAGCTCAAGCATACTGCGTAACACACAAGTGAACCTCATTGGTTCTTGAGGAAGCTCAAGCATGCTGCGTAACACACGAGAATGAACCTCATTGGTTCTTAAGGAAGCTCAAGCGTGCTGCGTAACACGAGAATGAACCTTATTGGTTCTTGAGGAAGCTCAAGAATTATTGCATTTACTAGATGTCCTTTTAAACTTGTAAACTGAATTTTCTGAGAACTGTACCACCTGACCACTGCAGATTCATTTAGCTGTTGACAGTGTTGAGTCAGATTCAGAGTCAGAGGATGTGAACAGCTCCGAGAACGTCATTGGTTGCCATCTCGAAATTACATTGTGTGAAAGCAGCAAGAGCTCCATGATCCTAACAATGGTGACAACAGTTCTTATAAACTGATACATTTTTGTCAGGATTGTTTAGAAAGTTCAAATAAACAGCATTCATTTGAAATAGAAATCTTATTAGGCTATAAATGTCTACTGTCACTTTTTGACAAAAGAAAAAAATCTTACTGACCGCAGACTTTTGAATGGAAGTGTATGTAGGAAATTGGTTGCTAGGGACAATTATACATTCTAGCAGATACTAAGCAAATCTTTAACTGCAGAATGCAGCAACTGGCCAATCAGAATCAAGTATTACAGAGATCTGTCTAATAATATGTACTATATGGGTTCAACATTTGAAAATTGTGCTGTATGTTTTATAATCTCAACTGCAGTTTGTCTACAGTGTGTAACAGTAAGATTGACTAAAAATAGTGTATATCAAGGGACTATCTATAGTAACTACAACCAGAGCTGTAGTAACAGACAACATGCAAGATTCAGCGTTTAGTAGACCGTAAAAGAAGGTTACAGGACAGTACAGATTTCAATGTGTTTTCTGCAGCTTCTAGAATGTTTTTCTACTAAATAAACTAAATAAACATTAAAAGTAAATTTGAAAATAGTATTCAAATAAAAACTTATTTACAGATATTTAAACTTGCAACTCAACTCAACCTATTTTCAACCAAACTGATCAGTACACTAATTAGAAGCAACCTGCAGGGAAGTGCCTCACTCAGTGGTTGTAGAACTTTTCAATTCTTGATTCAGAGACCAAACCAACAACCCTGTGTCACCCCTTCACCTTCAGGCCTCGTCATTACCTCTACTCAACTCATAAAAATCATTGTAAGTCATGCATTGAGATTAAGAGAACAAGAAAACATGCCACAGTGTGCTTTACCCTGGGGGATGGACACGGCCACCTGAGAGTTGTGGAGCAATGGGTAATGACACTTAGCTGTTGCTGGGTAAATAATCTCCACCCCTCCATCTGATTGGCTGTCACTATTTGGCTGTCACTTAAAGACCCGCCCCCCTCAAAGCTCTTGAATCAGGACACAAGGGGACACGCAGATGACGTGACGAAGGAACGGTGTTATTTGCTATAATCATTAGTGTATCCTCGTACTGTCAGGGAGAGACGGTTGCATCCTGTGGCAATTCAACAGCTGTTGAGAGATGCAAAGGCCACATAGGCGTACTGTATATGGTTAGGGTGTAAAGTTTAAGTTGAACGGTATTCACCTCCTTCATCTTGTGCTTCATTACATTGCCAAAATCATTAGTTTCATGGCAACTGCTAAATGCAAAGATGGACACCTGACCAGTTCTTCGTAGCTTTGTAGCTCGATGTCAGTCTAAACTCTGTTGGTGCCCTGGACGAAATAAGAATGAATGAAAGGGGATCAGTTTTAACATTATAAAATTCTTAATTGAATGTAATAATGTAAATAATAATAAATAACAAAATATAATAAATAAATAAAATTTACTAAATAATATAGCTTTTATATATATATATATATATATATATATATATATATAAACACACACACACACACACACAACAGTTCTTTCTAGTTCTCGATTCTGATTGGCTGAGAGCTGTGCAATATTTTAGTGATAACAGCACACCTACCTTTTCACCGTTTGTATCACTCCACTTGAAGTGACTATCATGGTGGCTGAGCAAATACACCATATTTTTTACAAATACACTTGTTGTATTTGTTGTACCGCAAACTGTAGTTTTAAGAGTTTTTTTTAGGTGAGAATGTAGTTGTTTAGATCTGAAAAATTTGACTCATATGTAATCATAGCGCCTATTTTACGTTTTCGGAGATGCGAGCTTCAGGCTGTCAGCAGCCGTACAGTGCTCGTGTATCCGCTGTGAACAGCTTCATCATGGCCAGTGCTTCGGGGATTTGCCGCTGGCTCTTATAGTGGTTAAACGTGATATACTCATTTTGGGTACATAAAACGGGCAATCTTTGGTCTTATTAATCTTTTATTTGTTCCTGAGTAAATGGAATTGGGCTATGTTAAATTTAATAATTTAATATTAAGGCTATATTTAACTTGCATTCTGTAAAGCACTGTTTTTGTACATTTGACTGAATTGTACAATTGTGTTTATTTCCTATTCTCATTTATAATGACTATTGTTGTTCATTTAAATATTGTTGTTAAATAAATATTATTTTATATAAATAATATGTCACATTTGGTATTGAGAAAGGGTCCATTAGTGCGCAATATAGATTGAGTGAAAGTTACATTAATACGCCATTACGGTAGATGGCGGCAAACTTTACGAGTGAATGAGTCGGACACTCGCAAGAGACGTTTGAAAGGGACGTTTTAGCGCTGTTATGGAAAATCCCCTTAACTGTAAAAAGGACAAATACAAAGATTGCTTTCCTCAGCGGACATTCAAACAGATTTATAATGGATATAATATTATGGACATCGACCTGAAGAATGAATGTTATATCAGACACAGGTAATGCTTGCTCAGGCGATCTCTCTCTCTCTCTCTCTCTCTCTCTCTCTCAATAATACTGTACAAAATACAATGAGTTTCAATGAGAACCGAACGGTTTGATTTTTTTCAGCGAACCGTCCCACCCTTAAAATATATATATATACACACATATACACATATATATATATATACAGACGGATTTGGCTAATGTAGGCTACGTTTCAGTCGATGAATATGCATTCTAGTTTCCCAATATGTTACTACAGTGATGATCAAAAGAACTTGGACAAAACAGTCACTCTTTGTAAACAAATGTTCAGTGACGTGCCGAAAGCTCTATGACCAGTCATTTATGCCGTCATCACCCGGGTGCTGATAGCGCGCTACGCGAGCGCAGGTGAGACCTGAACATCTAGTGCTATATGTGTTTAAACTAAACTCATTTAAACCTTGCCCATTTAAACATTCCGTCTTAAGACGCGACAGAGAACTCGCGCACTCTGTGAGGAGATTTGTGTGCTCTCATCCGAAGTGCGCACATGGAGAGCCACATCACAGCGTGCAAATACTATCGCGCTTATTCTCTTTCAAGTCTTGCGCCTAAACGGACAAATTCACACAAAAATTATGTCAACATGCCCATCTTAGCGAGTATCCTAACAAACATAGTAGGTTATGTCTTACGAGACAGACAACGCATGTGAATCAGTATCAGTGTACTGGATCTTTGAATTATGTGTTAAAGGGACAGAAGTCTAATATTCCTGCTCTCTGTGTTTTTAATGTTAATTAAATGACAAAGCATGAAGAAATCACTCTTGACTGAATAGCTTTTGTAACTTCAATAGTGTTTCATCTTTATTTAACTATTCAAAGAAGTTTATATGCAGTGTTATTTTATATTTGATTACTTTATTCAATTTCTGTACGTGAAACCTGTAAAGCATTGTTTATTTTATTTGTATCTTAGCTCTCATGTATTTATTTGTGCTGTTTCTTGTAGTTAGATTATTTGTTTTTATTTTATTTATCTTTATTTGACAATTGTCCTGTTATTTACTGAACATAGCACATACTGAACTGTACCGAAACCCTTGACACTAAAACCGTGATACAAACCGAACCGCGAGAGATCTGAACTGTCCCACCCTTAATATATATATATATATATATATACATATACACAGTGCTCAACGTAAATGAGTACACCCCCTTTGAAGAGTAACATTTTAAACAACATCTCAATGAACACAAAAACAATTTCCAAAATGTTGACAAGACTAAGTTTTATATAGCATCTTATATAGCATCTTACATGAAAGTAAGGTTGATAATATAACTTAGAGAACAAGTGGTACAAAAAAAAGATTTGCAACTGCAACCATCTCACAGAGACGTCCAGGTCGTCCACGGAAGTTAACACCTCGTCTTCTGATGAGAAGGGTTGAAGAAAATCAGTATTCAACTTCACTGCAGTTATCTGAAGAAGTAGAAAGCCAAACTGGGGTGACCATTTCCCGTGACACAATACGGCATACACTGCAGAGGAATGGCATGCATGGTTGCCGTCCATGAAAGAAGTCTCTCCTAAAGCCCAGGCACAAAAAAGCCCGCCTAGAGTTTGCCAGGGCCCATGCTGACAAAGATGAAGACTACTGGGACTCTATACTCTGGAGTAATGAGACCGATAAATGTTTTTGGAACTGATGGCTTCAAAACTGTATGGCATCACAAAGGTGAGGAATACAAAAAAAATGCATGGTGCCTACAGTGAAACATGGTGGTGGCAGTGTCCTTATGTGGGGCTGCATGAGTGCTGCTGGTGTCGGGGAGCTGCATTTCATTGATGGCATCATGAATTCACAGATGTACTGCTCTATACTGAAAGAGAAGATGCTGCCATCACTCCGTGCCCTTGGTCGTCGTGCACTTTTCTAACATGACAATGATCCTAAACACACATCTAAGGCCACTGTTGGATTTCTGAAGAAGAACAGGGTGAAAGTGATTCAGTGGCTCCTGATCTGAACCCAGTCAAACACCTATGGGGAATTCTGAAGAGACAAGTTGAGCATCACTCTCCATCTAGCATCCAGTCTCTAAAAGAGGTCATTCTTGTAGAATGGAAAAGATAGATGTTGCAAAATGTTGCCAACTTGTCTAGAAGACTTGGTGCTGTCATTAAAAATCCTGGAGGCCATAGAAAGTACTAGTAGTTTTTGTTGTGGGTGTACTCATTTTTGCATTACCCTAATTTGAGTAAAACTGATTGATTGAAAGTTATATTATTAACCTTACTTTCATGTTATAAGTTAAACAGATGTTATATTAAACTTAGTCTTGTCAACATTTTGGAAATTGTTTTTGTGTTCATTGAGATATTGTTTAAAATGTTACTTTTCAAAGGGGGTGTACTCATTTACGCTGAGCACTGTGTATATATATATATATATATATATATATATATACACACACACACACACACACACACACACAAAAAAAACTACAATAATCATGCAACCTAATATCAGAGGTAAAAACAAAACTTTCTGATGCACAAAAAAGACGAAGGCTCAGTGATTTGATTGGTCACAATTACTGCCACGTTTTTGCCATTTCCTCATAAGTAAGAGTCAAAGAAAGCTGTTAGGCCAAAGCTGATTATCTTTACTTTCTAGGGTTGTTGCAATAGTTCTCAGTTAAGTAGAGAATTAGTTGGAAAAGCCATTAGAAAGTTTATTGCCAGCACAGTGTGAGCAGTCACATCCCATAAAGCTCGAAAAAGTTGATTACATAAGAAGCTACGTGTGCAGTGTTGGATTTATCAGTGGGAAACACGCTGTTAAGTAGTCAGACATAATGCCTGAAGAAATCTGACTCATTAACAGATGCTCTGAATATTTACAGTAACTGTATTATGTAGTAGGTGTTGTGAAATAATATTAATTGAACTTCAAGTCATATAACAGAGGCACATTGCTTTGCATGCAAACAGTGTGTGTTTACATGCACAACAATACTATCAAAAATCTGTAAAAAAAAAAAAAAAAAAAAAAAAATTCAAAAGTAGTTACATTCTTAAACAGTTTACGACCTTTACCCACTGATGGGTTGTTGGGTGTAATTGATAGAAGACCATGCATGTAAATACACTCAATGTAACACAGATTGTATACTAGTGAACTATACACACGACTAATTCACATACACCAATAAACAATTGGAATAAATGCATCAGAAAAGTACTTTATTTTGAGAGGCAAGTCAGGTTGTTGATGCTGTGAGTTCTAGAACTATTCCCCAAGCCCAAGAAATGCACTATGTTTACTTTACACAGCTCACCAGACATTACAAATCCAAGATTGTGAAGCAGTGAGGGTTGCCGGTATGGATGGGTAAACAGCTGAGAGCACAGTGAGAGATGAATTATTGAGGCCATTTTGGCATCTCTACTTGCAGAGGTCAGTATGTATTGGCAGTAAACCACACTTTTAGCATAGCAGGATTTCAGAAACATGCAGAGAAAAAAAATTTAAGGCCAACAATGGAGCATTTTTTCACAGTCAATACCAGACGGTGTTGTGGGTGGTTGCCGAGTTGTTGCTCTATGGTTGCAAAGGTGTTCTGAGTGATTTTCTACATTTAACATGTTGCTATTCTGCTAGGTTGTTGCTTACTAACTCCAGTCTCTATGATTTTCTGGTCTCAGGGTCCCACTTTCAGTGGATTTTCTTCATTTGCCTGGTAAAAAAAGTCAGATCATTTTAAAAAAAGTTACGTGGCAAAGTTTCATACTGTACTTGGGGTTAGGGGCTCATTCAATTTAGTAACCGTAAGTATATAAGTAACAGTAATAGTGATGCTTGCCAAAGTTAGCAAAACACACACACACACAAAAAGACTATTTTATATTACTATTTTACCTGGAATTAATCAATTGTTATGAATGAAACGTGGTTCACAAATATAGCAATTTAAAGGTCTCTTTGCAAAATGACAAACACATTATGCGAAAGCTCAAACATATCTTCTGAGGTAAAAGTCCATACTTTAGTACAAACCATTTCAAAGTCTCTCTCTCTCTTTTGGTGGACCTGTTAAAACACAGGTGTACTCCCAACCTTGGCTTCCAGATCATCAGTACACGACAAACAAACAGCAAACATGAACTTTTGTAAACTAAAGACTGCTGAGCAAACACACGTCTGCTAGTAAATTAAAGCTGACACAAGGAGCACACGTTATTTATTCACCATCATGTCATTCTGAACCCATCTGACTTTCATTCTTCTAAAGATTCATTTTTAAAGAATATCCTTATCTATATTTTTTTCATATAATGAAAGTAAATGTCTAATCAAGCTTTAAAATGACAAAAAAAATTCCAAAAGAATGGGACTGGAACAACTTGAGGTTGAGAAAATTATGACAGAACGTTCATGTTTTGGTGAACTATTCCTTTAATGTCACATTTAACATTATTCAGTGTCAGAGAGGTGAGAAAGTCGTTAAATTGTGAAAGTCATTCTCTAATCAGCTAAAGGTCAAAGTATATACAATGAATAAATCAAAAAGGTTCCTACTATCTTATCACAGCCAGCAAAATACGAAGCTGTTCAACAGAGGGTCATTCACAGCAAATCCTTTCCCCACCCCTTCGCGCCAGTCCATCCATCTGTTGCTACTCACAGGCGGTACAAGGATAATTATGGAGACGTACAAGAGGAAAAATCAACAGGAGTTGGATAAGGCCTATCAGATATTTGCAATGCAAACAGTTGGAGTATGGTGTGCTTCTGACCCCTCAGGATTCAGGTCACTGGCAATCATTTACTAGACTGTAGCCAAAAAGAACTTGAGCTACTTGTGTCTACAGCACATTTGGAGCACAATTAGCATGTCAGCTGCGTGTCATGTAAGATGGAGTCAGCATAAACACAATGTATTTTAACAGCCCTGCAGACAGCTAGCACTTGAATCAAAGAAAATTGAGTGGTGAATAATTTGTGGGCAGGTTTAAATGGAAAAGGCTGAAAAGAAAAAAGTATTTTAGGGAAAATACAGAGCCAGCTAGCTAGCACAGCTTAATCGCTAAAGCTAAATTTAGCATCAGAGATAAATATAAGTTATAACCAGGGTAAATCAAGGATTCTGCATTCTAGAGCTTACTTTACTGCGATAACAGTCCAGCGCTAACAAGCCATATGTTTAACTCTCCTCCTCAACAGTCCAAAAGCCCTCTCAAGGTGAATCAACACACATGCTCTCAAACATGTAAGCTAGCAGACTGCAGTCATGTTTCAGTTAACAGATGGCTGCTATTCAAGAATTCTTGTTAGATATGGAGATTTTGGTAATGAATCAACATACAAAACACATGTTTATAGGCCTATTCAGAGAGTAACTGCTGTAGGCTACATAAGGATGTGAGGTAATTTTAGCATTTACAGGCACTACCCTGTAAATATAGAATAGGAATAACCAAATTCTACATAAAAACCTTTTATGTAGAATTTGGTTATTTCGTTGCCATGTAAATAGTCTTTTCACCCTTAGAAAAATTAGGGATGCACTAATTAGTAATAAAACCAATTGTTTGTTTAAAAACTGCAGATGATTTGGGTCGATTATATCCTTTTTTTATCCTTATTTTATCATGAAATTCAAACAATAAATGGCATATTGACGCTCTTAAATGTGATGTGACAGATCGCTGTAGCGCCTCAGTTCAAGCGGCAGCGTGGAGCGCAAGTCCTTTCTTCCACTTTAATACACATAGCATGAAAAAAATGCATGAACATCAAAAGGTATGTTGAAAGAAACAGTTCAGCTTACCAAAATGTATCATGCCTCATGTAGTTGCTCAATCAGTGTTTTAACCATGGAAAGACATCAATAAAACAGCTTGTGAACAATAGGTCACTTAATGTATTTACATCAGGAAAGTTATCTAATGTTCACATTTCATTAGTTAGCTATAAAAGAAACACTAAAGAGGAGCTTATTTACTTTATACATATATAATTTATTTACTAATTATATATGTAAATTTGCCATGAAGATGTGTTTATGTGCAGCTGAATTACACTGAGTTATACAATCAGTTTTTATATGTAATTATTATATTTGAAAATAAACAGCAGATGAATATAATAGCTCTGTTGTTAATTTTATTCAGTAATGTACCAAATGAGGGGGTTCCCTGTATAATTTACACAGCATTAGTTGGTAGAGATTTTTTTTTCCTTAAGAAAATCAAACTAACGGTTTCAGCAGATATCAAGTCTATCGGTACCGGCAGAGAAAGTTTGTATAAGTGCATCTGTCCTAATATATTAGGGCATGTGGTGAAATCTTATACTTTTCATCTAAGATAGTTACAATATATTAGGAGTGTTTGCAGAAATGACATTAAGCAAACTGACTAAGCAAACAGCTCCATGACTTTAAATATTTGAGCTTTAAGTAGTCTACATGACGCTGTTTAAATCAGAAAGCAAAGTAAACTGTCTCTAAACAGTCAAGACTGGCTATATACAGCAAATACAGTATGCAATCTATCCATTGTAAATGAGCTCAGTTTAGGGTGACCAGATGTCCCATTTGCCAGGGACAGTCCCAGTTTTTGGTGTCTGGTCCCCGGAAACATCCCCGTTTCACAGCACATTCAAAACAGCCAAAAAATACTGTACACTGCAAAAAACAAGACCAAAATAGCCTCCATAGCACAAACATAAAATAACTTTTGAAACATTAACAAAAAGTTGTAATTACTGTATACACATACAATATATTAAGTTTGTGAAAATGAAAATATTAAATTAAAACATGTTAAAGAATTATATGTTAAATACTCTTTTATTTATGTTCTCATATTTATTTATTTATTTTTTGGAAAGTTTATTTTTTTGTTGTAATATATTTTTCAGTGTATTAAACCAGACATCTTAATTATTAATTATAATAATAGTATATACAATTCACAACAATTAAAAACTACAGACATTCAAAAAATGTACTGTCCCCATTTTTTAATTTACAGATAATATCAAGTGAGACTTATATTTATTATATTTTGACCACTGAACTAGTAAATGTCCTAGTTTCCATTTCAGAAATATGGTCACCTTAGCTCACTTGTACCTTAATCAGCTTGTTTTTAAAGAGTCTGTAGCAGGTATCGGGCTTTCACTGAATAGCACAGCTCTCTGGAATTGGCCAAAAAGAACAAGGTAATTACTTTGAGTGTCGATTTATCTTTGGTCTTGCTTGACTGCTTTAGAAACAGCTTCTTTTAGCCCCCTAGTGACACATAATAGGCACAGCACTCCCACTGCCCTTATTTAAAGGTGAAATGTGCAGTTTGTTTCATGCTAAAATGCTTTCTCTTATCCCAGCTCGATTTCTCAGTTAAGATTATCAAGATTTCTCAAAAAAACTATCAAAACAAAAGCTATTTTTGAGCATGCCAATAAGCCCAAATGTTGGCGCAACCAATTTTGTGAGTTTGAGGCAGGACTGTCTGTTTGTCTAACTGAAAGAGTGTTTAGCAAACGTTATTTTTTGCAGTTCCATTTTTTGAAGTTAATGGCGCAGAAATTACACACTTTGAATAAAGTTGTTTTAAACCCAAGTGCATTTCTTAGTAATGCATATTAATAAACAAAAAAGACACCAAAACGAAGTAATATGTTGATGGAAAGCTTGTCCTGGCATACCAAAACTATCCTGAAGTTAAAAAGTAAAAAGTTTTACAGATTATATCAGAATTTCAGTACATCAAGAGCCGCATTTCCACCGCAGGAACTTTCCCCTGGAACTAGGAACTTTGGGATGGTACTCGGTGTGTTTCGACCGCAGGAACCAGGGTCTAAATGAAGTTCCGGGTAAAAAATTCCCCATCAGAAAATCCCTGCTCGCGAGGTAGTACTTTTTCAAAGTTCCGGAATATTTAGGGGTGGGACTTGGACGCTGAACATGCTGATTGATTGAGTTCATGCAGCATTTTATTTCAACCATCGTTTTTTTATAGTCTGTTGCGGTGCATGTAGTAAGAGTTGTTTGCTATTCGAATCAACAATGGAAAAAATAGGACCGATGGACTGATGATGAGGTTCAGGCTTTATTAAGCTTATATGCGGAGGACAAAATCCAGCAGGAACTGTAAAGTCACACGCAGTCCTACGTCACCGGACTATCTTCACGGTACTTTAGACTTTAGACGCAGCCAGCAATAGGTCTGGGGGAAAAAAGTTCCTGGGAAAAAAGTTCCTTGGACAAATTGTTCCAGGTAATTTCGGTGGAAACGTAGCTAAGGTGAAGAGATGTCCAGTCGTGTAAATCAGATTCTTATCTTGTGTCCTTACATATATATGTTCTCTACTCCTCTAGGAGCAGATATTACAATTCATAATTAAAGTTGGCATGAAACTAAAGTTGCAATAGTCTTTTCTTCACTATTGTGACGTATATCTGAGAGAAACAGCTTTTCAAACATGAAAAATTGTGGGGCAGGACTTGATTTTGTCCATGGGGAATTGATTAGATGGTTGTGGTTTGCTATTGGTGGATCTCAGGTTGCCTCGCCCTCACGCCAGTAAAGAGAAGAGAATAGAAGAGATGTTGCTGCAAGAGGGAGGGGAAGTTATTTTGATTAAAGATTATGAGGGCACATGAATTAAAAATAATTATGTTCACAGATAAATCATTTATAATAAATACTGAAATGTTCTAGAATTGTATAGAATTTTTTTTTATTATTATTTCATAGTGACTTTACAATTTGTGACCCTGGACCACAAAACCAGTCATGAGGGTAAATTTTCTGAAATTGAGATTTAGACATCATCTGAAAGCTGAATAATTAATATTTCCATTGATGTATGGTTTGTTAGGACAATATTTGGTCAAGATACAACTATTTGAAAATCTGGAATCTGAGAGTGCAAAAAAATCTAAATATTGAGAAAATCGCCTTTAAAGTTGTCCAAATGAAGTCCTTAGCATATCCACTCACAAAAATACATTTTTGATACATTTACGGTAAGAAATTTACTAAATATCTTCATGGAACATAATAAAGATATTTTGGCATACAAATTTTTTTTAAAAATCGATAATTTTGACCCATACAATGTATTGTTGGCTATTGCTACAAGTATACCAGTGCGACTTATGACTGGTTTTGTGGCCCAGGGTCACATATATGGTTGTGGAAGCATGCTAAATGAAGGAAGGTGAAAGAAAGCCGATTAGTTGTTTTACATGCAGGTGAAAGGTAAACCAGGGCAGCAGCATGAAAACCAGCGCTGTCAGTGCAGACAGATGAGACACAGGGAAGCAGAATTAGTTGAGACAGGAGAACTGACACACTCCTGAGAATGAAATCACACACACACGCACTGCAGCGATGGCTCCCCGGCGGGAGCGGTGTTGATATTGCAGTCAGAGGCTCAGTGGCTGGAGCTGCCAGCAAAACCAGAGAACTAAAACGACAGTGTGTAGCGCTCCAAAAAATGATGCAGCACTTTTAGAGGACATTTTTTCTCTCTTCTAAAATGTTTCAGCAGTGCAGTGCTTCTCAAAGAACCTGAACTGAAAAATCACCCTGTCTTCAGTTTTAGCACATGAAACAGAAAGCGGCATGTGTTCGTATTAGCATAAAAGCATATAAAAATGCAAGTTTGTGAAGTTACTGAAATGTTGTATTGTTACAGATACACAAAAAGTAAGGAAACAGTCTGTTAAAAAGATAAATGTAAATGTTAGCTTTAAACTATAGGCCCTCATGCATATTCTAAATTTACAGGTATCCAAATAAAGAAAAATACATAATAAAAAAATAATAAAAAAATAAAACAATCGATAAATGTTTTTTAAAAAATTATTTTAAAAATTATTTAATATTATTGTTAAACTTAATAATAGAAAATTGTTCATTGTTGCAGTCTTTTTAAAAAATACGTTATACATTTTCTTTTAAATTGTGTGAGTGAACGATTTAATGACTCACTAATAAATACTTGACTTGTAATACATATCGGAGCATATAAAACAAAGAGTAACAACAATAACTAAAATACAAAAAGAAAATGTATACAAAAAAAATAAGAAAAAAAAAGAAAAATAATAGGATAAAAAGTGCTACATATTATTAGGGCAGTTACATGAATTTGAAAAGCTTTAGAATTTGTATTGTTTTTATAATTTTTTGTGATCTCATGTTTGAAAGAGTTTCAAAATATATTGTGAGATCTGTGTTATAAAAGGTAATATATGAGGGTTTCTTTTGTCTTATGAATATAAAATTTTGTCAAAATAATTAAAAGATTAATAATAATTTTGTTTTTGAGAAAAATATGGGTTTTGAAAACAAAGTAAAATGTCATGGGGTTCTAAATTAAGAGTTCTGTTTATTTATTTTTTTGTCATGTCTATTTTAAAGTCAGTCCAAAAAGAAATAGAAAAAGAGCAATAAAGAAATAAATGTTCAATATTTTCAGATGATGTGTTACAAAAAGTACATTTATCACAGACAGTATGGACATTATCTACTAATGGCTGCATTTACAGAATAATGAATAATTTTGTAAATGATTTATTTTATTAGAAATGATATGGTAAGGTCCAAATGCTGTGCCAAGATATACAATGAGGTTTAAGCCATTTTGACTGACATGAAGGACTGGATCCAACATTAAAGGAATTTCTTATAAAATTGTTATTAAAACGTTTATCAAAAAAGGAGGGACCATTTACAAAAAGTTGAGGATTTTGTAAGGTTGTATTATTAACATCTACATCTGAGAATTTGGTTAACATTATTATGCCATTGGGGATAGCCTTCATTACTTTGTTAAATTCTTTTTAATTCACAAAAAAAAAAAAAAAAAAAAAAATTGAAATAAAGTTAGGGTATGTATACAATTGCCCATTCTTGTCAATAAGCTGGTTAACAATTAAAATGTTGTGTTGAACCCAAATATCCATGTACAATGACTTCTTATTATGAATGATATTACCATTGTTCCATATAAAGCACCTGCTAGGAGAACAATTGTGTTTGTACAAAAGTGACCAGAAGAGTAATGCTGGTTTGTGATAATTTGCCAAAGCAATAGGAAGTTTACCAGTTATATAAAGACATTGCAACAAAAAATTTAAACCCCCAAGTTTTTCAAGTAAGACATATTGACTATATTGAAAATACTTGTTTAATTTTAAAGTTAAGCCAATTCATTTTTAGAATTTGGTTGAAAATAGTAAAATTAAGAACATTTAACCCACCATCAGATAATTTATTAACTAAAGACATTTTTTTTAATTTTATAAATTAAAGAGTAATTTATCCATTTGTGAGCATATATCCTTTAGAGCACTAAGAGAAGAGAAAAGGTATGCTGCTCTCGAAAGACCTTCTGCCTTACTCAATAGAATTCTCCCTTGAACAGAAAGATCTCTTGTTAACCATGAGTTATATTTCTTTTGCATTTTTTCAATAACAAGCATAAAGTTAGAGTTGACCATTACATCAGTGTTTTTAGACATTTTAATTCCCAAATAGGTTACTATACTTTTAACAGGAACTTCACTTGTTTCATCATCACTGTCAATGAATCTGAGTTTTTGAACGAATCTCGAATTAATGATTCAATGACAAACAATTTTTTTTAAGTCACTTGTCGCCACCTACTGGTGTAATCATGTAATTGATACAATCTTTATTTAAAGCATCAAGTTGCTTTCAAATGGCGATTTACTCTATTTTGATAAAACAGGGATAGCTGCAGGTTTCTCATTGGTGAAAGGAGCTTCTTGCTGACAACTGCATTGGCCAATCAGTGTTAACCATACATGTACGTCACTCCTTTAGACTGGAAGATGGCAGTAAGATGTGGTGCGATGCTGTATATATCATAGATATGTATATTACAATTAGGGCTGTGAATTTTATGCATTAATTCTGTGTGATTAATTATGGAAAAAAATTACATTAAAATGATTAACGCACCCGCCCCAACTCAGACATGTAAGTCATCTTAAAATTGCTTAGTGACGAACATGATGCAGGGCAACAACTGACTTCGTGATAAAGCCTGTTATAATGCAGTTTTTGTAACAAATTGAGTGAGTCATTGATTCAGTGACTCATTTATAAAGACAGTCTCACTGGCTTTATTCCTTAATGAATCAGACATTTGAATGAATCGTTTGAATGAATGACTGAATGACTCACTCATTAAGACAGTGACTTGCCACCACCTACTGGCCGTTTTAGTTTTTTATTGGATGAAATTGTGTGTGTTTGCCAAGTTGGTTAATGGCACTAACAGAAGGTTACTAAACAGTTCTTACTCACATACAAACAGCAATCTACCTTTTTATAATTCTGTGGTGAATGTTTTATGATAAACCATATCTATCTGTCCTTATCTGGCAAAACATTGATGTTTTTAGTTTACATGCACTTCTAGTAAAAGTAGAGACAAATATATAATTGTAAATCATAGCTGTATTACAAGTAAAACAGTTGAAATTACTGCTTCTATACCATGTTTTTGCTATCATATGCAATCAACAGGTTACATTGGTAGGCCTAAACGACAAAAAAATTAATTTGAACTTATGAACAGCTAGTGCGACCCTAGAAGTGTTATTTTTAGTTAGTTGTATCCTTCAAATAATAACTGTAATTCGTTTTTTATTATATGATTATTTATATTGACTATTTTGATTATTGACACACTATACGACCAAAACAAACCTGCGGCAATGCAGAATGAAGATCCAAAGATACTTTAAAACTTAATATTTTTAATATCCTTATCACCATTTTTTAAATTAAAAAAGGGAATTGGGCTTATAGAATTATGACTACAAGGTGCACACCTGGTCTGTGTCTGAAATCGCCCCCTATAGCCTTACATAGGGCACTATTTGAGGCGACAGCCATTTGTAGTGGTGTCCAAAACATAGTGAGAGTTATCGAGTGCCCTCATTCAATCCCACAATGCACTGCAATAATGAGTTACGGCTAGAGAATACCCATAATGCACTGTGAGGGTCGCGCCAAATTAATTCCCGCATCTGACCAGAAGATGGTGCCCCCAGCTGAATCATCCATCCACATATTTTCCAAACGTCTGGTCCAATGTGGGTACAGGGTAATATCATACAGGTATACATTTTTAATTGATTATTAAATTGTTTAATTAAAGGAGACCTATTATGCAAAATGAGGACATTGTAGTTAAATTTAATTTCCATAGGAAATGTCCCAAAGAAAATCAGTAAAGTCTTATACTTTTGTGCCAATCATTTTGCACCGGACAGCTTCACAAACGAGGGTCTTTTCAATGCTGGATTTTCACAAAGGTTGATTCTGAAACATAAGGCTGAACACCACTACTGACAGTTTCTAACATTTTCAGTGCATGAGATTGTCCTGTTTTGTTGTTTGGGAATAATGTAGAGAATAGTGGCAGCGCCAGCGCAGATTTGAATGTTTGCTGTGATTGTACTACTTGTCAAAGGTTTATTAGACATAACTGAATCGCAGATGGCTTGGGTGTTTGAATCGAGATCGCAATCTTTCAACAATTAATCGTACAGCTCTAATACACAGTCACACACAAACATACATGATACATACATACATACATCTATTCTGAATTTAAGTGAGCATTTGAGGTATGTTATGCCATTGCTATGTTTTTCTTCATCATAACAGAACATTGATACAACCCGAATTCCAGAAATGTTGGGACGTTTAAAAGACTTTCAAATCACGAGCCAATATTTTATTCACAATAGAACATAGATAACATAAATGTTTAAACTGAGAAATCTTACAATTTCATGCGCAAAATGAGCTCATTTTAAATGTGATGCCTGCTACAGGTCTCAAAATAGTTGGGATGGGGGCATGTTTACCATGGTGCAGCATCTCTTCTTTTCAAAACAGTTTGAAGACGTCTGGGCATCGAGGTTATGAGTTTCTGGAGTTTTGGTGTTGAAATTTGGTCCCATTCTTGCCTGATATAGGTTTCCAGCTGCTAAAGAGTTTGTGGTCGTCTTTGACGTACTTTTCTCTATACGTGAAAGATCTGGACTGCAGGCAGGCCAATTCAGTACCCGGACTCTTCTACGACGAAGCCATGCTGTTGTAATAGCTGCAGTATGTGGTTTTGCAATGTCCTGCTGAAATACACAAGGCCTTCCCTGAAATTGACATCGTCTGGAGGGAAGCATATGTTGCTCTAAAACCTTTATATACCTTTCAGCATTCAAAACATGCAAGCTGCTTATACCGTATGCACTTATGCACCTCCATACCATCAGAGATGCTGGCTTTTGAACTGAACGCTCATAACACGCTGGAAGGTCTCCCTCCTCTTTAGCCCGGAGGACACGGCATCCGTGATTTCCAAAAAGAATGTCAAATTTGGACTCGTCTGACCATAGAACACTTTTCCACTTTGAAACAGTCCATTTTCAATTAGCCTTGGCCCACAGGACACGGCGGCGCTTCTGGACCATGTTCACATATGGCTTCCTTTTTGCATGATAGAGCTTTAGTTGGCATCTGCAGATGGCATGGCGGATTGTGTTTACCGACAGTGGTTTCTGGAAGTATTCCTGGGCCTCATTTAGTAATGTCATTGACATAATCATGCCGATGAGTACATGAGTGATGATGCAGTGTCGTCTGAGGATCAGTGCATCACAAGACCACGGGCATCCCTTACGCACAGAGACTTCTCCAGTTTCTCTGAATCTTTTGATGATGTTTTGCACTGTAGATGATTGTTTTTAAAGTATTCCACAATCTTTTTACGCACTCTTTCACAGCTCTGCCCATCTTTACTTCTGAGAGACTCTGCCTCTCTAAGACATCCCTTTTATAGCTAATCATGTTACAGACCTGATATAAAATAACTTAATTAATTGTTAGATGTTCTCCCAGCTAAATCTTTTCCAAAATGTCTTGCTTTTTCAGCCATTTGTTGACCCCGTGCAAGCTTTTTTGAGACCTGTAGCAGGCATCAGATTTCAATTGAGCTCATTTAGTGGATACAATTGTAAAATTTCTCCATTTAAACATTTGTTATGTTATCCATGTTCTATTGTGAATAAAATATTGGCTCATGTGATTTGAAAGTCGTTTAGTTTCCATTTTATTCACATTTAAAAAAACATCCCAACATATCCGGAATTCTGGTTGTATTTAATGTCATTTAAAAAGTTCTGTCAGTTATTTGGTACACAGTAACAGTAAACAGTTGTTAGTGCACACATTAGAGTTTATGGGTGACTTTTGAAAATGTTGATGTCTATGTTGTGCATGCATCAAAGAGCAATATTGTCATAACAGTGTTGTGATTAATAAATTCTGGTTTAAGACATGTCAAGCTACAGACACAATACAAAAACACAATGCAAAAATGTGCTGTTGGTCACAAGGTTTTTTGCATAATAAATAAATCTCACTTAGGCTTTGAGACCATTTAGATTCAAACCAGCTCCTGTAGTTCAGTCGGCTTATTTAGATAATTGGATGAATTAAGAGTTTGTCCTGGTGACTTCCCTATTTGCACTGTAAACACTGGTTAAAAATACTCAGTGAAAGTACAACAAGGTTAAACAGGTTTACCAGCAGGAATACTCTTTGTGTCAAAATGTTGGAGACTCTTCATTTTGTTTCAAATTATGCTATGCAAAGCTTAGTATGCAAAGCTCCAATATAGACTAAGAAAAAATAAAAATAATAAAAATCAATAAATATAATTGATTTTTTTTAATTATAATGAATAAATTAAAAAAAAAACTATTATTCTAAAATGCAAATAAAATATTAATAGTAATTATAAAAAATAAAAACCTGTGTCCACACTTGACTAATAGTGTAGGTAGTATATTGTCAACCCATGCATCATCACCAGACTCTCACAGACTCACCACAGTCAATAGACAAAGAATAAACATCCTGCTGTGACACAACGTAAACGACTAAAAACGCCTGTATTATTCACACCAGGCCAGTAGTTGGCGATGTCACATTGTAAAGAAACACTACAAGCCTATGGACTGAACATATAATACGATTGCACATGACGTCGCCATTTTCACAAATTCACGTTTTTGTAGTTTACATGGAGACAATAAAAAAAACTTGCACTTTGAAACCCTTTTTTAAAAGTTTTTGTTTTTAGGCCCCCAAAACGCTCTTTTGCTGCGTCAAGTTCAAGAATTTGCTACATACTAGTTTAGAAATCATAAATACAAAGTGATCTGCATTCAAACAATTTCTGTGGGGGAAAATACATTAATTTAATATATAATAATTTATAATGTATTATATTACACTGTATATACTGTACTGTGTATATATATATATATATATATATATATATATAAGGAATTGATTAGATGTGAGTGACAGGTTGTCCCACCCACACGCCAGTAAACACATCATAAGAGAAGAGATGTTGCCACAAGAGGAAGGGGAAGTTATTTTGATTAAAGATTGTAAGGGCTCATGAATTTAAAAATGATGTAATCATTTATAATAAACACTGAAATATTCCATAAAATAAAAAAAATTGTCTGTTTTGATATTATGGTCACTTTAATATGATCAGTACCATAATTTAATATGATTTGCCATGATTCTTTGTTTGATATGCCCCATCTCGAAAATAAGTATTTGAAGAAAATTGTTGGTAAATGTGGCATTTAAAGGCTTCTCAAAAACACTATTCTCTCAAAATATCAATATAAAACAACTGTCTTATAGGATCTCAATGTGCACAATTCCACATTTGAAATATTTCCTGTAGCTCACAGCTCATTGTCATATCACAGACAAATCTCTCAGACCCCAAAAATAGCATAAATGAACACTAAAGCTTAAGCTAAACTCATTATTCACTAATCGTGTACACAGACCACATTAGCACCACATAGCATCACATTACCATACTTAGATTGTGTCATAGAGGAAAGCTGACCCTAATCCCTTACTATACCATGTCTGTGGGTCAGAATGGACAATCTCCTTTTCATGTGGCTCTTATTCACCTGATCTTAGTGCTAATAGCTTTCCCTTGATTAGAACTACTATTAATATAGTTCCAAATCCTTAGGCTCCACCTACCTGCGTTCATAAATCCAGCTGGCTCATCCTGTTCACCAGTTAACCTCTGCAGCCCAACTAGATTAGAATGCTTGCTAATTGTATGTGAGTATTTTTGTGAGGACAAAGAATGCCAATAAAAGATTATTCTGAAGACATTGTGTGGTGTTCCAAATGCTAAACCCGCTAGCCAATGCCTCTATTAAGATGAAGACACTGTTCTTCCTCCCTCAGCTGTTATTTTGTTGTATATTTCTATGTCATGGGAGTTCATTAGCAGAGAGCAAGAGCACAACCCAGAGAACATGAGGAGATCCAGAACGACTGAACCCTGAGGAGCGCTGCACACCACAGGGAACCTGAGAGTCGATATCAGCTCTCAGCACAAAGGCAGGAAAGGCATGCAAGAGTTGAGTAGTAGTAGTAGTTGTCGACTCCCCAATGAGTTCATTAACTCTTCAACACAACAGGTCATAATAAAGTTTACTGTACTACTCTTCAAGAGGTATAACACCCACTTTCACTTCTACACATTGTTTTGAAACACTCTATAGAGATTTAGAAAAAACCCCATTAAGACTTGATTTAACTTAATTTAGAAAATGAAATCTAAAATCAAGAATAACTGACTCTGAAAACAAATTTAAGCAACACACTTACTACATATCTTGGGTTTTAAAGGGTTAGTTCACCAAAAATGAAATATCTGTCATTAATTACTCACCCTCATGACTTATACGTGATACAGCACTAGCCTCGAGTACCTTATTGCTTTTATAAAACAGTTACCACACAATACAAATATTAAAGGCAAAAAAATGTATCAATGCAACTTTAATGAAGTAAACTTTTAACTAAAAGCCTTCCTTCCGCCTGGAAAAAAATAGTCCCTGACAGTGAACAGCAACAGAAGTTACATTATTACGCCATTAGATGGCGGCAAAGACTGTCTTTATGAATGTGCCAGTCAGTAGCAAAGACTTTTATATTGAAAAGACTAAACTGTTGTGAACGCAGAACAAGACGCAACTGACAAATGCTTTGACTAGCACTGTCAGTCACGGGAAAACCCCTTAACTGTTAAAAGGACAAGATAATACATTGGACATTTAAACAGATTTTTTATTATGAACATAGGACTGACCTGAAGGAAAATGCTAAATCTAAATGCAGGTAATAAACTCGCTCACTAGATCTCTACATAATACAGTAGGCTTCAATGAACAACAGTTTACGTTGCTAAGAGTGGTTGCTAAGGGTGTTGTGTAGTGATGTTTATCATGAATAAAACACAGCTATTGACCAATCAGAATCAAGGACAGGAACTAACCGTTTTATAAAACAAAAATAACGACTTTATTCAACAAATTAGTTTCCCCCGTCATTTTCCTACACTATTTTCATTGCAGCGCTGCCAGGTTCTATGTCTGAATGCCTGCTCAGCATTGGCCGACATTGTTCATATGAGCAGCATGGCGCATGAGTGTGATACTGACGCAGGAGCCAGCCAATAATGAGCTGGTGTTCTAAATAAACACAGAAGCGCTGAACTGCGTTCACTGCGTCAACTGTATACGAGTCTGACAGGGTAGAGAAGAAATTGTTTAATAAAGTCATTATTTTTGTTATGTTTTTGCGCACAAAAAGTATTCTCGTCGCTTCATAACATTAAGGTTGAACCACTGCAGTCACATGAACTATTTTAACGATGCCTTTAGTACTTTTCTGGACCTTGAATTACAGTAATTTTGTTGCTTTCTATTGGGGATTAAAAAAAACAACAACTTGGATTTCATCAAAAACCTCTTAATTTGTGTTCCGAAGATAAATGAAGGTCTTGTACAATTTAACATACTGCTATTTGCACATTGTGTAGCAGCAGGTCTGAATTTCCAGACACAAAGGCTGTATCAGAATATGTTTATATAGTAAAGCAGTATGCATATCTATTATGAAAATTCTGAACTGCACATCCAATTGACACTTTAGGAGAGAAATCTCTTATGCTCACCAAGGCTGCATTTATTTGATCAGCTGAATTTTCAGCATCATTACTCCAGTCTTCAGTGTCACATGATCCTTCAGAAATCATTATAATATGATGATTTGATGCTCTAGAAACATTTATTATTATCACTGTTGAAAACTGTTGTGCTGCTTCATATTTTGTGGAAACAGTGATACATTTTTCAGGATCCTTTGATGAATAGAAAGAACAGCATTTATTTCAAATAGAAATCTTTTGTAACATTATTAATGTCTTTACTGTGACTTGATCAATGTAATGTATCCTTGCTGAATAAAAGTATTAATTTCTTTCAGAAAAAAATATTACCCTAAACTTTTGAATGGTAATGTATACTGTGTATATACAGTATATACAACAATGTAACATACATAATGCATGCTGATTCACATTGCCAAAACCTGTTGCCAAAAATACACCACGTGTAAATAGACCTTGTTGGCAGAGGCTGTTTATACTAACTCCACCCACCATTGATCCAGACAAAATTACAAAAGAAACCAATCTGATAAAAGGAGCAGTGGCATGGAGAGTAAGGCAGGTGATGTCAGATTTTGATGCGACCGACCCAAGTTCAAATCCACCTTTTTCGAAAACTAATTTTTCTCCCTTTCCCATCACATATCAGCACGGAGAGGAGTTCATTTTAAATAAAAATTAAGAAAATATTTGAAAAGTGGAAATAAAGTGCCTAACAGGTATTTAATAGTGGGAATAAAGTGTTTATCAGGTAGGTGTAGGGAAGAGCTTTAGAGACAGTCACAAGTAATGTCCCAAAGAAGCAGCATTCAATTATTATTTTAAGAAATATAATCATATGCACTGAACTGTTATAAGCATACTGCTTTATAATGTACTACAGTATACTGAGGTGCAAATACTATCTGCCACTATTTGTACTAAGTATAAATAGCATCTAACTACTATTTGCTCTTAGTTCAAATAAAATAATTTTTTTGCTATTTAGTGTAAATAGCATCTATGACTATTTGCACTTAGTGCAAATAGCCGCTATACCTTAAAAAATAGAAGTATATAGTATTTACTGCAGTACTTACTGTATATAAGTAGGCTAAGTATAATATACAGTAAGTAGTAAGCTAATATTCTGTTCTGAATATATCATATGTGTCTGAAAATGCAAACTTCCTTGCTTCACAGTATGCAAAAAGCAGTACGTCAGCAGTAGCTACATACAAAAGTAAGGGGCCATTCACATAGTCTAAAAACGCAAGATGCAGAGCTCAGGAAAGGTTTTTTTTAAAAAGCGCAACAACGGAAATAACAGAAACAGGCAAACCGCAAAATTGATAGATATGAGTTTTGACATGGAAAAAAAGAAAATAAGATAATAATGAGCACCTCCTCACTCCATGTTGCCGCTGTGTGTAAAGGCAGGAACACACCAAGCCACCGGGCGGTTTTTGTTTGTCGGCCGACTAAGTTGTCTCAGTGTGTTCCGCATCATTGGCTAAAGTTGGTCCTCCTCATCTTTTTTTTGGCCGATTCAGCGTCGGAGGTCGTCGGTCCGTCAGGCCATCTGATCATTCTGATTGGCTGTTCAGCTACTGCCACCTGCTGGTCCGGAAAGGCATTTCATCTTACGCAGGCGCAGAAAGGACGTGCTACTTGGCCATCGGCTGTAGAGCGTCGGTTTGGTGTGTCAGGGCAACTCTGGACCCAGACGCTGCAGACGTGAGCCAACCCCACAGTCTGCTCTGTTCGTCGGCTTTGGCTTGGTGTGTTCCTGCCTTAAAAGTTGAAATTTTAACTTGACACGGCGACTTAAAAACACGGCGCTCATGTGCGAGGCTCTGCAAAAGATGCGAGAAGCGAGCATGATGGTCATGCACGTCCGTGAAGCGCGTGTTTACAGTAGCGCATTGGAATAGAAAAAAGTGTTCTGTGTAAACGGCCCCTAAGGCTGGCAAACTGCTGTACTGTAGAGTAATTTATACCCAATTTAAAATAAGAACGGATAGAAAATGTCCAAATAATTTTCAAATTAGTGCACATTCTAGATTTAACATGCCACCTTTTACACTCAGTCTAACATTTTCAACTTTTCTGCAACTGTCACAAACAGAATCAATTAAAGTCAAACAGGTAAAAGTGGATTTAAAGTTACCAGCAGACACACCTCCTGACAACTGCTTGTCCTGCAGAAACTTTTCCACAAGACTCCTCATATTTAATTCAGAGCGACCTCAAGGAAGAGTCAGGCCTGTCTCCTGACAAATCTAAAGCTCCTGGAAATATGAGCTACAGCCTTATACTCCCACACAGACAGGCATACACACAATCATGCTGCAATTCAAAGCTTGCTTCCCTCCGCGTCCCATGGGGTCTGATTCCCCTGCACGTGTCAAATGGCAGGATTTCATTTTGTTGTCCGATTATGGAAAAGCATCCAGCATTTAAAGCCACTTCAGATCTGTTGGTAAGACAAAGGAAGGGGTGGTGACAGACTAATCGGATGTCTTGCAATCACACAGCGTTGTCAAAATTGCTTTTGTATTTTTGTCACACTTCTTGCCTCCTTTGAGCTCTTGTGACCTCAGAAAAAACACATCTGTTTAACAGTCAAATCAAACACACAAAACTAAAACACAAATCCACACTGTACGCCTCCAGTGTGAGTCATCACACCAACACTTCAAAAGCACAATTGCATTTTCTATTTTGGTCATTGTGACAAATTACCAAACAGGGAAAATATAAATGAACTGTTAATAAGAACTAATAAGAGAACAGCTCAGAAGAATAATGTGTGTGTAATTAGGAAATTAATCATTCGGAGGCTCATTTTGACACATTTTGTGTGTGTATAAATTAGCAAGGGAAGGATTGTTGCAAGGAAATCAGGACAAACTATTTTTTATGTTGTCCTAATCAGACCCACTTTTTTAAAGAACCATCCTGGGTTTAATGCGAATTAAAGTTGACATGAAAGCAAATTTGACACTATTGCCTGCTGTTCCTGGTCTAATATTTTTCTAAATTAATGTGCGTTTTGGTTTTTTTGGAAAAGAGCTGCTTGGAGATGAATTACATCTCATTGTTTTCTTTCAGACGAACACAATCGGAGATATATTTAAAAATATCCTTGCTCCTCCAAACTTTATAATGGTTGTAAATGGGGGGCCACATTTTGAAGCCCAAATAAATGCATCCATCCATCATAAAAGTAATCCATACAACTCCAGTGGGATTATAAAGGCCTTCTGAAGCAAAGCGTTGCATTTTTGTAAGAAAAATATCCATTATTTAAAACTTTATTAACTATAATAACTAGCTTTCTGCAGACGGCCGTACGCATCAATTTACAGCGGAAGAATAACCTCTAACCCGATACATGACATATTGATGAATGTGGAAGCACAGAGGATAAAGCAAAACAAAATCACCGGTCACGAATTAGAAGTCTAAAATGAGAATTTTTAAAGAGCAATGTCGATATAAGAGACAATAAGCTTAAGATTATTGCCCAGCCCTATTTGTTTAAACCGCGAGAGGCATCTAAGTTTACGATACTCCTACATCCTGCGTCATACATTATGACACGGGTTACTCAATTGGTGCAAGTCGACTTGCGCATTCTGCGTACGGTCGTCTGGCGGAAGTTAGTTATTTTAATTTAAATATGGATATTTTTCTTACAAAAATGCATCACTTTACTTCAGAAGGCCTTTATTAACCCACTGGAGCCATATGGGTTATTTTTATTACGGATGGATGCATTATTTTTGGCTTCAAAATGCGGCCCTCCATTCACAACCATTATAAACCTTGGATGACTAAGGATATTTTTAAATATATCTCTGATTGTGTTCATCTGAATGAAGATAGTCATATACACCTAGAATGGCTTGAGGGTGAGTAAATCATGGGATAATTTTAATTTTGGGGTGAACCATCTCTTTAAGCAGCACATCAGTTTTCAACATTGATGATAATAACTGTTTTTTTTGAGCATCAAATCAGCATACTAGAATGATTTCTGAAACATTACTGTTTTTTTATTTCTGATCAAATAAATGCAACCTGGGCGAATAAATTATGACAGAATAGTATTTTTTTTTTTTTTTTTTGGAACTACCTGTTGAACTTGTATTGAACCCAGACCATTCCTTTAACAAAAGGTTTGTGGTGTTTGTTTTTGTTGTGTTGGGACAGTGGTGGTGTGGACTAACAGACGCAGGTGGTGGTCGGGCTCTCTGTCGAGAGGCCCAGTTCAGTCATGGTTGAGCTCATCACTCTGTCGCTGCCTTCTGGCATCATTATGAGTCACAGAGCCTCTCAAAATCTGACCAATCACAGCACACAGACGGGAGAATCTCTCACACTTACTCAGCGACGTGCTTCTGTTTGGCCACTGTCCAAGGTGCTGAAAACATGAGCGGTGAAAGCCAGAACAATGCTGAGTTAGACACAGAAAGCACACTATCACATGTGATATTAACTCAGATGGAAATATTTATTTTCAGCATAGCCTAGTCTGTAGTAGTCTGATATGTAGTTTTTCGTATATAGCATTTACTACTCCAGTGTCACATGATCCTTCAGAAATCATTATAATATGCTGATTTGATGCTCAAGACACATTTCTTCTTATTATTAACATTCAATATTCAACAGTTCTTTGATCTGCCTGCATTGACACTATTCTTTAAGAGCTGCTGTGCAGCCAAAATAATGTACCAGTTATCAATGTAAAGCTGCTTTGACACAATCTACATTGTAAAAAGCGCTATATAAATAAAGGTGACTTGACTAACAGTGCTGCTTAATATTTTTGTGGAAACTGTGATACATTTTTTCAGGATCCTTTGATGAATAGAAAAAGAACAGCATTTATTTGAAATATATTTTTTGTTACATTATAAATGTCTTTATTGTAACTTTTGATTAATTGCATTGCATTGCATCCTTGCTGAATAAAATTATTCATTTCTTTACAAAATAGACCCAAAACTTTTGAACATTAGTGTAAATATTTATATTTTATTTATTTATTTCATTTTTACCATTTTTACCTCTATTTTTATACGTTTAGACATACACTAGCATATAGATGGTTGCAAAGTTAATTACTAAAAGTTGCAATTTTGATCTCATGGGGTATTTAAATTAATAGATTTTCATTCAGATTTAAAAATAAATAAATAAATAAATAATAAAAAAAATGTAATTTACATGTTCCAAACCTGGTTGCAGTCATTTATTTCTGTGGGGCACAAAAAGACCTTTTGATAAATAATCACACAGCTCTTTTCCACACAAAAACAGTTTTTACTTCTAAGCTCCAAAAAAGTAAAATAAAAAAATAAAAATAAAATTAGAAATTAAAAATCAAAGAGCACCATTAAAACAGTCAATATGACTTATAACTGCAGCATATTTCAATTTGTCTTAAGCCATACAATAGCTTCATATTATATATATATATATATATATATATATATATATATATATACACATATACACACACAGTATCTCACAGAAGTGAGTACACCCCTCACATTTTTGTAAATATTTTATTATATCTTTTCATGTGACAACACTGAAGAAATGACACTTTGCTACAATGTAAAGTAGTGAGTGTACAGCTTGTATAACAGTGTAAATTTGCTGTCCCCTCAAAATAACTCAACACACAGCCATTAATGTCTAAACCGCTGGCCACAAAAGTGAGTACACCCCTACTAAGTGAAAAAGCCCAAAGTGTCAAT
Source organism: Elopichthys bambusa (assembly GCA_037101425.1). Classification (NCBI taxonomy): domain Eukaryota; kingdom Metazoa; phylum Chordata; class Actinopteri; order Cypriniformes; family Xenocyprididae; genus Elopichthys; species Elopichthys bambusa. The sequence goes on from CM074435.1 coordinate 11,354,099, forward strand.
ATTTTGTGTGGCCACCATTATTTTCCAACACTGCCTTAACCCTCTTGGGCATGGAGTTCACCAGAGCTTCACAGGTTGCCACTGGAGTCCTTTTCCATTCCTCCATGACGACATCACAGAGCTGGTGGATGTTAGAGACCTTGCGCTCCTCCACCTTCTGTTTGAGGATGCCCCACAGATGCTCAATAGGGTTTAGGTACCCTCAGCTTCTTTAGCAAGGCAGTGGTCGTCTTGGAGGTGTGTTTGGGGTCATTATCATGTTGGAATACTGCCCTGCGGCCCAGTGTCTGAAGGGAGGGGATCATGCTCTGCTTCAGTATGTCACAGTACATGTTGGCATTCATGGTTCCCTAATTAGCTGTAGCTCCCCAGTGCCGGCAGCACTCATGCAGCCCCAGACCATGACACTCCCACTATCATGCTTGACTGTAAGCAAGACACACTTGTCTTTGTACTCCTCACCTGGTTGCCGCCACACACACTTGACACCATCTGAACCAAAATAAGTTTATCTTGGTCTCATCAGACCACAGGACATGGTTCCAGTAATCCATGTCCTTAGTCTGCTTGTCTTCATCAGACTGTTTGTGGGCTTTCTTGTGCATCATCTTTAGAAGAGGCTTCCTTCTGGGACAACAGCCATGCAGACCAATTTGATGCAGTGTGTGGCGTATGGTTTGACAGGCTGACCCCTTCAACCTCTGCAGCAATGCTGGCAGCACTCATACGTCTATTTCCCAAACACAACCTCTGGATATGGCGCTGAGCACATGCACTCAACTTTTTTGGTCGACCATGGCGAGGCCTGTTCTGAGTGAAACCTGTCCTGTTAAACAGCTGTATGGTCTTGGCCACCGTGCTGCAGCTCAGTTTCAGGGTCTTGGCAATCTTCTTATAGCCTACGTCATCTTTATGTAGAGCAACAATTATTTTTTTCAGATCCTCAGAGAGTTCTTTGCCATGAGGTGCCATGTTGAACTTCCAGTGACCAGTATGAGAGTGAGAGCGATAACACCAAATTTAACACACCTGAGACCTTGTAACACTAACGAGTCACATGACACCAGGGGAGAGAAAATGGCTAATTGGGCACAGTTTCGACATTTTCACTTAGGGGTGTACTCACTTTTGTGGCCAGTGGTTTAGACATTAATGGCTGTGTGTTGAGTTATTTTGAGGGGACAGCAAATTTACACTGTCATACTAGCTGTACACTCACTACTTTACATTGTAGCACAGTGTCATTTCTTCAGTGTTGTCACATGAAAAGATATAATAAAATATTTACAAAAATGTGAAGGGTGTACTCACTTCTGTCTTCTTGCCCTAGCGTCTTTTGAAGACTTTTCGAAAATGAATATTCTTCAGAAAGTCTTTGTTTTCCACAGCTAAATTTACACAGGTTTGGAGTAACATAAGGGTGAGCAAATAATGACCAAATTTTCTGGCTGTATTGCTTATTTAATGGGGCTCTACTACAGTTTCCAGCAGGCTTATGAGATCCGAATAAACTTGTGATCTGCCATATAAAATGAATCCTGAAATGTGCAAACAGATGCTGATAGTGTTGAGCTGCAGTGGTCAGTTATCTCTGAAGGTCTGTCTCTGACACATGGCTAATGAAGCATGTGTCTTCATGCCTCTGAGATCAGAGGAGCTCATCTAACACACACACACACACACACACACACACCCACACACGGTCTCTCTTAGCTTCTAGCCCACTCTCTATGTAAAATTCAAAGCAGGTGAGCAGCAGACCCCACAGCAAACGTGTTTACCCAGCCTGTGACGCACATCAGAGCGAGAGAGAGCAGGATGGTGCTGATGGAATGAGGAGGAGGAGACAAATGGGAATAGGAAAGAGAATGAGAGAGATGCTGTGAAAGCCAACACAGTGATCCATGAAACAGGATACAGAGAGCACAGGTGCTGAGTCAAAGTGATAAATTAAACACGATTCCTAATGCACCTGTCCCTCATTCCCAAAAACCAAAGCACGCTTAAAGTCAACATTTGGGTCACAAGTACCAAGTTTAAAAAAATGTGACAATATCAGCATTTCTGCAGTACCGGTAATACCTGATAGGCAGCTGCTTTCAAACAATCTCATGTGTATCTGTGTAGAGCGTCAAAGGTTTCAATTTACAACATTTACATCATTGCAGCCAATAAGAGACAAATCTGTTAAGTGCGTGAATGCACTGGCCAATCAGAGGTGTTTAAATTAGTCAAAATCCGTTAGTAAAATCATATTACTAACAAAGTGTAAACTTGATGTAGATAAGAGATTCGTAGTGCAATATAGACAACTTTTTTGATCACAGCGGGAGTTTTCACAGGAGTGTGAGCAGGTGCTGAACGTAGCAGTGATTGACAGCTTCAGTGATTATAAAGGGAGCGTTCTTTGCTCGCCTTCTGTTTATAACCCATTTATAATTTGAATAAAAGTTTTCACTAGTCCTCTTACTTTTCAATTCCTGCCCTTCAAACATATACACCACTTTTTACAATTCAATCAATTCTAAATACATAAAATCAAGTGCTGCCCTTCATTTTATTCTCATTGAATAACCGTTTCACTTGAAAACACATCACATTATAAAAGTAAAATGGATTCTGAATGCATTATCGCTTCACTTAGCGGCCATTTTTGCAACACCCCGGGCAGCTAGTGTAGTTATAGCCTACAACAGCTCCAGTCAACATGGAGGAAAGACTGAAATCTCCAAAACTGTTGGCTAAGCTTTTGCTTTAATAGCATACACTAATATTTTTTTAAACAAAAGAAGGAATTAATACTTTTATTCAGCAAGAACATACTTAATTGATCAAAAGTGACTCTAAAGACATTTATAATGTTACAAAAATGCAGATCTTTTGAGTGTGCTATTCATCAAAGAATCCTGAAAAAAATGCATCACAGTTTCAACAAATATATTAAGCAGTACAACTGTTTTCAGCATTGATAATAATAAGAAATATTTCTTCTTTGATTGCATCAAATCAACATATTAGAATGATTTCTGAAGGATCATGTGACACTGAAGACTGGAGTAATGATGCTGAAAATTCAGCTTTACATCACAGGAATAAATTACATTAAAGGGTTAGTTCACCCAAAAATGTAAATTCATTACTTATTAATTACTCACCCTCATGTCGTGCCACACCCGTAAGACCTTCATTCATCTTCAGAACACAAAACACAAATAAAATCTGAGCTTTTTTTTTATCCCCCATAAACAGCAATTTAACCACCACTTTCAAGGTCCAGAAAGGTACTAAAGACATCGTTAAAATAGTCAATGTGACTGCAGTGGTTCAATCTTAATTTTATGAAGCGATGAGAATACTTTTTTGGCTCAAAATCAAAACAAAAATGACGACTTTATTCAACAATATCCTCTCTTCTGTGTCATTCTCGTATGCTGTTTACATTTTGATTTTGAGCACAATATTCCCGTCGCTTCATAAAATCAAGTTTGAACCACTGCAGTCACATATTTCAGATTTCATTAAAAAGATCTTAATTTGTGTTCTGAAGATGAATGAAGGTCTTACGGATGTGGAATGATATGAGGGTGATTAATTAATTAATTTTTGGGTGAACTAACCCGTTAAAATATATTCAAATAGAAAACTCTTATTTTAAAATCTAATAACATTTTTATGATCAAATAAAAGCAACATTGATGAGCATAAGAGACTTCTTTCAAAAACACTGAAAAATCTTACTGACCCCAAACTCAAATTACTAAATCTCATAAAAATTATATAGCATATTTTGCTTCTTTACCTCAAATCACAAACACAGGTGTTGAGTAAAAAAAGGTGACTTGCATTTTTAAATGATAGGTGGGAATTGTTACATCTGCGATATTGAGCATTGCAGTTTCTCCAATTATATATATATAATTGGAGAAACTGCAATGCTCAGTATCGCAGATATATATATATGTGTGTGTGTGTGTGTTTCTGTCTACTTCCCATAATGGCTGTCTGACTCCAATGATTGGATCTGCTGTGACAGGAGGATGAGAGGAAGCACTGGGAATTTAAGCAGCACCTTTTCCCCAGAGGTAGGTAAGTAGGTGTGTGTGTGTGTGTGTGTGTTCTTGTATACATGCTTAATGAGGACACAAATGTGTATAATGACATGGGTATTACAACATAAACTCCTCGTAAACCAAATGGCTTAAAAAAAATAAAATAAAAAAAAAAACTGAATTTTTTAATTAAAAAAAATGCAGACAGTTTTACTGTGATGGGTAGGTTTAGGGGTAAGGGTAGTGTAGGGGGATAGAATATACAGTTTGTACAGTATAAAAACCATTACGTCTATGGAGTAAACCACATATACATGTGTTTGTGTGTGGGTGTGTGTGTGTGTGTGTGTGTGTGTGTGTGTGTGTGTGTGTGTGTGTGTGTGTGTGTGTTTGTGTGTATATGTTTGTGTGTGTGTGTTGTTCTTACACTGACCCCCAATGTAAAAGGTTGTCAAGGCCTTTCACATTGTATTCTCCTCCAGGCTAAAATGCATGAGGTTTATTGAGGAAGTTAGGAAACATGTGACTGGTTTTAGTCTCATGCATGTTCTGACACGTTTTAATCTATGGAGCACATTCTGTACTTTCTAAAGCAACCACCATTACTATTGCTTATAATAACACACACACACACACACCCTAGGGGTTAAACTTTGTTAAGTAACCCATCCTGCGCCATTCGACATGAATGACACCTCACATTATGCAGCTTGTTGCATAAAGGTGCACTACTACTTTTCTATGTGATCAGAATTTTAAAAACATGCAAAAATAAATAAATAAACTGACATTGAAGAAGCAACCCGAGCCAGAATGACACCAGAATGTCATAGAGACTCCACCTAGCAACCAACAAGAACACCCTAACAACCACAAAGCAATCCACTACAGTTTACTTAGAAAAACCTTAGCAACAGCAACATCAAACTACCTTTCTATATATTTGGTCTTAGTTGTCATAGTGTACTTCTACACTTAGGGAACTATTCTATACTTTTGACCTGTCAAAATCATGGAGCGGAGCTGCTCAAACTTTAGCGTCCCGTGACTGGTTTTGTTCTAGAGAAATGTCTCGGCTGCTCTTGTTCTAGTTTTGTGCTCTGCAAGCCCCTTTGTGGTTATAAGCACTGTTCTCCAGGCATTTCCCCAGAGACTGTCAGGATAAATTTAGGGGCGACTTTGTGAGCCGAGCGGAAAAAAACATGCTGAGTACACACACGCACGCACGCACACACACACACACACACACACACACACACACATACACACACACACACACTTTGTACCTCTAAATTTGGAGGACTGCAGTGCAGGGATATTAAAAAGCCTGAATCATTACAGCCTTCAGAGACCTTGATAAATTACAGACACATCACAGGGCGGATAGGTCAACGGATGGGCAGTAATGAGAGGGATAACAAACTGACGACAAACTCATTTTTACTTCATTAACAACCCACTGAAACCGCACACAGACTGAGCAGAAACTGTAGACGGATTATTCCCTGTTAAAGGAATAGCATTTTTTATTTACTCTCATGTCATTCTGAACCCGTTTGAGTTTGTGGAACAATAAAAGAGATGTTTAAAAGAATGTCCACGCTGTTCTTTTTTATACAATACAAGTAAATGCAAGCGTTCAGATGATGGTGGTGGTAAGATCCTTTAAATGTCTTTAAAAAAGTCTCTTATGATCACCAAGGCTGTATTTATTTAATTAAAAAAAAGTAAAACTGTAATATAGTGAAATATTACAATTTTAATTAACTTTTACATACATTTTCTATTTTAATACATTAGCCTATTGTAAAATGTAATTTATTCCTGTGAAGCAAAAGCTGAATTTTCAGCATCATTACTCCAGTCTTCAGTGTCACATGATCCTTCAGAAATCATTCTATGATGATTTGATGCTCAAGAAACATTTCTCATTATTATAAGTGTCAAAACCGTTTCAGTTTGCTGCTTAATATTTTTGTGGAAATGTGATACAATTTTTCAGTATTCTTACCATTTACCATAGTCCATTTACACTGTAATTATGATTGCCTAAATAATGTTATGAGATTAACAATATAAATCAAACATTTTGAATATAGAAATATGAAATGTTGGGGAAAATGAAATGATACTACTATATAAGAAACTAAAACCTCCAGTAGGTGGCGGCAAGTCGTAATAAATGAATCACAGAATCATTCTTCCAACCGATTCGTTCAAACTGGCTGATTCCTTCAAGAAAGAAGCAATCCACTGACTTTATAAATGGGTAATTGAATCATTGACTTATCCGATTCGTTCAAAAACTGTCACTCATTCAAGAACGAAACACCGCTGTGTGTTGCCGGGAGACGCAACTTTTCTGCTTTGTTTGGAACTATTTTCATTGGCAAAATAGAGCAAAAACGGTGAAAATTGAAAACTGTCAATTCATATAATCAACTTATTGTATTATTGTTTAAATTTAAATGAATATCACAGTTTGCTCTTGCTCGTGTGATATTGCTTAACTATATTTTGTCATAAACACAAAATTCAAGAGCAATTCATATCTTGAATTTTGGGGGCATTTTTATTCATTTTGGTAGCATTTATGACCTTGCACGACGCTATTTTACGTCAAAACCAGACTAGCTTGTTTGCTACGTTTAATGGAGGGCTATTGCCTAAGTTAGGCTGGCTGTATTGAGATGTTTTAATAGTGGTTTATTTTCACAGCGGTGACAAACAGTGCAAACGTTTAGAGCAAACACGATGGTTACCTGGCTGTCACCAATGAAGGAAGGCCCGGGAGTCATGGATGAAAGCATGGGTGGCTGTGACAAGGGGATGTCGGAGAATGGGAGGGGCTTGTGCCGTCTCGCAGAATTATTAAAGGGATAGTTCACCCAAAAACGATATTTCTGTTATCATTTACTTACCCTCAAGTTGTTCCAAACCTGTATGAATTTCTTTCTTCTGCTGAACACAAAAGTAGATATTTTGAAGAATGTCTGTAACCAAACAGTTGACTTCCATAGTATTTTTCTTTTTCTGTATTATAGAAGTCAGTGGGTCCCATTACCAGCATTCTTCAAAATATCCTCTTTTGTGTAAAATAAATTCATACAGGTTTGGAACAACAGGAGGGTTAGTAAATGATGATAGAATTTTAATTTTTGGGTGAACTATCCCTTCAAGAATGTCGGGCTAGAATTAATTGAGATTTGATGCCATGGGCCAAATATAAAATATATATATATAAAAAAAAAAATAGAATATAAAATAAACTAAAAATGTCTTGCAAAAAGGGCACTTATCTAGTCAGAGACCAGAAGGCCAGAGACTTGGGTCTCTCTGTGCATGTGCCTGCTGACCAGAGGCTATCAAGCTCCAAAAAAGTATATAAAAGTAGTCCTTGTGCACTATATTTCAAGTGTTTTAGAGCCATACAAGACCCAAAATTAAGCCATTATCCACTATTAATGCAGTAGCTCTCGAATGTCATTTCCACATGTGCATATTCACACGTAGCACACCAGATTTGACGTCAATGCCAGATCTGTTCTCACGTGCGTCCTATAAACCAAACACAACATGCCCATTGTCAATATACAGAAGAGTGAATGACATTTAAGAGTAATGTTAGCAAATGGTGACAGAATTAATTTTTTTGTTGAAATTGTTCCTTTAAGAAACTTTTATAATCTCTTAAAGGGATAGTTCACCCAAAAATAAATTCTGTCATCATTTACTCCCCCTCAAGTTGTTCCACACCTGTATGAATTTCTTTGTTCTGCTGTACACAAAAGGAAGATATTTGGAAGAATGGGTGGGGGGGGGGGGGGGGGGGGGGGGGGGGGGGGGGGGTGTTACTATGGTAGTCAGTGGGGGGCAAGTTCCATTTTTGGGTGAACTATCCCTTTAAAGAAGCAGCTTGTATTTTAATCAAACTAAAATTCCTGTTGTTCTGAGGTTGTGCCTTTAAATGTAATGTTAAAATAAAAATAAAGGCTTACAATACAAAAAAAAATAAGGAACAGGCATAATGGGCAAGAAATGGACAGCCGTGCAGCCGGTGATAAACAAAGCACTGCCAGACACTTGAGCTGTGTGTGTGTGTGTGTATAAACAATGAAATCAACAAACCTTTCACACTCTTCTCCCTTACGCATGTGCTCACAATCCCGGCCAGACATACTAACACCTCACCGAAATATACATCACACAAGCACATGGTCAGTCGCAGCGCTTCTATGTTTAGAGGGAATGGCCAGGGGAAGGACGTCACCCCTTATACCCCTCGTGATACTAAACTTCACATGGACAGTTTGTCGCATTCACACAGTTTCGTCTTGCCCAGCTCCTGTGATTCATAATTCCTGATCCAGCCGCAGGGAAACCCTGACATTTGCCTGGACTCCGGCCATGTTGCCGCTGCCCTTTGACCCGTGACCTACTCATTTGACAATGTTTTTTGCATGCTCTGTAATCGCACATTCAAACCCTTGTGAAAAAGAAATGCAATAGTTGTAGTGAATGTGCACTTGTAGTGTACTTCAAACTTTAAAAAATATACTTTTAAAAAACTGCAAATATTAAAAATAACTAAATTAAAAGCCACAGAAGATGTTTTACAGAATGTTGGTAATTAGACAGTTGATGATAACCATTAACTTCCAGAGTATTATTATTATTTTTTTCCTACTATGGAAGTCAATGGCTACCGTCAACTGTTTGATTACCAACATTCTTTAAAATATTTTTTTTTTGTGTGTTCAACAGAATAAAGAAACTTATACAGGTTTGGAACGACATGAGGGTGAGTAAATAAGGACAGAATTTTCATTTTTGGGTGCACTATCCCTTTAAGGACTTTCATGACAGTTTTTTAACACATTTAACTACACTTTTAAAAAAGTGCACTTTGTACCATTGTCAAATTAAAAGTTTTACTTTAAAGTACATTTTAAATTATTATGTTTTAAAAATCTTGTCATGCTTGAAAGTTTGATGTGTTTACTAACATACTAAAAGACATGTAAAGTACTTGATTATAATTTAACTGTTAGTTTGATATTCATTCAAGTATATTTTATTCTACTATAATGTTTGTCAGTACATTCAGCAGTACACTTTAACCATATTTCATAAAACAATAGAAGTAATTATGAAATTACATCTAAGGAGGTCAAAAAACAATCTTAGCATTCAACTAACTGCATTTAATATCATTTTAAACTAATACATTTTCATTTAATTCCAAATAATATGCAATTATGCAATGTCCAAAACATTACATTCAGTTCATACTAAAGTATAATCTTTTAAAGTATTTTGGTTAATGCATTAGTACGTGTATATGAGCAATATAACTTAATAACAATGTTAGTTAATAAATATACTGTTGTTTATTTGTTCATGTTAGTTTACAGTGCTTTTATTAATGTTAACGGACACAACTTTTGATTTAAAAATGTAAGTTAACTAAGTTGATTAATAAATGCTGTTAAAATATTGTTTATTGTTAGTTCATGTTAACTAATGTAACATGTTACCTGAATATAATTTCTGTAATAAGTTCTCTTTTTAAAAGTGTGCTAAATGTACTTTTGTTCACAAGTGAACACAAGGACTGTGTGTACACTCAAAGCATGCAACATCGGTCTAAACGCTCACATTAACAGACTGTAATACTCACATACACGCTTGGTACTTTCTAATTTTGAGCTTAAACATTTGAATGTTGTTAAATAACAGTGTAGCTGCTGAAAGACCTGAAGACATTATGAAATCAAATCACATTGTAAATGTTACCTAACACAGTATACTTATATGGTAAAAACAAGGTCCTGAATGATTACCATATTCATATACTATGTAAATTATGGAATATGCCAAGGTCTTTCAAAGAACAACTGCAAAAAACAAACAAGCATGGTATTACTAAGGTACGTAGTGTTCAAAATTGTATATTTATGTTTTTGCAAGCGACATGAACACAGCTAAAATAACAATAACAAAAAATTATGGAGGTGTAGGATTTCACTGTCCTCAAAGTATGTGAGCGGGTAGGTGAGCAGAAAACACACACACACGCACAGGGAAAATAGCTTAAGAGAGCAGCTGGCTCTATTATGTAAGTGCTGCAGCTCTGTTTCTCTCTCGCGCGCTCACCGTCAAGCAGCATGTGTAATGCTCTTCATGTTGCTATGGGCCTGCGGGAACAGTGCAGTGCTGCCACCTGCTGGCGAAACGCAGTATGTTCTTCGACTATATCATATGGATCTGCGGTTCTCAACTGGATACATTTAAAAATCCAGATTTTACTTTGCACCTGAAGGGGCGACATAAACACAGTACCAAAACTAGCCATACTATAAAAGTGAATAAATGTCATTAAATCTATTCCATTGATATGCATAATCTCGACAACACGAGGGTGTCAATAGAAGTTGAAACTTTCAGCTGTCGATATTATCAAGACGATTTCTGCAATTATGTCAAACAGGACTAATGTTTTAGATGGAGACATCTATTGCCAATGCTTACAGGTGTGCATACTGTTGATTTCTCTCCAAAATGATGTCACCTCCTGGAGAATGATGTCATCTTCTGTTAGTTAAAGGGATATAGACCCCTTTTCAGTTAGTATACATTGTGACGCTTTTTGTGGGAGGAGCTTAGGTGGAGGCAGAGCGATTCCCATGACCACTTCACTAACTAGAGGCTGACATTTTTTCGGGAATCGCGCGGGTCACGGGAATCCCACTGGATGGGAAACAAAAATCACTATTAATCACGTGATTAGGACGGGACGGCAAATAATGTTAGCGGGAGTGGGCAGGACCGGGAATTGTAATAATACACAAATATAGTTTATATAAATAAACTATATATTTTCATTTTGAAACCATGTCTTTTTATGTTATTCTGTTCGCTTTGGTGTGGGTAGAGAGAAGTACCGAAACCCGGTATTAAATGGGCCCCGTGGCTAAATTATGGTGTATGGATAAGCTCTGACATTAACGGTTGCTATCGGTAGGCCTACTGGAGAAATTATGAAAAAAATACACATACATTTATTATTGCTATATACACATTATCTTGCTAATTCTATCTCGCCAGAGTCGCCAGCTGTTTCTATATGCAATAATATTTGGACATTTGTCTATGAAGCATTTTTGCTATTCGCAGTCCAGAAGAGAGATGGCGCTCCCGCAGAGAAGCTACAGCGCGTGCAGCCGCTCACAACACCAAAGCCCTGTTTAATTGTGACGATGAAGGAGAGAACTAACTAAACGTTTGCTTACACTTTAGGCCTGTGATATTAAGCTAATTTTTTATTTCGAATTTGGCTTCCAAGGATCATCAGAAAGAAGATATTTGTGGTAAAATTATTAAATAGTCGCATTTTGTATAGCACAACTTCCTTCCCTCACAGCAGTGCGCATTCGTTCCTCCATAAACCCAAACTTAACGTCAGAATTAGCTCAACCGGTGATTGTTGTAAAATGCAGTCTTTAATGTTGCTAAATTGCGTGTTTGATAATTATTATCAACGTTTTAAAACGTTGAAAGCAAAATAATCCGCGCAAGAGACGCTGTTCCTCAGGCATTGTGTGGTCGCACTCCAAAACGTATCGCATATATATGAATTACACTTTGGGCTTCAGGTGCACGTCCATACGATCAAATGCACATAAAAATATTTCTAAATACAGAAGAGAGATCGCCCAAAAAAAACGGCCAAAAACACACAATGGGAGTGGATTTTCTGGGACTGGGACGGGATGGGACTTTCCCCCAGTTTTTTCGTGGGATTTAGATGGGACAGGAGAGGTTTGAAAATCCACTTCCGTGTCACCGTCTATCACTAACGCAAGCTAGCAAGTTTTCTTAGCTTGTTTTTTAACAATGACTGGAGAAAATCTGATTTTATCTGAATATGTAAGGTCACTCACTGTCCAGGACAGTGACTTATTTGAAAAAGTTAACTTTTAAAATGAAGAGTGGCCGCCGCTTGTCCAGCAGCCATGTAAGATTTCCTGACTAAAGCAGAAGTAATCCTACACGGCTTGGAGGGCAATTTGGCGAGAGATGGGTTGCAAGAGTCTCTTCCACGATAGGCGTCACAGCGTAGCCATGCTCCGCCATATTGGAAACCATAGCACAGTCAGTGGCGGCAGGATTTATAACGCACGCTGAAAATGGCTGCTTCCAAGACTTCGATACCTCTTGGTGGAGGTCTTGGAAGAAGGGGTGAGGCTTACGGGACTGGGCTGGGGGCGGCTAGTCAAAAATCGGAAATCCAGTTTTGACTGGGCCTGATTTGGAGTCGGCCAACTGGCCCATTCTAGCCCCAGCTTATCTACAGCACAAGTAATTACATCTAACAACTCGATATAAGATGGGAAGTGCATTTGTCCTGTCCACTTGGAGGGAGAGAACTGTACAATTCACCCATAAGCTCCTCAGAATCAGAGGCCACTGTAGACAGCACATCATCATCGAATGGTTCACAACCGAAAGAAAACGAATTACGAGCTTCTGGGGTAGGCCGCAAATCATCGTTAACAAAGCCAACCGGGTCTGCGCAATGCTCCTTTAATGCATGCACGAGAGTGAGAGAAAGAGAGAAAATTCCGTCTGCACACTCTCCATGCCTCGGCAACCGCAGAAATGGAATGGCGAGGGTTGGACGCTTTCCTCCTTTCCTCAGAAAAGAGGCGAGCCTTGAGCGCAAAACTCAATTTTAGGCTATTGCAGTGTCAACAGTCAGATAGGCCTTTAAGCGCCGTCTGAGCATGCTAAAGGCCCAAACATTGCACACACCGGTCATGAGTGTCTCCACCTGCAATTAACCTGTTGCATGGATTGATGCATCTCCTATAACTTATCGTATACACTTGAGAGGAGTGGAAACACTGCTCTGAAAATAGCCAAAAACAGACCAAAAATGCTATCCTACAGGCAACAGATAATTTGCTTTCCGGAAGGAAATGAAATCTGATGAAATCACACATAGCACGCTGATATGAGCGAACGTTACGTATTTCCTGGGGTGGTGCTACTGGCCAATAAATGGCATGATGGTATAAAGGCTTAAAACATTCGGAGATGTTTCCATAGAGACGGTACGCAGCACTGAGTGAACCTATGAAAGGGAACATATGAACACATTTGAGAATAAAACCAAGACAGAAAGTGGATTCCCCATGAAATTGAGTTTAATAGAGTTTAAAAATAAGGCTATGATGCAGTTTTAGCAAACTTTTGACAAGAAAAACACAGTAATGACAAGCTGTGGCACACACAGCAAGTCCAGTAAGAGTTAAGGGATATAGCGACTACATACACACACTCATCCACACACACAAATGCCATATTTCTCAATCATCTCCACACACTCACACATATACACAGCAGCCACCCAAAAATGTGGCGATAAACAAACATGAACAAACTGCAGTATACTTATAAAAAAAACAAAAAAAAAACATGCATAGCTCAGTACAATAAACGTTGAATTTCGAACGATCCACAGAGGTTATACGTCATACGCCGTCTAATACTGTCAACATTATTAGTCAGTTCCTTAAACATGACAACATCGCTTCAAAAAGGTGTCTGACGTAAAGCAAAATAACGTCCTTGTTCACAAACATGTAAAAAGTTACATTCTGAACCACAAAGTTCATTATGAAAAATAAATACTTGGAATGGTGACGACAAGGATATAAAGATTCCCTTTATGTGTCAGAATTTAAAAGAAACAAAAAGCCCAAAACCGACCCATTTCCCCATAAAAAGTCAAATATCATGTTGCATTTGCTTCAACAGACATCAAGGTACAATAAAAGTGTCGTACAGAGCAGATACAAAAGAAGCGCAAAACTCAATTAGAAAACTTAACACACTCGAACCCAGGCCTGGGACATACAGTACAGACAAAACCCACATTAATTATCTGGGATGCTTAGTGTTGAAGCAAACAAAACTAAATCCAACACAAGAAATACAAATAATTTATTATACAATCCCTGTCAATTTTTTATTAACATTATTTTGTCCGTTGTTTGTCCATTCAAGAGAGTCACAGAACATCAAAAAGCCTTGGCAATGCAAAATATCTGACAACTAGGCTGTTTAGTATGTGTTATTTGTTCTACGTTTCATCCTTTGGTAAAAGGGCAGACCATCTCAACTACAATAAACACTGCTGTGTATTAGAGTTGCACAATTAATCATTAAAAAATTGAAATCTTGATTCAAAAGACCCACACGATTCTGGTGCTAACGGTCACTGTCGCTCGTGTCACCAGAAATCGACAGCTCTCCATTGAAATGTAAGGGATCATTGCTTTGTCGCTGGTAGTGTAAATGCAGCTTTATTCCCAAATGACAGCGTATTGCTTGTCTCTTAAACTTTTGACAAAGTCACACCAGAACATTTAGATCTGCGTTGGCGCTGCCACTGATCCAGAGAGAGCAGTTGTCATATATATATGAAACGGCTTCACAAAAAGTCTTTTTAACCAAACAGTATCGTTATTTCTGTCGTACAATAATTCAAATGATCACAGAAGTACTGGGATAAAAGTTTATAGTTTGGATATAAACATTGATGTCTACAGTAGCAATCAAAATAGTGCAAATCACCTATTGAAAGTAACGTGGCGCTTCCAATAACAATTGTATCATTTATTACATTGTTACACTAGTAGGTGTCGACAAGTGACTGTTAAAAAATGGAAATCATTCATTCAAGAGATTCGTTCAAAAACATTCAAAAATGTTTGTTTTTTTAAATAATTCATTCAAATTAAATTAAACATTTTAAATAAACTGCAGCAATTAACATTTTGTCCGAACCTCTAGTAAATGACATGCTATTTTGTTTAGTTGTCTGTTCAGAATCGTGGGAGAATCGTGATCTCTATTTGAAACAAAAAATTGTGATTTTCAATTTGAATTGTGCAGCTCTACCATATGTTGTTCTTTCCAGAGATTATGCTCGTCTATGTTCGGTACTGTCTTTAAAGTGCCAGCAAGCTCTAGCGTGACGGAAGCCCAAATTTCTAGAGCTCCAGGGCTCCGTATAGGAATGATACAGGACTCATGCAAGCGAGTAATACACACATACAGACACGCACACCATGCTGTAAGGTGCCGAGACACACCACTCGTGAGATCTACGCTAGACAGATAGCAAAAATAGCTCTCTGAGTTTCTATATACATGAACTACACAATGCTACCACTGCCATAGTGCACAGAGAAACCTCTGATCAATTCTGTGAAGAACATTAAAAAAAAAACACTCACAAAAATCATCTCAAGCAGCTAACATTACAACAGTTCCCTAAAGTTATATGTTGTAAACCGTTAAGACTTTTTAGCACAGGATTTTTGTACTGTTGCGATATAGTTGTGGACGGACTTAAAGTTTTGTTCCTTCCTTCATTTCAACACTTATCTCTTTTCTGTCAATGCCAGATTTATATAAAACAGTACAATTAAATAAACATCTAAGCAAAAAATATTAAAGAACTTATTGTGATGTAGGTATTAAGAACAACACTATTAATAATAATAATATCTGTATTAATAAGAAGAAAAGTATGTTGTAAAATAATAAGCCTGTGTGGGTTTGATCTAGAGTTCTCTGTTTAACCCGCAGCAGTGATTTGTCAGTCACTCACTACCAAGCGCAACCTGCCAGACTATAACATAACTGCGCTCAGGTTTGGCAGGAGCCGACTGCAGTTTCAAAGTAGGTTCAGCTGATTCTTCATCTTCATCTCGTCCCAAACCACCATCCTCATCACCTGAGAGAAAAAAAGATGGTTTTATAATGTCAGCAGACCATTTTTTCAGTAGCTTTGTTCATTCTCAGAATTTCAAAAATTAGAGAACTAAATGAATAGGGTTAAAAAGGACTCAGAGACACAGTCCTGGAGACACTGGTACTGAAGCTCTTACCGATTCTGAAGTCGATGTATCCCTCTCCTCCACTCATGATAAGCATGCTCTTGCCGTCTGGGGCTGAAGAGTCTGAGGTCTCAGGCGTGCCTTCAGCTCCTGGCACAATAACCTGACCTGAAACACAGCATTAACACATTTGCATTTCACCAGTCATTATATCACACACCAAAGATTTAAAACAATATTAATTTATTAACCCCCTGGAGTCGTATGGATTACTTTTTTATGGATGGATGCATTATTTTTGACTTCAAAACACAGCCCCCCATTCAAAACCATTATAAACCTTGGAGGACTAAGGATGTTTTTAAATATATCTCTGATTGTGTTCATCTGAATGAAGATAGGCACACCTAGGATGGCTTGAGGGTGAGTAAAGCTTGGGGTAATTTTCATTTTTGGGTGAACTAACCCTTTAATTTTAATCAAAGAACAAAGGTAACCAAGAAAATTTTAACTTTAATAAGGATTAATCTATATTTAATTTATAATTTATGCAGTGAAGACTGTAAAGTGTTTGATAACTTTATTCAATTAATGTATATTTCCTACCTGTTAGACAGGTATAGGAAGGCCACAGGTAAATGTGACATTTATTTTAATGGGTTTATGTGAAGATCGTTTATAAGTTCAACTAAAGCTTCCGTCTGTAAGTTTTGCCTCTTTGTCGCCATCTTTGTTTGAAACCTGCAATTGCAGTTATTTGTGGAATCATCATATTTACGTGGGTTGTGCATCGGCACGGCTCCTTAGCGTAAATGAATCTACTATTTGCTGTAAGTCTAAAGATATGTCTAAAGATACTGTCAGTATCAGTGTGGATACTGTACTTCAGAATCACAGATTGTAGTCTTGAAGTATGACCAAAATAAGAATTTAGAAAAATGTCATCTGGACAAGTAACATGTCTGCCACTTTTGTTCTGACCAACTGAGAAAAAAACATAATAAATCGCACTGCAATGGTGATTAATTCTAACGATCACTTAGCTGGGATCACGTCAAACCATGCAAACATTATTATTGTTACACTTTGTTCTCAAATTGTTAATGTTAACAACATCAATTTCTGTAGCCACTCCACAGTCTAAAGTCTTTTGCTTTTGACTACGGGTGAATCTCCAGTTGTCACTGATGATTGTCATTTGGACCTTTCTGGATTACAATCCGCCATCAAAATGATAAATTTAATTATTGCAGCACCTGTGAGAAAAGGCTATAAATGATCCGCTACCAGCAGCATCCTCACATGTGATTTAGCCTACTAGCTGGGATTCCCTTATGTTAACAGACGTGACGTAATGACGCAAAGACGAACGGCTGCATGCTCGAATTTCTCACGGAAACCCACCAGTACCTCTCTTATTATAAAACATTATTACAAGCTTATCGTTGTGAATTGGGCCAAGGTAAGGAGATAGTTTTGAACACTGGCTGGTTATGTCCTTGCTCAAAAATTGATTTTAGATAATTTTTAACCAAAAAAAAGTTACGGACTGTTGTTTTAAATTAAAAGTTGTTATTTTTTAAAGCCTAATAAATGTTGAAATTGATAGCTTTTAGATATAATGTAATGTTGAATGTCTAAAATTAATGTTTAAAAAAAAAAAAAAAATCAATGTCATAGAGACATCAGTACCAGTATTAGTATCAGGGATACTGGCTTTCATTCATAAAAAGATGCCATTAAACAAATATTTAAAATATTTAAAATATACTGTTGTTTAGAGAGTAATCTGGAGAGTAACTGAAATTATTACAATATAGAAATATTAAAAACTTCAATGTTTTTAATCTTGATTAATTACAGAGAAAATGTGCGATTAATTCGTTCTTTTTTTTTTTTTCGATTGACAGCACTAGTTTTGAGGTCATACCTGGAACTGTAGCAAAGAATTTAACAGCATCTCTGTGGCCATGGAAGCAGAGCTGAGCATGTGCCATGGAGCAGTATGGTACGTATGAGCCAGTCACAGCACCATCCATGGTGTCATCACCGTACACTCGCACCGCTCCACCTGGACGACAGGCGATCGCACCCACAGTCTTATTAGCTGCTGGGGGAAAAAAGTTTAAACACAAGTGTCTAAAGCATCTAATGTTAGCAGTTAGTATCTTGCAGAGCAGATGCCTGTCAAATTCAAAGCACAGCCTTGTTGCGAAATTACTGGGATACAGCCATTAATATTAAAGCATTAAAAGCAAATTCACTGTTGATCAGCTCAGAAAGATGAAGGTGTTGGAGAGAGAGCAAGATCTGAGAGGAACTAAGAACAAAGAACTTGGAGATGAAATATTGAACAAAGCTGAGCATAAAAGCAAACAAGCCAAGCAAGACAGCTTTGTTTCAGAATTAATCTGCTGTCAACATTGTGTTTCCCACTCACCCCTCTGACCTAGATATCCACACTGACCTACAGCTACAGAGACAGGAGACGAGAAAGAGAAGACAGGAGGAGAGAAACAGAGAGAAGTGGCCAAAGATACTGAAACTAAAGCTGCCTTCCACATCAAATACTGATGTACATATGTTTATGTGTGTTGTCATATTGGCTTACCATCTGATAATGGGATGGATATGATGACACCATTTCCTGTTCCCACCCACAGCCGGTTACAGGAAACCATTAGAGCGGTGATTCTCACAAAAGAGAAGCCCAGTTTTCCTGTTCCTGTTAAAGACAAGTGGAGGTCCAATCAATTGTGTATTTATTCCAAAGCATAATATAAAAGAGCTCAAATCTTAATTTCATGTGTTTTGCAGACGCACAATCCCATTCAAAAGTTTTGGGTCAGAAAGACTTAATTTTTATTTTTAAATGGGTCATCACCGGCCCGCTGTCAGGCAAATCTGGGTTTGCACACAAAAAAAAAACAAAAAAAAAAGGCCCCAAAAATTCTAGCAATACTCACAGGGACGTTAAGGTATAAAGTGATGTTACACCTAAAAACCACATTTTTCACAGTATTCTCACCTAACATTTTGCTGACATAAGGCTCAATGTCCACGTCCTGGAGATGCTGGAAGGTGTGAGCGTGGAAGAGGCGGAGGGTGGAGTCTAGCCGGATGGACACCCAGATCCCATCACCCACCCAGGCCAGCTGACGCACCTGACTCTCCTTACGCGGGTGGGCATCAAAAGACTTCTGTTTCACCAATGCCCAATGAGAAATGCATCACAACACATTGTAAAAAGATCCTGTTTAAGCAAGTTAAAGGGATAGTTCACCCAAAAATGAAAATTCTTTCATCATTTACTCCCCCTCAAGTTGTTCCAAACCTGTATACATTTCTTTGTTCTGCTGTACACAAAGAAAGATATTTGGAAGAATGTTTGTAACCAAGTAGATCTCGCCCACCATTGACTGCCATAGTATTTTTTTTATTTATTTTTTTCTACTATGGTAGTCGATGGTGGGCGAAATCTGCTTGGTTACAAACTGCTTGGTTCATTTTTGGGTGAACTATCCCTTTAAAGGGGTACTTCACCACTGGCAAAATGGGCTTTCAGTAAAACATGGCTGCCTATACGGTAGAAAGGTGAAACAATTTTTGAAATTCGTGCTACCTGACTAGACAAAACAGAGAAAAAAGCTGTTGTCTTCCCTTTTGCCAAATAGGTAGGAAAACATCAACACCCATAATGCACTAAGCATGTTTCCGTTCAAGGCCACTCCCACCAGTGTCCTTCCAGAGTCCAATACTGCTTTGCTTTAGTAGGAAATACTTCTAAGCAAACGTTTAGTCATAATAGTGTCGACTTGTATTGTTCCTGGGTGCAAGAATTTAAAGAGCAAATGTTACTTTGGTTTCCAGTGAAGGATCCAGCACATTGTAGGCAGCGGTTAAAGGCTACAAAGAATCCTAAATACGGAGAGAACGCTGTAATGGAAAATCTTTGCAGTCAACATTTCAAACTGGATGAAAACTAACACAGTGTTTTAGGCCAAACGGAGGGGAAAAACTGAAAGAAACTGCTGTTCTGTCAGTTTCGCCAGAAGCAAAACGTTGTCGCGTGCAGTTAAGAAAGCTGTAGCCATAGTATTTTTACTGTTTAAAGAGTAGACAAAGTACGATACCATTTGCAGTTATAAACCTACTCTTACAATAACTGTTCTGTTAATAACCCTCTGTCCAGGGCAGGGCTACAAAAATGCGGAAGTGTAGTCAGTATTTTTCAAGAAAGCCCTGGAGCTGTCAATACATTCATTTGTCAGCAAAATAAATGTTTTTGCTGGCAAATAAATATGAATTTCTTGGTCCAGGTAACATGGAGAATGAGTAAACATTGTTAATTTACATGTACTACAGATACAAAGCGGGTTGAAAATAGGCAAAGTTACACTTTAAGAAAATTAGATTTAACTAATACTAATAAAAATTGCACGCAACACATTTTTTCAAAAATGTGCTAATAGAGTAAGGTAATAAAAAACCTAATAGAAAAAAAATAGGAAAAAAAAGCTAATAGAGTAAGGACTACTGAACCTCTATTTTCATTGCTCTGGGCTGAATGACATAGATCTTGTTCCTGTAGCCGCACCACACTTTATCATGCACAACGGTCATGCAGCGGATTGAGTGATGTGGCCGGCCGAGGTCCAAGAGGTGGTAGTTGGTCAAATCCCACTGGCTGTCTGTAAAAGTAGAAGCAAGATGGTTTTATACAGTTGGGATGTATGTTGAAGTTGGGATGAGTATCTGAATTATTAGCAAACTGACAGTGTCTTACCAAGACCTCTGTGAAAGATAGCCAGTGTACCGTCAGCCAGAGCCACCAAAACACGGCCTTTCACATGTCTATGTAGAGAAACCATATAAAATATCATTAGTACTCAATGTTTTCTTTTGATTTCAGCTCAATAATGAATAAAAGTTAAATAAAATATAGCTAAAAGAAAATTGCTTTATCATCTGGCTACATACATTGAAATCCCACTCAAATATGAAAAACAATATTCCAAAAGTTATTATCTACCTGAATTTGTCACTTTTCACTTACACAATGTTCAAGATGGAATCCTTCAGCTTGACAGCATGAAGACACTTCCTCCATCGAGCGACAGATGAGTGCACATATAAACTACATAAAAGACATTTGCAAATGAGGAATTGTCAGATTGTTTTTCAATGGCACAATATAACAAATCGTCTGATAGTGTGTACATTAAACAGCTCTCTAAATCATTTTTCCAGTGCAGTGCAGTTGCTATACTGTAGATCTTAGTCAAAGTAGACACAACAAACAAGGCAGGCTGTGTCTTACTGTTGAGTATGTAAGTGTTGATCGTTCAGCTGACAAAAACTGAAAAGTATGATTTTTCACAAATTTCAAGTGGACAAAAATACTACAGAAAATGCAGGTTGTAAAAGTGAGATCCAAAGAAATATTTTGTTTTTATGTAACAATATTCATCATTATTCCAGTGTTCAGTGTCACATGATCCTTTAGAAATCATTCTAATATGATGATATGATGCTCAAGAAACATTTCTTATTATTATCAATGTTAAACGCAGTTGTGCTGCTTAATATTTCGTTTCAGGATTCTTCGGTGAACAAAAAGTTCAAACGAACAGCATTTATTTGAAATTTATTTATAACATTATAATTGTCTTTACTGTCACTTTTGATCCATTTAATGAGTCATTGCTGAATAAAGTATTAATTTATTTTAAATAAACAAACTTACTGACCCTAAACTTTTGAACAATAGTGTATATACTTATTTTTTGACATTTTTCGAAAAGATTCAGTATTCAGTGTTTCAAAATAACAGGCAAATTCAAATCTTTATTATCCTTTAATAAAGTCTGTTGCCATAAAGGAAAGTATATAGTGATTGTGGCCAGATGCTCACCAGCCGTTCTGAGCCCCCAGCCACATGGTGGGCAGTGCGCTGCTCATCCGCTGAGTCTCTTCTTTTGCTAGATCCACCTTGCTACCTGCCGAGACCGTATCGTCCCTGTCCTGATCAGACTCCCTGGCAAGGAACCCAATCAAGGATGAGTTCCCATCCAAATCTGGATGTAAATCAACAAATATAAGATACAGGGTCTGACTCACCTTTGGTTATCATTCCCTGCTGAAGCCCCAGAAGACTCTGTTCCGAGTGGGTCTGTAAACACATGCTCTGTGTAGATTCCTGGCTGACTGGTGTCCTGTCCTGGGCTCTCCTGGTCTTCCTCAGTGGCCTCCATAGCCTCCTCTGCTGCAGGGACCCCGTCTTCACTGGGAGCTCTGGAGAGATCTACAACAGAGGGACTTACAAGTAATGATGGGAGATTCAAAGTTTTTTAAAACTCTGAATCAAGTGAATCAATTGCTGCACAAAATGATTCACTGTTCAGAAGAGCTTGAAACACCACAGGCTGGCTGGTCAATGCAACGGACATTGTACATGCAACGAAAATTCAGCCCAAATACCTCTTACAAACTAACTGCACGTGTTTTCATGTAAGTATAATCTATTAAATGTAATCTACAAATAATTATATACCACTAAATAAAGTTTCTGTAAGATGTGTGTTCTTTTATTATTTTATACTGCTTGTTTTGTGTAGAAGCAATTAAATAACATTTTCCTTTTTGTATTATATGCATGTATTGTATTTTATAGTATTAAAATTCATTAATTTTTTTTAAAAATGAATCTACATTACAAAACTGACCCCAGATCAGTTAAAACCATTAGACACTTGTTCATGGGTTCACCAAATCTATGCCAGCTAGTAACAAACCTTCTGAATTCTGAAATGTTTCGAAACCAAGTCTCAAAACGTTATGACGTAATAAAGCCTCGTTTGCTGAAATCAAGTGACTTGGCAAATCTGAAAGTTCAGAACCACTGATTCAAAACAAAAGATTCAGAAATGTTTTGAAGCTTCATAAAGCAGCATTTTTTTTAAAAATCACTACTTCCAAGTGTCAGGTAAGCCAGGAGTCTGAACGATTGGTTCTATAAAAAGTTGCCAAAAATGACGATTTATACACCAAGTTGCAAACGGTTCTTACCACTTCCTCTGGCAGGACTCTGTTCTGCTGACTGTTCGTTGACTCCTGTGCTGCCCGTCTGAGATCCTGAGCTGGACTCTTCAACGCTGCAGCCCACCGCTGACACGTCACTCAACACACCCTCACTGCCCTGAGAGCTGCTACTGGCCAATAAACTGTCTGGTCCCGCCTCCAAGTCCTGAGGAATCTCCTCCCCTGCGGGATAGTCTGTCTCCAAGACACCTGGAAATCACATTACAATTAACAAAATGATTGCTTTTTATTCATATTTAAATTGCACAGTTAATTGTTTCCTAAGAGGTAATTGAATTATATCTCCACTCTCTTTTTCATCATCTCTTTTGCAAGGCAAATGTAAATTTACAATTGGCTTTTCCACATCATACTTAGCACTGCAATCATTTCACTTACTTTGTTGCCAGTCAATTATCTGCAGAATTGCAAGCAATAAAACTATAGATGCACCAATGTATCTGCCATAACCGGTATCAGCTAATAAAATAAACAATTATTTTCGCTATAGGCCATCGACCGATGATCAGGGCCAATTATATCCTGTCAATCAAAAGGTGGTGGAAAAACCTGTCGGACTCCAACTCATACGGTGTGTGAAGAAAATCTTGTGTTGAATTTATGGCAAGTTAATGCGAAAATAACGCATTAACAGTTAAAAAAAATAGTGATGTTAAAGCAGGCTCTATTTGACCCTATGAATCACTTCAAGCCAGGGTTGCCTGGTGTACGCTTTATTCCTGTAACAAGCATTATTTGTAGGGCGCTTCCTATCCAATAATCACAAAGAGCTTTGTGCTTTGTTACTTTTGATAAGAAATAAAGTCTCCTCTTTCAAATTCTGTCCATTTTATTATAAAAATCTAACAATAAATGGTGTTTTGATGCTCTTAAATGTGACGTGACAGATTGCTGTAGCGCAGAGTGCAAATCTTTTCTTGCACTTTAATAAAACATATATACATATATCTCAAAAAACTTGCATGAACATTAAAAGATACAGTACAACTTACGAAATCCGTAATGTAGACCAAGTGTAATGCAAACTAAAATGAGGTTTGACCCCAATTTCAAAGTCAAGGTACAAAGTCAATGCTTGAACACTGAAAAAGGTCTGAGTTAGTTTCATGTAAAGAAGTCACGCTTAAAAAGTAACTTTCTGCTGGAATCAGAGTGTGCTCTCTTTGTTCTTTTTGCCTGGATGTCTTAAATCATGTCTTAATGTTGGCCAAATCACACAGACCTAGTACAATGATACCATTTACATTTTGTATTTGTTTATCAAGATATAATTATAAACTATTTATGCCTATGACTGAAAGAAACATAAGTGTACAAAAGATGATGTGTACAAATATGCATGTTATAAGGGATGTACAATTCTGACCTGGTACACTGGCGATACACAGCACACATGAGTTACAGACGTAGAAGCTGTCCAGCAGGTCGTCGGGCCTTGTCACATCTATGACCATCACCTTTGTGGAGGAGTGAGTGCTCGTACAGATCCAAACACGACTGGACATCTCCACATGCACCGTCTGCTCCCGTTCCTGCTCCTGTCAACACACAGAATAGCACTGCATGGAGAACTAATACCGTAAATATTTATTATACTGCAAAAAATTGTTTTACGGTATATTACTGTTTCAATGAAAAACAGTATTTTACTGTGTAAATTTGTGTAAGCAAGATAAACTTGTTTTCCCTTTAAATTATGTTTATTTTTGACTCCCTCATTGGAATTCAAGCCCAAATGCCTAGTTTAAAGGACCCATATTCTACACTTGCTTAGCATTTTAATTTATTAAAATCCATTTACAATGTTATTCAAGGTTTCTTACATAGTCATTAAAAACTAAATTATTACTGGTTTTGATTTTCCACCCTCTCTCTGGGTTTTATAGGTTTGTGCCACTGTGCCTTTCTGTATGTAGTCTCTATATATAAATGATCTTTATTATGATTGGCTGGGCTAAGTAACACACTCACCAAGATTCTACATTCCAAACAGGTTATATAAATATGGGCGGCCATATGCTAATGAGCTCATACTTTTGATGCCATGACCATGATGATTTTTGAATGAGCGTTGTCTAATTTCTACATCAAGCTCTTGTACTTCAAACAAGTTCATGTTTTCCATGTTTATCGAAATATTTTACTTTAGGTTCCTGCTCCAGCTGATCTAGGCTGCTCTGAGAGCCTTTTCTCTGTTTGGAGCTGTCAGTCTCTACCGTAGACTCTTCACCAGAAACGCCAGAGCCTCCATCACATGACCGCCCACCTGAGAGGTTCACTCCAGCTGCACACAGGAGCTGCACGGGGGACATCAGAAAAATAGATCTATTAGAGGCTGACAACAGGAGTATATATATAAGCAAAGTAAGGTCTGGTGAAGGCTTGTGAACCTGAATAAGTGAAGCGAAATGCACAGGAAAACTGAAAAAGCAGTATGGTTTTCATACCATATTATTTTCATATTTCAGGTAATTATGATTTTCAATCCATTCATACTTCGTCTTTCCTCACTAAATTACCTTCCTTCAAGTCCTCACCTTCATAGAAGCATCTTTCTGCTCCAGTGGCTTGAGACACACAGGAACAGGTAGGTTTATTTTGTTCTCTGCATGGCCACCATTGGCAACCTAAGCAGAGCAGGATAACAGTACAATTAAAGATATTTAAAATAAATGTAGAAAATATGGAATTAATAAAATTAAGTAAAATTAAGATAAAGTAAAAGCAAATGTTGCAGTGTTTTAAATAGCACGTAAGAGCAAGATAAAAACAAAATAAAACAACAACAAAAAAAAATACACATTTTCATACACATTTTTTTCCTATACATTTTTAATCAAAGTCAAAATTTCAATGTCAAATGACTTCTGAATATTCAAGACCTAAAATAAATCAAATTTATCATAGCATAGCTTAACTAAAATGACTAAAATTAATGACTAAAATTAATGATGTGACGCAGAGAACATAACGTCACATGACTAAATGACCGAATGCTAGTATTGTATTTTGTTTAACCAACAATATCAATTAAACTCAGGGCCTACATTTTATTTTAGAAAATAGGGAGGGAATTCCTATTTTAATTACAATTATCTCACCTAAATGTTTGCTCACTCTATGTATTTGTGTTTTTACACATAGCACAATGAAGCTTGATTTCAAACTTTGAATTGAATTTACTCAAATTAAGTAAAAAAAGAACAAATAAATTAAAAGCAGTAGCACAAATAAATACAACAGAATAAAGATACAAATAAAAGTTTTTTTCAGGTAGGTCTAACAGTAGTATTTAGGTACAGAAATACTACAGAAATTGAATAAACTGTAAATTAAAAACAGATTAATCCTTAAAATTAAAGTTGCATTTCTGACACACACTCTAAGCAGTAGGCCAATCACAACAGACTGTGTGTTTTGGAAGGCAGGTTTTAAAGAAACCAAAACTACAAGAGCGTTCAGACAGAGGGTGAAAACAGGTGCTGCAATTATAAATTATAAGAATAATGGAAATTATAAGAAAAATTAGTTTTTTGAACATTAAATGATGTAAATGTATTTTAGTAGAACCCATAAACAAAATTATGAACCTGTAAATTAGCATAACAGGACCCCTTTAAAGAAAAGAAAAAGAAAATGTGTAATTTCATAAAATAAAATACATTTTAAGACAAAAATCACTGCCTGTTTGTGATTACAGACTATCAAATTTCCTCTCTGGGGACAAATAATTGAACTATCTATCTATCTATCTATCAAGACGTAGGACTCTTGCCTTGCATTTGCCTGGGAGACTCCAGCCATGTGCAGTTACCCTGCCATCCTCTTTCTGCATGTGGGCTTTCACATGCTGGTACTGGGCCCGCTTCTGTTCCCGTCGGGACAGAGAACCACCTGAGTCCACCCTAATGACAAAAAATTGAGAAAAAAAACAAGAGGGGAGGAGATCAGAGCATGATGAATTGAGTTTGATGTGCTGTGTGATGCCAGACAAGAACATATTCATATGAAGTTTCTAGATCTAAATGGCTCTCAACAGACATTCACATTTGTAAAAATGTTCAATATGTTTGACAAGGTAAAACAGAAGAGTTACTCTTCTTTGAGGAAGTCGAATGCTTTGGACTTCTCTCTGGGAAACTGAGAGAAGGTGTTGCTCTTTTTCATGATGCTGGGTGGGTTGTACTTGACGTTGGACGGTAAACCTCTCGCTGTGTTGCTGGATGTTGAGGAACTGGAGGAACTGAACAGGCGACTGAAGCTGCAACAGGACACGGAGAGATGGATGTGAACAGGCCGAGCTCACATTTGTGATCTGAAGGACTAGCATGGATGTGGATGAATTTTCAAGAGCAGTTGAGATAAAAGGTCTTACAATTGCCTGATGCTAGACCTCTTCTTCTCTGCAACTTCAGAGTTCTCCCTTGAAGCTCTGTGAAAAAACAAGACATCACTGTAGGAGAGCCGTGAGCAACCAGACGTGTCTGTGTGGCGCCGTGGGGTTTTTGCTCATAGGCCAGAAAAACTGGCCTACTTTCTTGGACAATTAGTATGAGAACAGAGCTCAAGTTGAGTGTAAAAAAAGAGGGTCTGGTTGGACACTAAAGACAGCAGAAATATACAAACAGTTTGATTACAAAACCCTACCATCATTGATGTGGTTTGCTTGGCTGCTGTGCTAACAAATATATGTGACCCGTGCTGTCAAAATGAGTCAGAATGCGCACAGGTTAATTTTGAGCTACAAGCAAAAAATGTCAAAACTGAGGTTTTCACAAAAATGAGTTCATTAAGCCTTTATCTAGCAATCCCAATGTTCCAAATAGCAATTAAACATCTAAAAGTATCTTTATTCCAACTTTGTGAATATTTATAGTGAATTCTCAATGGCATGAATCTGAACCAATGAAATGTGATTTTCAAACTCATGCTGATGTAAACTAAACAATCTTACTCGCACTGACTGACAGATCTGAAGCAAGCACAAAAAGACACCGCGATCATGATACATACATATACACAGAATTACAGTATTTCAAAAACTCTGTCTTGGCGAGCATTCATGCAAACATAATCTGTAACGTCTTAAGTGAACGTTTGGTTACCTGTTGGGGAAAAACATCTGATGTGTAACATTATATCAGATCCGTGTGATACAGTAGGTCTTAATATATATAGGCTGTCTGTTTCATTAATGTTAATTAAACAATTGTGGAATCATGGAAAAAAAGTTAGTTATATATTTTTTCCTATAGATATGGGTTTTGAATAAATCTGTGCCAAATTTGGTAGTATTACCAGGGATTTTAAGGTATGGTTTTAAGGCTAGATGATTGTGTTTTGGAACCTTCAGAAAACTTTAAATCGATTTTTCTCAAAATGGCCTTTGCGGACTCTATAGACTTCAAAGAGGTGTAGCTCAAGTCAGTTTTTGACTGGAATTACTGACAACTCATTTCAGGCAGTTCAGAATAGCTTCTTTCCTTTAGGAGACAATAACTTTGTCATGCAGTTTGATCTTTGAAACTTTGCAAACCTTTTACTTTCACAAACAGCTATATTATACACTACATGAAAGGTAATATCCGAAAAAGCATAATATGAGCACTTTAAAGATTAAATATCCTTTCTTTACAGTATTGTGTTACAGTGAAATGTTTACCGGATCATTTCTGTCCACCTGACGGCCTCCTGCAGCTCCATCAACCTCTCCTTGTACTGGTTTCGCTCCATCAGGACTCGAGCCATCTCCACTCGCGTGAACCTTCTCCTCTGAGCTGTGGGCACATCGCTCTGCGGAAACCCAACAAAAGAGGACACAAATTTACACCCACATATGGGCCTAGCAATTATTATTTTAACATGTATTAGCTGTAATTTCTTGTTTTTAAGGGTTAGTTTACCCAAAAATGAAATTTCTGTCATTAATTACTCACCTTTATGTCGTTCCACACCCATAAGACCTTCGTTCATCTTCAGAACACAAATTAAGATATTTTTGATGAAATCCGAGAGGTTTTGAAAGAAACTGAATTACCGTCATTCAAGGTCCAGAGAAGTAGTAAAGACATCGTTAAAATAGTCAATGCGACTACAGCGGTTCAACCTTAATATTATAAAGTGGCACGAATACTTTTTGTGTGCAAAAACAAAACAAAACAAATTCATCTCTCCCCTGTCACTGTCAGACACTATTTACGTTGCAGCGCTTCCAGGTTCTACGTCCGAACGGCAGCTCAGTATTGGTGTAGTATGTAGTCACATTGACTATTTTAACAATGTTTTTACAACTTTTCTGGACCTTGAATGAGTAATTTCATTGCTTTCAATGGAGGATGAAAATACCCCTCGATTTTTAGATCTTAATTTGTGTTCCGAAGATGAACGAAGGTCTTAGGTGTGGAACAACATGAGGGTGAATGACAGAAATTTCATTTTTGGGTGAACTAACCCTTTAAATGTAATAATATAATATGCCAAACTAGCAATGGAACAAGTCACCTAAAATGTAGACTGAATATGTATTAGAGAGCATGGGCAACAATTTCTGTGACAAACAAGTTATAATTTACAAAAAACTATCATATGGCTTCAGAAGAACTGAAATATGTACCGTTCAAAAGTTTGGGGTCAGTAAAGTTTATTAACGTTTCTAAAAGAAGTCTCTTATTGCACACCAGGGCTGTATTTACTTGATCAAAAATACAACAAAAACAGTATTATGAAACATTTTTCCAGTTTAAAATAACTTTTTTCTGTTTTAATATATTTTAAGATATGATTGATTTCTGTGATCAAAGCTGAATTTTCAGCATCATTACTCCAGTCTTCAGTCACACAATCCTTCAGAAATCATTCTGATATGATGATTTGATGAAGAAATCATTAATGCATCATTGCGGAATAAAAGTATTAATTTCTTATCAAAATAAAAATCTCACTGATCCCAAACTTTTGAACGGTAGTGTATAATTGTTGTGATAATATTTAAATAATAATACTCACCTCATCTTCTTCTTTATTATTGTTCTGTTTGGCCACCTCTGTCTCCGCTTTCACTCTGTGTTATAAAATATTCTTATGAGTCCCTCATTTTTAGGGCAAATGTAGAGTCTAGTTTCACATTTAATTACATAGTTCAAGTAGCATGTTATGAAAAAGACACAAATTAATGTGATAAACATTACCTGTGGCTGCTAACCTGAATATGTAATGTTTGATTTATTCTACTACTGCACGATAACTAGACCCTGAAAACTGCATAAAAATGAACCCCTTTGGCTTTTTATTTGGACAAAACAATGACTCACTTTTTGAGTTCCTCCTCCAACTCCTTGTTTTTCTCCTCTAGTTTGGTTTTGGCCTGCAAAACCGCATCTAGCTCCCCCTGAAGAACCTCTTTCTCACATGAGAGCTCATCCACACGAGCGATCAGATCATTTTTCACCACGTTCAACGCATTTCTGTGCACACAAACAATATGGTGTCATCAACAAAGCCACATAAAACAAGAAATAAACTGTACAAAGCAAAAAAACTTGACTCACTTCGTCTCAAGCAATTGAACATTTTCCTGAATAAGATTCTCCACCTCACGACTCATGCCTGCAAAATACAACACAAAATTAATACAGTAAAACCAAGGCAAACTGATGACAAGTGCGATGATCTGATTATAAAAACACTGTTCACAAATTCAAAACGTTTGAGATGAGTTTTATGTGCCCTGTGTTTTTAGGTTGGACAGGCCATATGAATGGTCTTACCAGAAAGATTCGGGTGTGAAAGCGCATGCACTGCATGTGTTCGACAGAGAGACAGACACATGGAGAGTGAAACAGGAATGGACAGCTGTGAGGTGAGAGTTAACAGGTCACAGAAAAACCAAGAGAGATGCTAGAAAGAGTGGAGAGTCCACTGACAGATCAGCACGACTATTCTACCACATTTAAATTAGCTATATAACTAGGCCCACACTGAATCCAAGCCAAGTTTATTTAATATTACGGCTGACTTGTCCAACAAGACAGCTACATACAAAGAGTGTAGTATGGGAGACCAGGCTTCACTTTGTGAAAAAGTTTTAACAAAAACTTGGGTAATTAAAGTAATTTTGGGGGTATAAAATGATTTTTGAACTACGAAAATTAGCTCAACGAAATTTTAGGGATGCTCAAAATGTTACGATGCCTTTATGACTAAAGATTAAATCTTTAAAACATGTAATGCACATTATTTTATTTAAGTATTTGGTTGAAAACTGTTCTTAACTCATCAGATGATCAATATTTTCTGATAATAAAAAAAAGTCTGGGGTTTGTATGATTTTTTTTTAAAGAAATTAATACTTTTATTCAGCAAGGACACATTAAATTGATCAAAAGTGATATTTATCATGTTATTTATATACAGGTATATATAAGTATATTTATAGTGTTACAAAATATTTCTATTCCAAATAAATA
Source organism: Elopichthys bambusa (assembly GCA_037101425.1). Taxonomy (NCBI): domain Eukaryota; kingdom Metazoa; phylum Chordata; class Actinopteri; order Cypriniformes; family Xenocyprididae; genus Elopichthys; species Elopichthys bambusa. The sequence continues at coordinate 11,385,626 of CM074435.1, forward strand.
ATGCTGTTTTTTTTTTTTGTTTGTTTTTTTAACCTTTTTATTAATCAAAGAATCCTGAAAAAAAGTACTGTACCACGGTCTCCAAAAAATATTAAGCAGCACAGCTGTTTTCAACACTGATAATGATAGGAAATGTTTCTTGATCATCAAATCATCATATTAGATTGATTTATGATCATGTGACACTGAAGACTGGAGTAATGATACTGAAAATTCAGCTTTGACATCACAGGAATAAATTTACATATATAGCCCTGTTTCACAAACTTTATCATATGTAAATCCGCAGAAGATTTCTATGATAATTACTGCAGAAAATGTGAAAACGTCAGCAGATTCTGTGTGGCCTTGAAAATAACACTAGCACTCTATTGTGTGCTACATCTAGTTAAAAATAAGGACAGTAGGTAAAAATGTTCATATCATGCTGCTGCTTTAGTCTAAACCCATATGGCTGACAATATTTGCTATATGATTCAGTTAAAGGGAAAAGTATGAAGAAGTATGAATGGAATATTAAGATGCTAAGAATGATGCTAAGTAAAAAAAAAAAGGAAAAGATGCTGATTCTCTGACATAAAGAAGCAAGGATGTCATACACACCGGAGTACTCCACTGCAGTTAGAGGGAAGAACAGGACAACAGGGCATGGAGAGAGAAATCTGGGTCAGTTCAACATGCAGAGCAGAGCATCATGGGACTGTGCCACTATATCACAGAGCTCATCTCATTTTGATGGAAATTACACACATTTAATGTTTAGAAAAATCAAGCTCAGGTAAAAATGTCATGTTTGTGTAGTACGCTTTTCTCCTCATAATATCTGAAAATGAACAGCAATAAACGCACCCAACAGATCTGCTCCTTCATCCACGTCTCCAATCAAACCTGTGCCTGCTGACGACACTTCTTCAAAGAGAGAGTCCGTGTTGCGGTCAAACGCCATGTTCTCAATCCCTCGGGTCGGGGTACTTAAACACATAAGCAACAAGCATGTTACGTCATTCAAATATATGCCAGCATTGGATTTATTCTGAGAGGGTAACACTGCAGTTACTCAGATCAGTTTAGAGAATCCTATTAAACTGAGGTTTTAAGGTGTCATCTCCATTGTTGGGAAAGTTACTTTTAATGCGTTACAATATAGCGTTACTCCCTTAAAAAGTAACTGATTACATTACTTAGTTACTTTGTGGAAAGTAATTGTTACATCACTTTTCAGTTTAATTATCTCACCTGGCTGAGGCTCACTCTCTTCCAGGCTTTGCAGGAGTTTTTACTGAGAATTATTTTTCACAAGTGTTTAAAGCAGTAATGCATTTAACAACATAGCCTATATAACATACTCCTTCCTTTTCTTTTAAAAACACATTTAGAATATTATTCTATTCTGAGCACTTACTTAGCTCTAGAGGTCAGGAAATATTGTATTCCATACAAAAGATCTCTTAACTTTACAGTATTACCTGCTGTACAACTCTCTTTTTATTGAAAGTTGAAAGTAATGTGCTTTGTTACTTTTGTACGTTTTCTCTGTTCCTGCGCACACTTGAGTGTGCATGTGTAAGTGACTATGTTATGGAGATGAGAGAGAATTTTAATGCAGTACTTTAAAAAAATGTTTAAGCAAGTTAATTAAAATGAAAAGTAATGTGCATTACTTTTTTAAAAAAAAGTAACTCAGACATTAAATTTATAAAGTAATGCATTACTTTACTCTGATTTCATTATGTACATTACTTGTAATGAGTTACTTAAACACTGGTCATCTCTATTAAAACCTTGTACACTGCCTACTTAAACAGCATTTCTGGGCATCATAGACACATTCAAATGCTTCAGACACAGTGTTTGATTTTTTGGTTACCTTGCACCTTTATATCCGAGGTCCATGTCCAGCTCCGGGGTGGACTCAATAATGGCCTGAACATCTGACTTCTCCTCATTATCAGCCAGACCTGAAAAATCAGAATGGACAATTACATATTTGTCTGTCTTGCTCTGGGGACTCAATGCATTTAACAAGTGATCTGCAATATGTACTCATGCTTGTATCATATTACTCATAGTAAACTCTGTGAGTGAAATTGTTATTTTTTCACTCATACAATTTGATAAGGTCTGAAAAGCACATTAGGTAGTGTAAATTCTGACTAAGGAACAGTTTTATATTTTACTGTGAAACAATACATGGTTGTTAGAGTTTATTCCTGAATTACATCTTGTATTAGAATGAACTCGCAAAAACAATTGTACTTTGAATGCAATGTAAGTTGCTTTAAATAAAAGTGTCTGCCAAGTACATAACTGTAAATGTAAATGACAAATTTCTGTTCAAAAGTTTGGGGTAAGTAAGCTTCTATTCAGCATGGATGCATTAAATTGATCAAAAGTGACAGTAACGACATTTAGAATGTCACAAAAGATTTCCTTTTCAAATAAATGCTGTTCTTTTCAGCCTTCTATTCATCAAAGAATCTGAAATATATATATATTTATCATGGTTTCCACAAAAATATGAAGCAGCACAACTCTTTTCAACATTAACAATAATTAACAAATGGATAATTAACATTAACAAATGTTCCTTGAGCATCAAATCATCATTTTAGAATGATTTCTGTAGGACCATGTGACACTGAAGACTGGAGTAATGATGCTGAAAATTCAGGTTCGACATCATAGAAATAAATTACATTTTAAAACTTGTAATAATATTTTATTATTACTAGTATTTACTTTTAAGTAATAGTAGTATTACTTTTATTATTTATTAGTATTTTTGATCAAATAAATGCAGCCTTGGTAAGCAAAAGAACATTTAAAAAAAAAAAAAAAAAAAAAAAAAAAACTTACCAATCCTGAACTTTTGAATGGTAGTGTAAACCAGTAAATGATGCACCATTTGCATAACATTCTGCAATTTTAGAGTTATTTAAACTTCCATTGATGCTTTCCATCCACAGTAAAAGAGTGGCTAACCCGCAGAGACGCTCCTGGTCCCAGGAACAGCCTGAACCTCTGTGTTCTTCCAGAATCCATCTCCATCCTCTCGATGGGAGTCCAGGGCCAGGTCAGAGGCCGTAGTGGACATGGGAGTGACAGACTTTGAGCCCCCCTGGCTGAGGTCAGACAGCTCATCCTGAAATCATTTAACGCACAATGATCATTACGTGAAGGTCAGAGGTCACAGCTCAGGGACAGAGGAGAGCATGAAAAACATGAAAGCATAGAGGGGTAAGGATAATCACTTTATCCCTGCACATTTAACAACCTGAGGCGAGACCAACAAGCACACACATGACAGACACAATGAAAAATATAATGAATAATATTCATAACTGCTGGCACGGTAGAACTTATTTGAAAAGGGGATTAAGAAACTGGTGTCAAATAATAACTAGATAAATCAGTGTCAGTTAAAGATAAAGGTATTAAAAAAATAGAATAAGACTGTAAAAACAAGAGAAACAATAGACGGCTCATTGATGCTACTGTAAGAAAGCTTACAAGATACACAAATAACAACAAAACAACACAGAACAGTGGTTAGAACACCAAAAAAAAAAAAAAATTGAGATTGACCGATACATATTATTATTATTACTGTCTGATATCCAGAAATATCATTTACTTTGTGCACAATATTAAAATAAAAAATTATTTAAAAAAAATGTATTTAAAATAATTGTGCATAATATTAATAATAATAATAATAAGTCATGTCATTATACATATTCAAAGTTGTTTTGTAACTTTGATGGTTAATTGTTAGAATATAAAATTTAAAAATTGTATGAATTATAAGTTTATGTGTAGAACCAATTCTACTTTTTGATACAATAATAATAAAAATAATATAAAAACAATGAATGTATATATTATATATTGTATAACAATTATATATATATATATATATAAATAGAACTATGCAAAAGGATATGCACAATAATAATAATAATGATGTTATGCTATTATATTTGTGCAAAGTTTTTTTTTGTAACTTTAATAAAAATGTGTATACAAGTTTATAATTTTATCCAAACAATTCATGAAATCAGTGATTAATCTGTGAATACCTTACCAATGTTAAAGAACCAATAGCTGAAAAAAAAATTTTTTAAAAATCACCTAAACCACCTAAACCAATTATCGGTCAATCTCTACAAAAACACATTGCAACACAGAGAGATTTACCATTTACACAACACACACCCCAAACAACACAGCAAACTATTTACAAATGAATAATGAAATAAGTTAAAAATATTGCTGTGAATGCAAAAAAATCAATACAGTCATTTATAGAACAGAAAAAAAGAAAAGCTACATTAAAGCCAAGTGTTGGGGGTAGCATGTTAAAGTCAGCAAGAAATCAAAACTGACCCCATCTACACATTACTCTGCACATTACTAGTCTTGTGGTGAACGAATCATCCAAGCAATTTAATCCCAAAACTTTAATCAAAATCTGAAAAAGTACTTCCCCTCTGGAACAGCCTTCCTTCTCTGATGATATCAGTTTGACGGCCTGGGTAGAACTGAATGGAACGCCCACTTTACTAGATCCAATCAATTCCCCCCGGGGAAAAACAAGCCACGCCCTCTATTTTTCTCATTCAATAGAATGAATAAAATAAATGTAACCTAAAAAACTAAAATTGAAAACTTATTGCTAACTTTTTTTGTTTTACATACCCAAACACTTTAGCCAAAATAATACAAAACTAACTTTCCACTACTCAAAATAATCTAACAGAGTTACTTTTATCAGGAGTAAAGAAATAAATGTAACATTTCTTTTAAAAGTAACATTCCCCAACAACACAGGTTAAAACGAAATAATAGCTATAATATGTGTTAAAATTAAAGACAAGCAATACTATCAGCTACACAAGAAAAGTGTAAATGAATAATGAAATCTGAGACAGCGTGAAAGTGACATGGCATGCGGTGAAAGCGAAATTAACAGCATGCGTTAGCTGTATGCAACTACACTGCCCGGCCAAAAAAAAAGTTGCTGTTTGGATTTAAATAGGCAAATACTTAAGAGTCTATGAATGGGTCATTATTCCAGTGATTATTATGTTTATAGCATGTTTTTTGTTTGGTTCTTGAGTGTGTAGCTTTTCATTTCTTAAACAACCATATAGGAAGACACTTCATGACCATTTTTCAGAATGAGAACGTCAAGATTCATCAGGCTCAAATTGTGAAAGAATGGTTGGGAGGGAGCATGAAGAATCATTTTCACACACGATTTAACACCTCTGAGTCCAGACCTTAAATTCATTGAAAGTCTTTGGGATGTGCTGGAGGAGACTTTACATTGTCAATACAAGACCTTGACCAAAAATTGATGCATCTCTTGATGGATATAAATGTTGTGATGAATAAATGAAAAGCTACACACTCCATCAATTAGGGTTAGAAGAACCGTTGCCAAACATAACATGCCAGAAACATAATAATCACTGTAATCCATTCATAGATTCTTAAGTATTTGCCTTAAAATCCAAACAGTGACTTTTTTTGGCCCAGGCAGTGTATATACTACATTACTGATAACTAAAGAGAATTTTAACATGCTCTTTTTAATTAGCATTTATTATTAATCTGGATATTCTACATCTTTGTAGTTGCATGCAGCTAAAACACCAGACATGGTTCTGTGAATAAACTTTCTGACTATTATATAGAAGACAACAGTAATTTGCACTACACACTGTCCGCCGGCACGGAGCCTTGCTACCTTGCAGTCGTTTGCCAGCGAATCCCAAGCCTCCAGAACATCCTTACCCTCCCTGTTCTTTGGAGCGTCCTCTGCATCCAACTGCTTGGACAAGAAAATTGGGACGTGGCATCTTATATTTGTTTGCAACGCTGGCACAACACAAAACACAACAGTGCTCACATGTGTTTGTGTTTGTGCTGTGATCTAGCATTGGTGGGTGGGAAAACACAACTCTAACATAACATTATTGTGCATGGAAACATTTAAAGCAGCGATACATTCAAGAGAGCTTCAAATTCTTAATGTTGCCATGTTTCATGGAGGTGAACGTGGATGTTGAAGCATCAGTTCACATAAAGAAAAATGGCTGTAACATTATGAGTGAATGTTCTGTATGATTGAACATATTTGTCCAATTCAAACCTTTTTTTAATGCAGTTATTCTGAAAATTTCACATTTCATATTTGACTCAAATATAATTACCTAAACATCCTTAAAACAAGCTTACAACAGTCTATCCTTAAAAATAGGTCAAAGGAATGGTGTTAATACAGGAACTCTGAGGTTGTTTGACTAATGCAATTAAATCCCTTAAATCTTGTTTAAACCTGTAGTAAATTTGTTAAAATGGGTCACTGTCGATGTTACTAGATGCTTGAAAATGCGTCATGACTGCCTAATGTTTCCGTGGCAACTTCTGTCAACCAACCACTGCTCATATTTTCTTCCCTATCCACTGTCAAACTTTTATCATTACACAAACAGTTTGTTTCAGAAGATATCCACACAAAACAAAGCTAAACATGTATGAAACATCAAATACATATCTATGATCCTCTCTTCCCAGAGTTCTTTAATAACTTTTGTCTATTATATGACTTATTATCTAGTAAACTATTCAAAATGCTTTTCATATCCTAGTGTAAATTCCCTCAACATTTGTCTTAGTGTCTCAGTAGAAAATGATGTGGACCATTATTGTACCTTGAGGCTGGCATTAGAGCGCTGATGACTGAGATTGTTGAACCTCCAGCCCTCCGTCCCAGGAATCTCAGCTCTGCCCTGGACGTCAGGTGTCAGTGAAGTGCTCCCGCCAGACATGGGAAAGATTCCCAGAGACAGGGGCCGCTCTTTCCTTTAAAAAAAAGAAAAAAAGAAAAGAGGATTAAAAATCATGACATAAGCTAAACTGCATCATATATTAAGATAAATGTGGAATGCAATTAGCCATTGTTCTAATTCTATTTCAATCTATATAAGCAATCTGCTTCTGAATCGGTTTGCCAGTTCTCAGTCAACTACATGACATTTCTTTCCAGCACAGATCATGGATCATGTCCGTCTTACCGAACTCGGCCCAGCATTCCCGTGTCAGAGGTCTCTCCTCCTGTCTGCTGCAGCCTGATCCGTTCCACATGTTCCATGTAGTTGTGGATCATCTGAAGAACAAATGAACAAAAAGTAGGTGGGTTAATCTAAGAGCTGCAGCTAGACGCTACACCTAAATGTAGTTTCTCTTCTAAATGATTAATCCAGTTTTGTTTGGGTTGGTAAGATTAGTCTCTTCTGCTCATTAAGGCAGCATTTATTTGATCAAACATACACTAAAACAGTAATATTGTGATATTTATTTGAAATGGAAATCTTTGGCAAAATATTATAATTGTCAATTTTTATTAATTTATTGCATCCGTGTCGAATAAGGCCATGCTGTAAAGTTTCACGAGAGACAACCGCATTTAAATGCGATCTCGAGTCCCCTAAATTATCGTTCTGGGGTGCGTTTCCCAAAGCGAACTATGGTTGCAAGTTCCGTTGTTACCAATAGAGTTCAATGGGACTTATGACCATAGTTCACCAACGATGATTTCAGGAAACGCACCTTTGTGTGTGTGTATGGAACAACTCCCGAAACAGCGATGATTCACAGCATGGTAACCATAGCAACGTTCTGGCGTCTCACATGATGAATCTTTGTTTGTCCACTTATTATAAGAGTTTTTTGAGTTTACAGAGTTATTAAAGTGAGCAGGTCCAGGTCGTGATATTTTGATCTTATTTTCAGCATAAAGCATTATTGTAGGCTTGTTCTTGTTTCTGTCATTAATTACTCATCCTCATGTCGTTCCACACCCGTAAGACCTTCGTTCATCTTCAGAACACAAATTAAGATATTTTTGATGAAATCTGAGAGATTTTTTAGATGAACGAAGGTCTTACGGGTGTGGAACGACATGAGGGTGTGTACTTAATGACAGAAATTTCATTTTTGGATAAACTAACCCTTTAACAACTAGTTGTTCAGTTAGATTGTGTACACACTGTGTAGTATTTTATAAATGCGTTTGTCACTAACTGCATTTTTCAGGAATCAGTGTGGTTGTCACTCCCTTAAATTACTGAACTGTGTGTGAACAGAACAGAATTAAGCACAAAAAGGTGAATTGACAACCTAATTTAGCTGCAGTTTGTATGTGGCCTATAAGCATTCATTTCTTTTCTTTAAAAAAAAAAAAAAGCTTACCCCCAACTTTTGAACAGTAGTGTATTTTAATTTAAATTGACTGTATTAAAGTCACTATATAATCAAAATTGACAGTTCTTGTTTTTTATGGAATATTGCAGTATTTATTATTAATGAGTCATCCGTGCACATCATTACTTTTTATAAAGCACAATAAGGAAGAAAAGACCATTGCAACTCATGTTTCATGCCGACTTTAAAGGTGCAATGTGTAAAATGTGGGAGAATCTACTGTCAGAAATGCAATATAATATACATAACTATGTTTTGAGTGGTGTATCTTACATAATGAACTGTTATGTTTTTATTACCTTACAATGAGCCATTTCTATCTCATACATCGTGGGTCCCCCCTGCATATTAAGTCGCCATTTTGCGCGTTTGAGTTTTTAGAGGCAGCTTGCATCGTCACTATGTTGAATACACACGAAGAAGTAGTAGTAGTAGTAGTTGTCTGGTTTATTAGAAGCAGAGACCGTTCTTTGTTAGAACTAAGAAGAAACCTCATTGCTTGACTGATTACTCTCTCCTGTCTAAGATGATGACATCTGTCTTGAGTCGGCCAGACAACCACCCTAGCTTCTCTATGCGCTTCGAAAGGGAGGGGTGAGCGCCGTTGGATGCTGCTAAAATGTACACACTGCACCTTTAAAATATGGTTGTCACTCTTATAGTGTACATGGCCTATGCCATTTACATTGTGTTAAATTTGCTCTCTCTCTTACCTCAGTGTGCCGCAGGTGAAGGGAATTATACTCTCGCTTGAGTTCAGCCTCTCGCTCCTCTAAACGACTTACTGAGAAATAAAGAGTAAGAAAGATTAAATTAAGCATGATTAGTTCAGCAGTGCTTTGCAAAGAATTTAGAGATGTTCAGTTCATAAGTACTCACAAGTGTCTTTTTTTTTTTTTAACAAATTAACTGCTTTTAAAAAACTTTGAAAGAGAATATTTTGGCGTGTTATCTCATTGCATGCATTACTTGTGAACACACGTTACATGCCATATAGAAGCTCTGAAGAAGAGCATAGAACTAAATGAGGACAGAGAAATGAGGCTAATTATTCCAGACATCATCATAACACAGGTTAGAATGTCCCATATAACCAAAGACGACCCGCCATAAAACTGTAAAACCATGTGAAAGAGCTTGCCACTTTAAACTGGCCTGAAACCAGATTTTAAACTAGGCTGAGTGGGCAAAGCTTATGCTTTCAGTGAAGCCTATAAAAACATTTGCAGTTCTGTAGAGAGGATATTCACAGAGGACATTAAACAGGCTTGATTTAAGAGGTGACACAAAGACATAATCCACTTTTAGCTGTCAGGTTTAAATCTAAGCCTGCAGCAGAACTGCCCAACGCATCCCACCATCAAACCGTCTATAGTAATTCACTGTCTACACTTAATTTCAGCACAGTGATTTCAAGTAGAACTGATATCCAGTTCAAATCTCAGACAAGGGTTTGCTGGCAATTCACTATTAATTAATGCCAGAATTAATTCATTAGTGCCAGATTAAAACAGCAGACAGCCATAATTAGCATGTATGGGTGCTTGCCTAATATCATTATCAGCCACAGGCATCTTGTGGAGCACAGGGCGATCTGAACGTGCACTCGGTCTGAACTGACCCCGTTTTAGCTTTTTTTTCCAGATGTTTTTGAACAACAGAACATGGGTAATGCTATTCAGGGCCACATGAAACACTGCATTTAATCAGAATGAAGAGATTATTCACATTAATTCAAAACCAAACTAAACTCTTGCACAAAAAACAGTACTCTATTATGGACCATGTGAGAAGAACGCTGTAAACCAATACTTTACATTTACCTTAATTGCATGGATTATATCCATTTTATATTAAAGGGGTACTTTGTCGATGGCAAAAGGGGCTTTCACAGAAACATGGCTGCCTACACAATAGAAAGGCAAAAATATTTTTAAAATTGGTGCTACCATACTAGAGAAAACAGAAAAAAGGGCTATTGTCTTCCCTTTTGCCAAATACTGTAGGTTGGAAAACATCAACACCCATAATGCAATGGGCATGTTGCCATCCGAGGCCACTCCCACCGGACTTCTGCTGACAAGTACCAAGTCGGTACTGAAATTTTAAAAATGTGACGATACCAGCATTTCCCCCTAGCATTTTAAGCGCTGTTGAGCGGATTCTGACTGACTTAAACACCTCTGATTGGCCATTGCGTTCACGTGCTCAACATATGTGTCTGTAATTTGCCTACAATGAGCAACGCTTCAAAAACATGTTGTAAACAGACATGCACTTAGATAGGCGGCTGCTTTCAAACGCTCCTGTGTGTATCGGTGTAAGTGTTCAATGAAGAGATCTCTCAACTAATGCTTTAAACTGTCAGGGAACCCCATTTGTTACATCACTATAATATTAAAAGTTAACTAGTTTGTAGGCTACTTACATTTAAATTACACATAAGGAAGTTTTTATAATAACATAGTTATAGAGGGTATGCATTGACGTCACTTTCCCGCCACGTGCATACCCTCTATAATAATATATTTAATGACAATTATGTTTCTATTAATTTTTCTAAATATAAACATTTAAATGGTGGCTGTCATAAAAATGTGACAGATTTATTCAAACATACATTAAATATTGAAGAACAGGTAAAGTACCCAGCCCTACTAGAAGTTTGTTTAAAAAGGTTCTAGAAATTTTTAGACCATGGAAGTAGTAGAGTAAACGAGAACAGAAAATAAAAGCAGGTGATTCTTACTCTGATCAGCATAGTTCTTGATCTTCAGCTCCAGCTGACGGGAATGTGATCCCAGGCTTTCCAGATGGTTCTGCAAGTCCTTCTTCTCTTGCTCCTGGGAATCTTCAAATTCAATGAACTTCTGCTCACAGAAAACACAAAGAAAAAAATTAAACATTGCAATTTTTGTTTTTATAATAGCCAATAGGCGTTACAGGATTTAATTGTTACAAAATGAATAGACTGTGCTTTGCTACTTGCTGCTAGTCAACGCTAGGTGGCATTTTTAATTTAAAGGAAGGGGACATTTTCAGTCTTGTACATTTTTTATGAGTCATCAATTATTTTGGTCTATTTTTATATGCATAGATCTGCTAAAGTAAACGTCAGTTAGCTAGCATATTGACTGCACACTTAACAGACTAAAAGCTACAAGTAGAAAACTTTGAGCACTTTATGATTTCTACTAGGTAGTACAATAGATCAAAAACAGAATCAAAAATAGGATAAGTGTAAACCCTGACACGTGATCTTCAATTTTATGGATTTTTACAAGTCCTTTTTATAGGCTGAGGAACAAGATTAAAATGTCAAATCTATCAAGACTGAAGCATTAAAAGGCAGAAAAGTTTTGAAAAGGATTTCATTTAATGAACTATATCCAAACTTTTTGTACAAATACATACATACAAGTCTATGATGTGAAATGTCAATAAATGGTTGACTGATGTGACTAATGCTTTTTTCAATCGCTGATGCAGATATCTAGAAATCACAGACATTGATACAATGCAGATAAATTATTTCATGATAGCAAATTAACAACATTGCTAAATGTACAAAATGTGCTTTTCACGATATTTACATACACTATTACAGTTTTTGCAGTTTAATATTTTTGTGAAAACTGTGATACCTTTTTTTCAGGACTCTTTGATGAATATAAAGTTTAAAAGAAACACATTTATATGAAATATAAATTCTATTTTTTTATAAAATAAATGTAATGCATTGTTCCTGAATTAAGTTTCTTTTTAAAAACATACTGATCCCAAACTTTCAAATAGTAGTGTAAAGTGAAAACAGCAAAAAAGGTGCATTATGCACTGACAAAGTTTCACAAGAAATATACGGTTTGAATCCTGTTTTTCAGCCTGGTCACAGCAAAGGATCCCTTGACCTGGAAGTAATATCTTGACACATTTTCCCTAATTGGAATCCCTCTCCTACAGAACACATGCTTCATGTCTGGAGTACAGGGGTCTCCTGGAGAGCCTGGTGTAGTAGCATCCGATAAAGAGGAGCTGTTTCAGTGTCACTTTAAGTTCCCGTCACACTGGCACACAAAACTCATTCAGCAGCCCCCCCGAGCACAGAGATCAACAAACATACGGCTCTTGTCACATTCAATTACTAAAATAACACTGGACAGCATAGTGGTACAACGTGTGACTACTATTTTTCAGTAAGAAAATATTAAACAGTATAAAAATGTAACACATTAGGCCTGAAACCTAAACAACATTATCCTAAATATTCTTAAAACTTACTTTTGGTGAGATGAAAGGCAAGTAAGAGATCAATGATCACCACAGTGAATATTGATCACAACCTTATGTCACTCTTCTGGAAGTGAAACCAGTCTGTCATAATAGGATGTATCCTAGATCCCGTATCAGTTCACACAGGGATTAATGTAGCTCATTTGTGTTTTGGTTGGAGAATGTGCCAGGCATATTGCTCATAATCCCAGTTAACTGTCACTGTGTCAGGAACACATAAAGCCATTGAGCAGCATTAATCTGCCCAAAGTCGGGCTTACACACGTTAAGAACAGTACAATGCAGTGTAATCTTATTTCCAAAATAGATTAGAGTCACATCAAAGGGTTCACTCATGTACATCAACTATGAAAGGTTCATAACATAATTTAACACTAATGACACATGCAAGGAGTAATGTGGAAAAAATGTCTGGAAAAAAGACTATTTTCTGTGTGTTTCAGTCTAGCCTATAATTTGCTAAAATAGCCTATAAAATGACTTAAAAGAATATGATATGAAATTCTGAGATTTTAAACTAGGTGTGTAAAACCAACATACAAAATCACTTCTAGAAAACACGGACTCAAAACTTTTGACACCTAATCTATTATATTTGTCTAATAAACATGGCATTGTGAATTACAAATGTTCTTGGCTCTTTGGCGAATTGCTTTTGTTCCTATTTTGTACTACGTTGCTTTGAATAAAAGAATGTGCTAAATGCATAATGTAATGTGATGTGATTTAAAACCTTACAGTTACAGCTAGCTAATGTGACAACTTGCCCCAGTCTCTCCCATATGGCACTGGGACAAGCATTTGTCTCTGTAGTTTGCATGGTAAGACAAGAAACAGGTTGTCTGTTGTTTGTTTTATGTTGTTTTCCATCGCTTTATAAGCATGTAAACAACATTGTGGTGCCATCTCTGCTTGTACATTAAGTTCTCATCATCAGCAGGAACCAGACACCATCTGAGGACATAGTAATGAACGTTTAAAAAAAAAAAAAAAAAAACATGCATTGATAATGCTTTTTATTTATTGATTTACTTGAGGCCCAAGACTGACTCATCATCATCATTATAGGGTAGCACTGGCTAAACAAGGCATGGCAAGATGACAAAGCCATTCATGCACGTGCATGATGCTGCAACAAAACAAAGATGCAAACCTCCCGTTTTCCCCCTGATGATGTCGACAGATAAATCTCCTTCGCTCACCTCCTCTGCGTGTTTCCTCAGCGCTTTCTCGCGTTCGTACTGTGTAATCAGCTGCTCGTTATCCTCCTTCAGGAGCTCCAGCTCCACTTCATGTTCCTGGTTCTCGGCGAAAACAGTGTCGAGGTTCTCCAGCACCGCCACGACCAGCGGCATCAGCTCTTTCACCACGTCCTCGTCGTATTTGCGAATAAGTCTCTCGAATTCACGGTAGATGGAGTTGGCCAGGCCCGAGACCCTCTCCGACATTATCGCCGATGTCCCCGGGTCGTCCTGGTACACAACTCCGTCATCCAACTCCATTTTCCTTCCTCTCGTGAGAATGTCCTAGATTTAAACCTCCGCTATTCCAACCCAACGTGCCCTGGCTTATAATTTGAGAACAAATGCGGATATGTTTCCGTTATATTCTCCGACACACTGCCACAAGGATCCCACGTAAGTCCAGAGTCCCTCCCTGGAACCGGCCGATGTATTACGTGGAATATTTTCCCGCGGTCGCCCCACAACAGCTGAGTTGTTGACCAGACAATCGCGCGGTGACGTCATGCTCCGTATTGTAACACGCTGCGTATCGTAATACGGATTCTTGAGACATGGGACAAAAGCTGTCCCATTACATTACCTGCCGTTAGTTTTTTTTTTTTAATCGTAATATTTCCACTTTATAATTAATCAGTTATTCATAATTGAGCATAATCATATTGACAAAATTGCAGGGTCTGAATTATGGGGTGTTAATATTAAACATTTTTAATAAATTAAATTAATTATTAAATTAATAATACATTTTAAAACGGCAAATTGTCGCGAACAGAAATCATGGTCGCCCCAAGAAGTAACCATGGCAACAGTAGTAAGCTGGTGAGACTTTTCATCACTTTTAAGGCCCGTTCACACCCAGAACGATAACGAAAGTCATCATCGATAACTATTTTAGTGTCAACACGAACGCACACGTTTCTCCGGGCTGCAGTTTTGTCGTCTGTTGCTTTAAATGCTCGAGCTATTTAAAGCAGGATGGATTCTGATTGGTTCCTCTGTGTCGACCGTTATAGTTGACTCATATTATTTTTTTTAAAAAACGAGCCTTTGCTAGTAGGATAGTGTTTGATACATTATTTTTTGCATCTTCTGATGGTGTTGACTAGCAATGCTGGTTAGATTACTTACAAAGTAGTCAGTTATTGATTCCAAATTACATGACAAAAATTGTAATTAGTAGAATGTAATCTAGACTAATAATTTTAGGTAACCTATTCTGACTACTTTTTGATTAGTTTTTACCTAACTATCTTGTACCATATTGATATAAAAATAAAGAGATAAAGAAAATATATTTCATTCTTTGTCATCAACAACATGAAGTGCATTAAATGTTATATAAAGTCGGGGTTTCCCAGACTAGGGTTTGTGATGGAACTGCTGGGATTAGTGAGGTTAATGAAAAGCTATTAAGTAGGCTAATTAAATCATTAAAAAAAAATTTCAAATAAAAACAATAAAAATAAAACATTTACAAAATGAAATGATGTGAATTTGTGCATTTGAATGTGTTTGAAGGACAAAAGCCTTCCAAAGACGGTATGGTTAAATGACTTCAGATAATAATTAATGTCTTCATTGGGAGCTGATTAAATATGCAATGTTGCAATGTTAAAAAACACTTCTTAAAAGTGAAATGATTTCTGTATGTAGTGATCAAATGCTTTGTGTCTCAGTTGTCAGTGAGTCACAAATAGTGGCTGGTCTGTGTGTGTAATACCACAAACCTGGAAGACCTTGTGAATGTATATAAGCAGTAGACTTTTATAGAAAGAAAAAAAAAAACATTTAAAAGATAACAAAGAAGTTGAATCAATGAATTATGAATAATTCAGTGCCACTGTGAGAATAACATGTAATCATATAATCAATAGAAAAGTAACTGTAGACCAATTATGAGTATTTTAAAATGTAATCTGGTTACAAATACTTAATATTTGGAATCTGATTACGTAATCCAGATTACATGTAATCAGTTACTACTGTTGACTTGTATTGGATGATATAGGCAAGGAAAGAAACGTTTTATGAGAAATTTGAGGCAGATGAACGGAAACATAAGTGAATACCTCCAAAAATACTGAATTATTCATTCAAAATAATTCCTTGAAATATAATTGTCCCCATTCTCAAGAATAAGTGGGAAATGTTTGAATGTTGGTCACCATAAGGGATCAATAGATCATTGTGGCCAGTGCAATGTAGTTGGAGCTGAATTAATTATTCATTGGTGTTTTTACTGCTGTATAGTAACATATATATTTAAAATATTAAATATTTTATTTGTACATTTAACTTGAATATATGTGCCAAAACTATGGTGTGGTTATATGCTACTTCATCTAGAACAATCTAGACAGCATTTTGCTCATTTTTATTACTGTGCATGCAGCTTTTATGAGTATTATTACTGAGAGATTACATGGAACATTACTTTTAAAAATTCATCACACCACAGGACCATTCAAATTGAGCTAGCAAAAACAAAATTGAGAATGTAATTGATGAAAAACTTGTTCATAAGCACCGTCAACACTGATATGGTTTACTTTTTGTTTTGTAAAACACTTCCATGTATTTCCTGCTTCTTTTGTCCTCACTGCATTTTGTGTTTATTAGTAAAATATCAATTAAAAGGTGTCAGTTTATACTGTAAGTACTGGAAAACAGGAATAAATCAAGTAAAACTGTCAACTAAAAATTAGACAACTGATTTTAAAAAGCACCAAGGAATAACACACAAAATCGTGTCCCTTAAAATATTTATTGGAGACATGTAAAAACTAGAAAAAAATAACTGTAAACCCTACAGGAATGACGCGAGAGGGGAAAAACATTTGGGATGTTGAACTGAAAGAAAACAAGCTGTAATCCATAAACAAAAAATACTACGCTACAAAACTTGTATTCACTCCAATATGTGCTTTGACAGTATCCACACCACTAAATTTAATGGTCTTACCATAAATTACTGCATTTCAACAAGCTGATGTCTGCAGGAAATAACTGAATTGCTTTAATATCGCATATCATTGATAAATGTTGACATCCTAAAAAAAAAAAAAAAAAAAAAAAGGGTCACACAAGGAGAATTGTGCTGAATGAAATGAAACATTCTCTTATTTACAGTTGACTCGTTGTTATGGGGGCATCAGCACAAATGCTTATGTACATAAACTGAAAGACAAATAAGGCATTTTATGTGAAAAGATGAAAACTTAATTTTCAGTGGTGGCTAAACCTCTCATTTAAGCAAAGGGTGATTTTACCACATGTACACTGTGGGGGAGCAGAAAAAAAAAAAAAGAAAAAAGAATGGGATGAAATAATTTGAATTGTTGGGCACACACATTTCATTTTCCCTCTTAAATTAGGAAAGAACTTATTCAACACTCTGGGAACCATTTCCAATCATGGAAAAATTTACAATGACGCATTTAACTGGAGTTAGTGTGTACAATGCACTGTTCAATATTTCAATACACCTTGCATATAGAAAAGTTTTTTCTTCTTTTTCTTTTTAATAGCAATAAAAAAAGTATTGCAAGATGCTAAAGACAGAAGAAAACGTCCTTGTTTCTGTAAGGGGATGGTTGGTGTCCAGGCGGAGAGAAATAAATCAGTGATTGAACTGGCGTTATGTGTTCTTTGTCTTGGGCATCTTGCGGTGGCATCATTGGCTTGTGCCCCTCTACAAGTCTGATGGAGACACAGCTCTCTGTTCTTTGGCACTTAGGCTGGTAGACTCAACTTCTTTCCTTTAAGCACTGTGGACCAGACAAAAGATTTCATAAAATAAAGCATTAAAAAAAAAAAAAAAGAGAAGCTAAACTAGTGCTTAAACTGTGATTAATTACTCACCCTCATGTCGTTTTACACCCATAAAACCTTCGTTCATCTTCAGAACACAAATTAGGATATTTTTGATGAAATCCAAGAGATTTTTTTTTTTTTTTTTTATCCCCCATAGACAGCAACGTAATTACCTCATTCAAGGTCCAGAAAGGTATTAAAGACATCATTAAAATGGTCCATGTGACTACAGTGGTTCAACCTTAATGTTATGAAGTGACGAGAATAGTTTTTGCGTGCAAAAAAACGACTTTATTCAACAATTTCTTCTCTTACCTGTCAGTCTCCTATACGGTTTACGTAGTGAACACAGTGCAGCGCTTCCATGTTCTACGTCAGAACGCAGACTCATTATTGGCCGACACAGTTCACGTGCGTGTGATGCTGACGCAGGAGGCGGCCAATAATAAGTCGGCAATTTGACGTAGCACCCGGAAGCGCTGCACTGTGTTCACTACGTAAACAGTCTGACAGGTAAGAGAAGAAATTGTTGAATAAAGTCGTAATTTTTGTTTTGTTTTTGCGCACACAAAGTATTCTTGTCGCTTCATAACATTTGAGGTTGAACCACTGCAGTCACATGAACTATTTTAATGACGTCTTTACTATCTTTCTGGACCTTTAATGTGGTAATTACGTTGCTACAAGTTCTTCATTTGTGTTCCGAAGATGAAAAAAGGTCTTACGGGCTTGGAACGATATGAGGGTGAGTAATTCTGAATTAAAGAGAAAATCATGAAATTTAATGTTTACCACGCTAATCTGTCTGCAACACATTTTACTTCCATAATTGTATATTTTCGAGTGAAATTTTGATGGGAAAACCATCTTTTTTGAAATAACATCAGCAACAAGTATTAATAAAGTAAATGGGATCAGTTTTGATTTCATACTGACTTATATGTCAAGACCAAACTTAATGTCATTTCATACCCATGATCCTTACAAAGGTATAAGTGCATACAAACTCACCTTTTGTCACGTAAAGGTAGAAGAAGTCACAATAGAGAATAGTCTGGACGACCCCAGCCACGATGGCAATCATGTCAAAGAAGCCCTCAAAGTAGAACCTCCAGATCCAGTTGAAGAGGTAGAGGGCCCGATAGACCCCCAGACAGAACAGATAGTGGGTAGTGATGGTCTCGGCCTCGCCGGTCTTGCTAATCATAAAGAGCTGAGGCAGGATGGCCACCGACTCAAGGTAGATGGAAAAGGTCCACAGAATCTGTCATGAAGATATTTTGAGCACAGGTAAGTTTTCTTTACAAAAGAAGTAGATTTCTTAACATTTTTAAAAGCCACAAAACTCGGAGAAACACCATTTCAATTCTTAAGGCAGCTGAAAAAAGAAATGCCTTAAAACTGTCTAAATTATTTGCAATTTATTGTGTGCAATTTAAACTTAATCTATAAGTATATTTTGCTTTTATTTCAATATTTTCGACAATTTGTTTTTTTATATATATATATATTTTATATACATAGACAATTTTTGTATAAAATATAATCTGTTATAATTAGCTTTCATTTACTTCAGTAATAACTTTGTCTTTATATAACCCAAAATAAATGAAAGCAAGTTATAATAGATAATATATATACCAAACTGACATTATCATTATTTATTTATATTACGGTTCGTTATTTGAAGAGGTTAAATAAAGGTTATAAAAAACATCTGGCCAGGCCAAAAAACATTTATGATGGCCAAAAAGCCAAATGTGCAGTGAAGAGTCTAATAATCACCTCTAACGGAGAGAAGTCGTGGTTGACGAGAAAGGCGAGACCTCCCACAGGAACCACTAGAAATTCAACTCTGAAAGTGTCATGGTTTCCATCATAGGTTGCCCTGAACTTTGCATAGATCAGGTAGACGGTCGCATAGGCACAACCGACATAGATGATCTGTTTTTACAAAACAGAAACAAACAATTGATTAACAGTGCACAGATAAACACACTCAACTATTTACTCAGATTGATTTTGCAATCACTGGAATTTAAGATTGACGAATGTATTGATGTGTGCATGTAAAAGTTCATTCTATGCATCTACCTTCATGCAAGTGTTGTAAAGAGAAATGAAGGATGTCAGGAGATCCAGGTATCGTGTGGTGAACACCAAGGCAAAGAGTATCTGGCTCTTCCCAGAGATACCTGGGGACAAGAACAGTTACACTCAAGACAACTACTTAAAAACAAATAAGAGCACACATCAGCAGTACTGAATACTGAACTCATAGAAATTTCAAAAGGGTTGCATCTAAGTTCTCTACATCTCTGCATCTCTGAAGACATTCATCTAGACTATCCAGGATACCCATCCTTGCAAAGCCCACACTAAACTACATGCACTGCCACGTCAAAGCAAGGAATGCAATGCACTTAAGGAATGTATGGCAAAGGGAGAACTTAAGATGCATGACTTCAAATATATGAAATTACTTGACTATTCAAATATACGATTCTCACAATGCAAAATATGAAGATGTAACTTGTCCTCTACATACATACTGCAATGTTATATAGTATAATGAGATATATATATAATATATATAATATATATAATATTATATATAGAGAGCAAACTATTAAACTGCAGTTAGTAACTAGGCTTTGAGTTTTCAGCTATTTCAGTCACTTCACTGAGAACAAGCCTGTCATGTAGCCTGAACCTTTGAATAATTATAAGCAAACATTATCGTCACAACATGTTAAATAGATGAAGATCTGTCCATTTAAAAAGTGACTTCAGTTGCTATCAAGTCAAGCTAAACCACTAGCTTGCATGCTACACAAATTACTTCATTTTTTTGCTTCATGCTTCAACATAAAAATCACAAGACTTTTCCGGACAGCTCAACCCAGTCTAAAGTCTTTCCTATCTCTGATAAACACGCAAATTAAATACGAAATGAATGAGAAAAGTATATTTTGTGTTTAGCTCACCTGCGCAGGACCTGGTCTTCCATATCTTGAGCAGCAGGATGATGATTGCAGCTAGATGAGACAGATCTCCAGTTAGCCTAAAGATATTCATGATGGGTTTTTTACCTCTCTGGCTGGTTTTAGTGGCGTTAAAGAGAACTCAGGGTGAGTGAAATAACTGTGAACCGGCTGAGTGCCGCTCTCCTCCAGAGCATTCCTCCACGAAATATGGCGAATGAGGGGCGACGTGGCCGGTGGACGTGACGTGGCCAACAAAGCAATGAATGCTGGGAATAGTAGTTGATGCGGCCGCTAGCTCCACGCGTCTGACCACGCCCTCTGAGGCTCCCTTACAAAAAATTACCTTGGTAACAAAGTTACTATTGAGAAAAATATATTATTATTATTATTATTATTATTATTATTAATAACCGTAATAATTTGGGATTTCTTTCTAATGTGTAAGAATATTTCTGTAATTTCAATTTCTGTTTTTTGTGATAAAAGACTAATTTTCTGTATGATTTTGTACTGTGCTGTATAGACAGTCTGACAGATAGATAGATAGACAGACAGGCTGATCGATCGAAAGACAGACAGACAGACAGACAGATAGCCCACAGGTGGGGTAAAATGCCCCCATGGGTGGGGTAAAATGCCCCTAGTCTGACAAAGCAAGTTGCTTTATACATTTACAGCAAAATCAGAGTATAGGCAGTTTTAGCTTAAAATTAAAAAGAATATAATCAATAATTGTGATTTACAAAATGGTATCTTATTTTTAAAAATATTGTTAGCTTATGCTAACTGGCTAGCTAACTAGCTACCTGATGCTAACTTGAGGTCATTTTTAAAAACAAAGTCCAAATATTTTTATTCAAGCACCTAGTTAGATTACATTGAAAAACAAATGATTTGATGTTCAGAACAGAGTAACTAATTAAATAGTAAGTAATTATGATAGTGGGAAGGGGGCGTTTTACCTCATGTGACTGGGGGTGTATTACCCCACAGACTATGTTTGAAAAAAATGTTTTGTCATTCTGAAAATATAATTATATTTTCCTTAAATAACACATACGCCCTATCTACAGGCCTTACTATTGTCATATCATATATAACTGTGATGTTCTACAAAACAACAAGCGTTAAAACACTTTTTTTTTTACTGCCGAAAATTAGATAATTTACAGTGAAATCTGTTTTCTTTCAGGTACGTCACCAGTGTAAGCTTTACTGTAAATACTTCTACATCACTCTTGTCAAAGAAGTTACAACAAAAATGTATCTTGACTTTATCTAGTGGTTATTTGGGGAAAAACAGTAAAGGGGACATTTTCACCCAACTCTACACAGTCAGACAGACAGACAGACAGATAGGTAGATAGATAGATAGATAGATAGATAGATAGATAGATAGATAGATAGATAGATAGATAGATAGATAGATAGATAGATAGATAGATAGATAGATAGATAGATAGATAGATAGACCGACATCTGTTGACAGACAGTCATCTGATCGATCTACTAATGTATACATTTATAAAGTAATGCGTTACTTTACTCGTTACATCAAAAAAGTAATCTGATTACATAATGCACATTACTTGTTATGTGTTACCCCAACACTATTGTTAAAGTTACTTAGCATCAGCACAACATTTTATGTCCAATTTTATTACCATATTACTCAAATGTCATTACTCAAATTTCACACGAGGAAGGAAGAACTCAGGGGATGGGTCTGTGTCACTTCTCATTTTTACAAGTCATTTCTGGTTTTATTTCTCAGTTAAGCGTGAGAATTTTTTCCGATGACAAACAATCAGAGAGATATTAATGACAGGAAGAGGAGCCACAAACAACTCTGACATCAACATGAACTTTGGTTTCTTCTTCACCATGGCATTTCTTGTTCTGGGCTTAGGTGAGCAGAGTTTGAACTTGTCAATGCTATACTACACTCTTCCAAAAGGGGATTTTCACAGTGATTCCAATTTTGGGTTCACCAAAGTATCTTTCAGGCAAGTTTTTAAAAGAACCATTTTTTAAAAAATAAACTGAAGAACCTTTTTCCACTATAAAGAACCGTTGGTTCCAATAAAGAATATTTATTTTTAAGAGTGTACGTAGAAAATTTAGTAAAAAAAAAATCTTGTGTGACGTGTTGGGCTACTTCCCAAGTTTTGAAATATTAATAATATGAAATGTCAGAAATTAAATGTATTCAATTTAACAACATAATATTCTAAATTTCTACAGTCAGAGGATGTATGGTAGATGTCCAACAGCCGACGAAGCTCATGAGAAAAAAAGAGCAACAGTCTGTCTCTATTCCCTGCTCTGTCAATGTATCCGGCTGTCAACACACACCTCAGATCTCTTGGTATGTGTTCAAGAAAGACTATCACTACCAGATTGATGTGTCAAGCCAGCCACAGAAATACAAACTGGATCATCATGATCTGGAAATCAGCTCTTTGTCAAAAACAGACTGTGGGGTGTATTACTGTGCAGCGGCTCTGCTGACTGTGACTCACAGTGGGGCGCAAGCAATCGGACAGGGAACCACTTTGAAAGTGTCAGGTAAACACTGGCAGATGATTCAGCATGACCCCATCACACCCTTCTGCTAATATGTTACACATATCATTATCTGGATGTTGTTGTTTGTTTAAAAAAAGCTGTGATTTTTATCCAGAGAGGGGCTTAAACGTCCGTCAAGCACTGCTTTTGACATTGCTAGTCCTGCTGACAGTGTACAGCCTCCTCATCCTGGGCATCATCATCTGCATTAAGGTACACTTAAAGTTACAGTACTTTTTGAAAGTAATGCAGTGTTATAATAATGCTATGTAACAACCTTTTAAATGTTCAAAACATTCTCAGTATTTTTTCAGAAAGTTTAATGAAATGTAAATAATTAAAATGTTTTGTTGTTTTTATCGATAGACTGGACGATTCAAATCATTCTTTAAAAGAAGATGTAAAAATGAGAACAAGGTATTGTTTGACTCTATTTATACATCTTAAGGTTTTCAAACTGTACAGTATGTGATTGTCAAAAGTGTTGATGTTTTCAGGAGGACTCTAGGCAAATAGTGCTTTTCAGTGGAGTGGTGCAAGAACTGTGCAAGAGGAACTTAAGTGGTGACAAAATTCAGGCACGCTACAGAGTTTCCCAAGACAAGGTTTTCAGAGTATTCTTTTCAAACACACATACATATATTTTTAGCAAATGCACATTAATTTGTACATAACTGTGGAATTTTAATACAAAGATTTCTGTCATAATTCTTGTTATAGCCTAACATTTATTTTCAATCTTCCCTACAGTCTAAAGGTCTTCAAAATGTGTATGATAGTGAAGATGTTTACCAAAATCTTGATGAGTAAAAGAAATCGAATGCCTTAATCCATGCCTGCCCTGCTGACCTAAAAACCTGCAACTTCCTGCAAACCTGAAAGCTAAGTTTGGGGAAAGTGCTTGGCCAACCCAGAGTTTTGATGATCTTTCTCTTTTCATGTGATTTCTTCATGTGATTTCTCATTTCATGTGATCCCTCTTGCTATGTCATTACACTGTCAGTTACATTGTAAACTGTATTAAATGGATAGTTCACCCAAAAATGAAAATTCTGTCATTAATTACTCACCATTATGTCGTTCCAAACTCGTAAGCCCTTCGTTCATCTTTGGAACACAAATTATGGTATTTTTGATGAAATCCGAGAGCTTTCCTCCGATAGACTGCAATGTTATTACCACATTCAAGGTCCAGAAAGGTAATAAAAACATGGTTAAAATAATCCATGTTACTACAGTGGTTCAACCTTAATGTTATGAAGTGACGAGAATAGTTTTTGTGCGCAAAAACAAAATAAAAATAATGTCTCCTTCGCAGTTGATGTAGTAAACACAGTGCAGCGCCGCCAGGTTCTACGTCAAAACGGCGGCTCATTATCGGCAGATGCTGATCAGGTGAGCAGCATGACGCATGCATGTGATGCTGAGGCAGGAGCTGGCCAATAATGAGCCGAATAATGAGCAAAAATATCTTAAAGGGGACCTATTATGCAAAATTCACTTTTGCATGGTGTTTGGCTATAAATGTGTGTTGGCAGTGTGTGTACACAACCACCCTATAATGATAAAAATCCAACCACTCCTTTTTTTTTTAAATCCCCATAAATAATAAGCAGTGTCTTATGCTGCGTTCCAGGCAGGTTTTTGAGCCCATAAGTCACGACTTCAAACCACGACTCACGACTTTGTAACGCTCCAGGCAAGTCATGCCAAACTGCCTGAGCACAAGGAATTTACCTTAACGTTAGCTATGCCCAACATTTCCATGTGGCGATATACTTTCACGACATACGTTTCAGACACAAAACACTGTAATACATCATCGTGTGTATTATTTATCATTATTATATTATTATTAATTTGATTGCAAAGTTATATTGTCCTAAAGTCTATTTCTCACCATGTACCACTTGCATAAATACCGCATCCGTAGGGGCTGCCATTGTTGTTTCGCGGGCTATGTGACGTCAGAGAGCGGAACTGGGAGTACAGCGATCTAGTACGAGTTCATGGGTGGGAAGTCATGGGTTTGACTGCCGTTCCAGTGCACTTTCACAGGTAGAAGTTTGGAAAAACACGGGTTACAGGTTGCCTGGAACGCAGCATTAGAACAAGCCGTTTCCAGATCCCTGGCAGTGTGACGTCACATTAGCCACAGGCCCCGTCCACGAATGTTGACAGATACTGCCGTTTTAACATAGAACCGAAGCCCAAGCGTTTTAGGTGTTCTGTAGCTGGATGGATTAATCCACATAGCGCTCTCCATTTACTCCCTAAATCTAAACCGCCGAAGACGAGGTGGATTAACTTTATTTTCGAAGAAAATGCCTCCCTCAACTCTACTGAAATTCATTTATGTCTGCACGAATCATTTCACAACGGACTGCTTTGTGAACGGATGTCAATACAAAGGGACAATACGAAACAGAGGTTGTGCTAAAAAGTTGTTACTTAAGGATAGATCAGTACAAACTGTTCATGATCCAGCTTACAGTCTCCAGAGTGATACTGGATATGGCAGTAGTGAAGGTGAGAGCACTTTATTACAGTTCATCAGAGATTTACGGATATAAAGTTTACCAGTTTATTAAAGGAACACTCCACTTTTTTTGAAAATAGGCTCATTTTCCAACTCCTCTAGAGTCAAACTGTTGAGTTTTAAGAAGAGTCAAGTTTTAAATAGGAAAAATATCAAAACTTTTGGTCATTTTTGAGCGTGATGCTAACGGTCTAATCAGAATCAATGAACTATGCTAAGCTATGCTAAAAGTGGTACCGCCAGAACCGGAGATCGGCTGAACGGATTCCAAAGCGGTAAAACTCAACTGTTTAACTCTAGGGGAGTTGGAAAATGAGCCTATTTTCAAAAAAAGTGGAGTGTTCCTTTAAGCACCACCCGAAAAGGTATAAGGTCTTTATATATTTGTTTACTGTTAGTTGTAAGGAGTGTTTCTGTGTACTTCGCTATGTATGTTGATGATAATGCAAGGGAAAGAGAGAGAGTTTATGGATAATATTTGAATGCACACTTGCACTGTGTTTTATTAAGCTCTTACAGTGATTTTCTAGACTGAAAACAGACGCTTCATATTTTGTGTGAAGTACAATAAACGTCATAAAACTCATTGATAAAGTCGAACGGGGTCCGGTATAAAAACAAGAAGACAATATAAGTTATAACCGTAATTGAACTAAACTATACCTGTTCTATCTCCATGAAGCATATATTCCCAGTTTCTGACATTATAGTGAGTCCTGACACCGGAGAATGAGCTCTTGAAGCTCCGCCCTCTTAGGCCGAGCAGCAGCTCATTTGCATTTAAAGGGCACACACTGAAACGGCGCGTTTTTGCTCAACGCCAAAAAGTGGCAATTTTAACATGCTATAAAAAATTATTTTGAGCTAAAACTTCACATACACACTCTGGGGACACCAGAGACTTATTTTACATCTTGTAAAATGGGGCATAATAGATCCCCTTTAATTTGTGTTCTGAAGATAAACAAAGGTTTGGAATGACATGAGGGTGAGTACAGAAATTTCATTTTTGGGTGAACTAACCCTTTAATTTATGTTAAATGTTAAGAAAATGTATTCACTGATTGTACTCAAAAATGGTGTGTATGAAAACTAGGGCCTATTTTACTGTTTGTTTTTCTGTTGTCTCAGAGGAATGGCAATCTTTTAATAAAATTGTCTTGTGTCCTCTTTATCTGTAGCCTATTTTATTTGTAGCCTGCCTGATACTAGCAGGATATATATAGCTAGTAAAACAAAACCAGTGCTTAATCATTTCTTCCTTCTCTCTTGTCAGTTTCAAGTGACTAAACTTACAGCAAGCTGCAAGACACTAGATGAATCGGGTATAGATTTTACTAACAAAAACGTTTATATTACAAGTTTTCTGAAAAGTTGTGTTTAAATTTTCAAATGAGGCATTATCTAATTAAATATGGACTAATTTGCATACATTTCCAGGACAGAAATCTGAACATTGGAAAAAGCCAGGTTCAAAATTCATGCTTTATTTTGTTGACATATTGGAGTCAAACGTTTTTACAGAGTTTTTTCAGATCAAGTGTAAGCTTAATAAAATAAACTTAAATGTGTTTTGGATGTTTTCTCTCCACTTGTCTGAAAGAAGGCTTGTTATGGTGACAGAATCACAAAATATTAACCAGTGTATTGTCATAAACAGTCTATTTCAAAACAAAGTTGCCTAGAAACATTTACATTGGCTTAAATTACCAACTACTTTCAATCCATTTCAGAATATACTTTGTTTTCTCTCTTTTAATCAATCTTTAATGAAATCATAATCTTTAATAAACGTTTATGTCATGGTCATTACTCGTAGGTAGCCTATATGTTAGCCTATTTGTTCAAACGAACTGCTTTACTACAACTGACAGATCTCTCGACTGCCATTAGTGGTCGTCATTATCACAGCTGTGATAAAATATCGCGAGAATTCCCCCTTGAATAAATACTCCTCGAACTCTCGTGCGGCCTTCTTCTTCCTGAGCATACATCACGTAAGTCGACGCTGGCGCTTGTCATTGCTTAACAGAATCTGCTTTTATCTCTGCAATCGCAAAATAAAAACATTACATTTGCATAGAAAACATATGTATACGGTTTGCTACCAATGTGATCGCAAAATTAATCATAAAAAATTAGCAGGAATATTATTTTAGGGCACTTAATACCAGATGGTCTCAAAAATGGCGGAGAACTGGTGTTGCCAGTCATATATTTGTACGTTCTTATATGATTCGTGTTATATTACGCAATTCAATATACGTACCTTAGGTATAATGGTTAGTTGATAAAATATCAGACAAGTGAATTTTAATACATGTGCATTTATTCTCAACATGTGTCTGACGTTAAGCGTGACTTGTATTGTTTTACGGAGGTGTTTTATTGTTTTTTTTTTATTTTTATAGCAAATGGCGGACGACGCCGGTGGTAGAGGAGGTTTTCGCGGAGGTTTCGGCACTGGCGGCCGGGGTCGCGGTCGTGGTCGCGGCAGGGGCCGTGGAAGAGGCCGCGGTGCCCGGGGAGGCAAATCTGAGGATAAGGAGGTAAAGCATCAACTTACTCCTACTCTGACTGTTATGATTTTGTCTTGTTAAATGTTTTACTAAAGTTATGCATACTCATTTGCATTCTGTTCTGTAGTGTTGGTTTTTTTTCATTGTACCCCATGTCTTTTACTCATCATGCGATTAGCTGTCAATGTTAATGTTAGCTGTCAGTGTTGTATACCTGTAGCTTCCGTTTTAGTGTGCTAATAGATTGATTAATGTTTCATATAGTGGGTGCCTGTGACCAAACTTGGTCGTCTGGTGAAGGATATGAAGATCAAGACCCTGGAGGAAATCTATCTGTATTCTCTGCCAATCAAGGTATTAAAGACATAAGCGTGAAATTCACCCTTTTCTATTTTCTAATTGCCTGTTATGGATCTTGAAGTGAACAATTCGTCCACACTTTTTTTTTTCAATCAAGCTAGTTTAATCATTGTCACAACTGAAGTTCACTCAAAAATAAACTCATCAATTACGCACTCATGTTGTTGTTCAAAATCCATAAGACTTTTGTTCATCTTTGAGACATTTAAGATATTATGAATGTTTTGGGTGAACAGATGTTCAATGGAGGAACATAACTCAGATTAAATTAAAAATATTTTCACTTGTTTTGAAGGGGAATGTCTTATGGGTTTGGAGCAACCATGAGTGAGTAATTGACAATTTAAAGTTTTGGTTAAACTATCCATTTAACCACAGATGACAATCCAATCTCCAATCCACAACCGATCGCATAGAACCGATTCTTTTTCAACGTACATCACAATACAGAAAAAGATCTGTTGCTACTTCAGTTTCATGACTTTAAAGTTAGAAAGACCTCCACAAAGTGTCATAAAACTGCTTTGCTTTTTGTGAAACAATGCTTTTCTTTCCTGTAGGAGTCTGAGATCATTGACTTCTTCCTGGGTTCAGCGCTGAAAGATGAAGTTCTGAAGATCATGCCTGTCCAGAAACAGACCAGGGCTGGTCAGCGCACCAGGTTTAAGGTGACTTGCTTCTTCCTGAGTGTTCAATACTAGTCCAATTCTTGCAGCTGCTTCATAATCTCATGTTTCTCAACCTTCTAGGCCTTTGTCGCTATTGGTGACTACAATGGCCATGTTGGTCTGGGAGTGAAGTGCTCCAAAGAGGTAGCCACAGCTATCCGAGGAGCCATCATCCTGGCCAAACTGTCCATCATTCCCGTCAGGAGAGGATACTGGGGTAACAAGATCGGAAAACCACATACCGTGCCATGCAAGGTGAGACTTCAAAGGTTGTTTTATGATTAGCTAAGTTTAAATTTGAACTTTTTTTTTTTATTGACTGAATATGTATTTGTTCAGGTGACCGGTCGCTGTGGTTCAGTCCTGGTGCGTCTCATTCCCGCTCCCCGTGGTACCGGCATTGTGTCTGCTCCTGTGCCCAAGAAACTGCTGATGATGGCTGGTATCGATGACTGCTACACCTCTGCCAGGGGCTGCACGGCCACTCTGGGCAACTTTGGTAAGGGACTTTTATTTGAATACCATTTCAGGATACAGCTGTTCATGCTTAAGTATTTAGATGCTAAAAACTCATGTTTTCATTGCAGCCAAGGCCACCTTCGATGCGATCTCTAAGACTTACAGCTATCTGACACCTGATCTCTGGAAGGAAACAGTGTTTACCAAGTCTCCTTACCAGGTAATGCATGCACTTCAAGACTTTTAACAAATGCAGAGTGTCATAATTGAAACTAAAGTGTCGTCTTTGTTTCAGGAATTCACTGATCATCTGGCCAAGACTCACACCAGGGTCTCTGTTCAGAGGACTCAGGGAGCTCTTCAGGCAGCCTCCTAAATTTTGTACAATGGATTGAAATAAAAGTCCAGAAAGTAACCATTTGAGTCTGTTTTGTTTGACATTAAAGCGTAAAAGCTAGTAGCACCGTATGTGAATTGATTCTGATTTGCATACAAAAATGTTCCAACAAAGTAGACAAGTTAAGATTCTCAGGTATTTTAGGTGGCTTAAAATGATGTGCTATATTTTGATCATCATGGCTGAAGGGGCTTCAGGTGCCCTTTTGTCGAATGCCACAAAGCATTGCCTTTTGGCTCTTGGCCCTACAAACATTGGGAGAAATTTTCATAAATTCTTTTTTTTTTTTTTTTACTTAAATTCATTAAATCTTTGACGTGTAAACTAATTTTAAAGTAGTTGCCATAAATCAGTGTTGAGACTTGAAAAGAGATGTACAAATAAACGAGTAGCAACCAAATTGTATTTGGCTGAAATGTATGAACTATCCACTTTCTAAGTAGCATAAGCATCTTCTATAATGTTTATACAATTTGACATGGATTCAATATGCAATAGAAAATTTCCTGAGGTTAACTGCATTTATTTGATCAAAAATAGAATGATATTACAATTATAAAAAAGTGAATATATTTTAATTATTTTATTCCTGTGATCAAAGCTGAATTTTCAGCATCATTACTCCAGTCTTCAGTGTCACATGATCCTTCAGAAATCATTCTGATATGATTTAGTGCTCAAGAAACATTTCTTCTAATTATCAATGTTGAAAACAGTTGTGCTGCTTCATATTTGTGTGGAAACATACTTTCCAGGACTGATGAGTAGAAAGTTCCAAAGAAGACCAATTATTTGCATCTTTGTGAATACAAGCATTACATTTCTTTCCAAAACTTAACTGTTCCCAAACTTTTGAATGATAGCATCTGATGTACACTGCCCGGCCAAAAAATGTCGCTGTTTGGATTTAAATAGGCAAATGCTTAAGAGTCTATGAATGGGTCGTTACTGCAGTGATTATTATGTTTATAGCATGTTATATGTTTGGCAACGGTTCTTTTAACCCTTAAAGATAGAGTGTGTAGCTTTTCATTTCTTAAACAACCATATAGGAAGACACATCATGGCCACATTCCAGGATAACAATGTCAAGATTCACCAGGGTTGAAACTGTGAAAGAATGGTTCAGAGGGCATGAATCATTTTCACACATGAATTGGCACCTCTGAGTCCAGACCTTAATTTCATTGAAAGTCTTTGGGTGCATCAATTTTTGGTCAAGATCTTGGAATATGGCCATGGTGCGTCTTCCTTCATGGTTGCTTCAGAAATGAAAAGCTACACACTCCATCAATTAGGGTTAAAAGAACTGTTGCCAAACATATAACATGTTAGAAACATAATTACTGTAATAATGATCCATTCATACTCTTAAGAATTTGCCTATTTAAATCCAAACCGTGACTTTTTTTTTTGGCCGGGCAGTGTATATATATATATATATATATATATATCCTGAAAAAATATATGGTAATAATATTTCAGTGTTTTACTGTATTTTTGATCAAATAAATGCACCCTTGTTGAGCAGAAGAGACTTCTTTCAAATGAAAGTAAAGTTGTTACCTTTCCTAGGCTGGGCTGGATTGGGCTTGGTTGTTTTTAAATAACAGAAAAAGTTATATTTTTGGCAAATGTAAAGACCCTTTAACACCAAAAGTGACCTAAGTAAGTGGCCAAGTATGATGTCTTATACTCAGAATTTGTGTACTGCATTTCATCGATCCAAGTGCACACACCACGAACACACATCCGGAGCAGTGGGCAGCCATTTTTGCTGCAGCGCCCGGGGAGCGATTGGGCATTAGGTACCTTGCTCAAGGGCACCTCAGTTGTAGGTAATGAGAGTGGAAGAGTGCACTGTTCATTCACTCCCTCCACCTTCAACAAGAGTTACAAGTCCGACTCTCTAGCAATAAATAAATAAAACAAAAAAAATCAAACACAAATGTGATGTTTATCTAAAGTCATTTTTGCTTATTAGTATGGTTGAATTAGATCATCGAAGGTCAGCAACGAAGACTGTGGTTAATAAATTGAGGTTAAAAGTATATTTATGTTATTTAACATTTATTGCAGGTTTGTGCAATATTCTGAGTTTGCATTTCAATTTTTATTCATTTTGAGGAATACTGAATCTTGTGCAAGCGAGATGAGTAAATGCTTGTTCACATTTAGTCTAGATCTACAATAACCATCATGTTCACACAGCGCACACAACACCTCTGTACTTTATTTCTCTCAACATGGTGACAGGAGAGCTGTCAGTCAATAAAAGTGAAAAACAAAGAAACTTGCGTTACTTATTTGAAAAAGTAACTCAGATATTTTGTTGTGAATTTAAAAGTAATGCATTACTAGTCACTTGAAAAAAGTTATCTGATTGCATAACGCACGTTACTTGTAATGTGTTACCCCAAAAACTCATACCGACTCTATCCAGCAAATGGCATATAAGCACAGACACAGACACGTACAGTACATGAAACAAATAAACTGTAATCTGATTTTTAAAATGTTGGAAATGTCTATGCAAAACCAACAACACAAACTGATAGTGAGCTGAAGGGAAAGTAATATATAAGGTAACTCTGACACTGGTGGGATTTTATTAATAGCAGCTACTCAAAAGTCACTTTCCAATAAACTTTATTTTACACTTTGATACACAGATGAGAGAGACGGACATAGAAAAGCCAAAGGACAGGAGGTTTATGCCTTCTGTGCCTCTGCCATCATCCTCTCCTTCTGCTTCATCAAACACTTTCGCGCGCTGGCGTATGCTCCGAGGTCCCCGTCTAGAAGAAATAAAGAGGTTAACAGCCAGAAAACGAATTCCTGTACATTAATATAAACAGCTTTGGTTTCAAGCTAAGGGATTTCAGACAACACCTACTGCAACTGGGCTTGTCCCATTGTATTATATACTGACTGGATTTAAAACGCCACTGCTAATTGCACATAAAACATTACTAGCTGACAAAATACTCACAGCGTAACTGAAAGGCCTTGGACACTTCATCAAACTGCTTCAGTTCTTTGTTACAGTTCTGTCTGTAACTGGGACCCTCACGCTGCTGGCAGGCCCGAAGACGCTCCTGGACCACCTTCACGATCTCCTGATCCACCTTACTGCACACAAAATAAAAAGAAAAAATAGTGATTGTGTGCAAAAATAGAGATGTATGAACAACAGTAGTACAATTACAGTGCTTTTTTTTGATGAACATACTAGTCTCTCCTCCACTGCATCTCAGCCTCATAATAGCACAGATAATCTCCTTCCTGGCATTGAGTCAGCTCAGGAACACGGCGAAACTTCTGATGATAGTAGTGGGACTTCTTATCGCCCTGGATGCCTTCGATAATGCCTGGTAGAGCAAAAAACAAAAAGACAGGACCATAAAATAAGGATCAAGAATTACAAGCCAAGTAGATTTTAGTTTGTCATTTGTTACAAAATACATATAGTTTGAATATATTGTTTTGATATTGATTGTTACAGTTTTGTTACCAATGTGTACAGATATTTTTGTCCTGCATACAATTTGCACTGCAGAATTTTAAAAAACAAAACAAAACAAAAAACAGAAACTAAACTAAAATGCACTGCTATTATAAAAACAACCAACTAATAAAGAAAAACATTACATTTGACCTGCATTTTTCATGGTTAAAGGCAGCTATACAGACTCAAAATACAAACTTTAAAACTTTTATTATGTCCATTTCTCAGCTACTGAGGGTTTTTATTTACATTTATGCCTTGAGCAGATGCTTTGTATTCTGTGAAATGTACCCGACAGTAAAGGAAGACATTTTTATTCTTTCATTAATGTTAATATTGCTGGGAACCGAACCTATGATCTTGGTGTTGCAAACACCATGCTCTACTGTTTGAGATTCAGGATAACACACAGAATAAGTGCTTTTCGACATTTGTTTAAAATGTTTCTTAAAACGTTAAAAAAAATAGTTGCAATACTGTTTATAATATTCATAATTTGCGATCATTTTTGTTTTATATACGGTTTTAAAAATCATATGTTCTCAGGTTTATTTTTCGTAATGTGTAATAAGTATTAATGTTTTCTGTACCTATTTTTCTTCGTTTTGTTTTCGTTTTCATGATGTGATTTTAGGTGAATGTATTAAATCCAAATAGGGTCAATCTGATTTGCACCCAATGATCTTTAATAGATATATATAGATCAGTGCCCGCAGCATAAAAATCGTATCACAATATAAGGGTTAAAACACAAATGCATGTCCATAATGTTCTTTTCACACTACAAAGGCTACTACATATGAAACTGTATGAATAAGCAGATGTAAACACTAGTGTGAAGTCACTTCACCTCTGAATGTGGTCACTGGCACATCCACCGAGTAGTAGAAGAGCTTCGACAATATTAAAGCTGGATTCGGCAGATTCGTTTGTTTATCCACCACTGGAGTCTGGCGGGGAGGCTCTGGATACACATCTTTATCGTGATCCTGCGGCATTTTCGACCATTTATGGGAAGGGAATTTTCAAAAACCCTTTAATCGACCTCAATCTCCGTTCTCTCTCCTCCACAATGCGCATGCGCTCTTCACAAAACATGGCGAGAAAGGTCACCGAGTTACGATTAAAAAACTATTACAAAAAATGACATTTATCTATTTTTTTAAATAATATTTATTTAAAAACTAAACTCATGCTATTAATCTGTATAAAATTGCCCATTTTATCTCCTCGTTTGTTTATAAACTACCAGGTTGAAGGTGAAAGGTTATACACGCAATTATTTTTTCTACCAACAGAGGTTGTCTTTGCACTACTGTATAATGTATTATTTTTTATTCCAAAACTGTATTGAGGCGTGAAGTTATACATAATACACAATAGAGAAAGTTCTCAATTATAAAACTACAACAAAGGCAAATACAATATGTGACAATAAAAAAAAAGTGATTATAAACTAATAAGTCGTTTCAAGGTTTCCCATTAAGTCTGGCATTCTTACTCATTAAAAATCTCAACAAATACTCTTCTTCATTTACAATACCTAATTTGTGATATTGCGCCTTTTTAATACTACGGATCTCTGCTGCTTCACTTTGACACGCTTGTGCAGTCGCGATTGTGTGATCACGTGGTATAGACACGCTTCTTCCACTCTCTGATCCAAAACACCGGTTGATACAGAAAGTTCCAGTCGTTCGTTTTAACTTCACCACAGTCCGTGTAGCCATGTCTTTCTGTTCGTTCTCTGGAGGGGAGTTTTATAAAGATCATTTTGAGACTGGTAAGTTAATTGACCCCGATGTAGCTGCTGTATAACATATGTAAACAAGGCAACTTATGTAAGATCGTGTATGTAACTTGTGTTATTTGATTAATACAACTATGGAAATGTCTTGTTTTTAAGTTATCACACATGTTTTTTGTTGCTTCGAGAAGACAAATCCTTTTCAGCCTTTGCTTCAGACTATTGCTTGACATGATTATATGATTATTTGACTTAAAGTCCCCCTGAAATCAAAACTTTTTTTTAGCTTTTAGTATGAATATGTTAGCCTTAGTTTTTTTATGAATGAGCTGGTGTGTTCCAAAAAATGGCAAAATTCGCATTTAGGAGACATAAGCATTCAAAACTTACAGTCTCTCACTTCCTAAAATGGATTTTCATGACATCACATCACATTTCAGCTTCTCATCAGATCTTCTGTCCAATCAAATGCTCTCTAGAGTCTGAAGTCCCGCCCACTCCTACACAACAGACACTGAAGTTCGGCTGAAATCGGTCATTTGTTCACATTTACTAGTTTCTAGATGGTGAATGGCATGTAGTGCACTATATAGAGAATAGGGAACGATTCAGACAGTATAAATATGCTTTCCATTGACGTGATAAAGTCCGTTTTCGCGTTAGTATAATGTGAACCGCCGCAGCGCCAGCAGTCTGCTTTAGCCCAGGGACACGAGAGCACAGAGCGGATCATATCCGCGAGTCGGCTCAGACCACGGAAGGTATCGGACCCATTTAAATTCTGCACAGAATGCTGTATTTTAAAGTGATATAGAGGAGATTAAGAGGAGAAACGGTTAAAGATGAGAAGGAAGCAGAGGTTTTAGTGAGTTGAACGGCTCTGGCCGAGCTGTGATATAAACAAAACGCTATTGGCTATTTAAAAAAGGGGGCGGGGCTGTTCGATATATATCGCCTTGTCTTCTATTCCAGGTTTTATGGAGTCGACTGCGACTCCCACTGTAGGAGTCGATGGAATCGACTCCTTAACTCTATTTACTATACATCAAAACAGGGTCATAAATAAGAAAAATGGCACTCCTTACATACTTAATTTATTCATTTTCCCCGGCACGAAGCCTTAAAATCCCCTCAAAAAACAAGCGTTTAGCGTGACTGTCCAAATCAGTCAAATTTAGCAATGACTTGATGAGTAGCTAACTGCTGATACCTAATTTTACAGAGAGAAAAAGTCACGAAAAACATAAGGTTGAATATTATATCAGAAATAAATTAACGAGAAAGAAGATTCTTTATTTATCTCATTATAATGGTAGCATGATGGTGCTAACGCACATGATCATTGTCTTAAAAAGTGCTTGGACATGAGAGTTAAAGGTACTTTAAGTAATACA
This sequence comes from Elopichthys bambusa, assembly GCA_037101425.1. NCBI lineage: Eukaryota > Metazoa > Chordata > Actinopteri > Cypriniformes > Xenocyprididae > Elopichthys > Elopichthys bambusa. The sequence goes on from CM074435.1 coordinate 11,422,390, forward strand.
ATACATACAAAAATGCGTACAATAATGTACGCTTATTGATGTGTTTATTGTTGATGTGAGTTTTTTTTAAATATATGGTTAGTTTAATGATTATACACGGTTAACCATGGGAAATCAAATCTATTTATAAGCTAGCATCAATACTAAAGCTCGCACGAAGGTATGTATAATTACAAACTAAAGTCAATTTAACTGTTATCTATTTCTAAAGTAAGCTACATGTAGGATAATGTATGTGACAAAGTTTCTGCAACAGCTCTCTGACGCGATTCTTCAGTGTCCGAATGACTCGCTTAATTTCGTTCACTCCTTCTAGTGCGCTCAACTACCATGCACTAAATAGGAGAATCAGTAAACAAGTGAGCGATTTTGGACACAGCAACAGAGTCGACACCGAGAGTCGATTCCTGTGCTGGAGTCGACCCCGAATCTGGGAAGGTCGAGGAATCGACACTCTTCCCCATCACTAGTTGAAATCACGTCAACACATTGAAAAATGCTGCGCGTTCCAAGACACTTCAGCAGGCCTTTAAATATTGTCAAAGCATCAATAATAATAATAAGAAACAGTAAAGGTTGATTTATGATAGTGAGTTGCATTTCTTCATCCTTAAGTCTGATCAGTTTAATAGGTAACACTTTACAATAAAGTCTCATTTTTTAACATTAGCAATGTATTAACCTACATGAACTAACAGTGAGCAATACACCACTGATGAGCCAAAACATTATGACCACCTGCCTAATATGTTGTTGGTCCTCTGCGTTCTGCCAAACCAGCACCGTCCCACCGAGGCATTGACTCTACAGGACCCTGAAGGTGTCCTGTGGTATCTGGCACCAAGGCATTAGCAGCAGATCCTTCATGTTCTGTAGTTTGTGAGGTGGAGCCGCCATGGATCGAACTTGTTGGTCCAGCACATCCCACAGATGCTCAATTGGATTGAGATCTGGGGAATTTGGAGGCTGGGGCAACACCTTGAACTTTTCATAATGTTCCTTAAACCATTCCTAAACAATGTGTGCAGTGTGGCAGGGTGCATTATCCTTCTGAAAGAGGGAACACCACTGACATGAAGGGGTGTACCTGGTCTGCAACAATGTTTAGGTAGGTAGGACATGTCAAATTTACATCCACATAATTGGACCCAGGGTTTCCCAGCAGAACATTGTCTAGAACATCACACGCCCTCTATCAGCTTGTCGTCGTCCCAAAGTGCATCCTGGTGCCATCACTTCCCCAGGTAAATGGCACACACGTGCACAGCCGTCCATGTGATGTAAAAGAAAACGAGACTCATCGGACTGGGCGACCTTCCACTGCTCCAAGCTCCAGTTCTGACGCTTGTGTACCCATTTTAGGTGTTTTCTACAGTGGACAGGGGTCATCATTGGCACTCTGATTGGTCTGTGGATACGCAGCCCCACGTTCCTCCCATAGCTATCATTAAAATTTTGTGTGACTTGTGCCATAGTAGACCTTCTGTTGGCTCGGTCCAGATGGGATAGCCTTAGTTGCCCTCATGCATCTGAGTCTTGAGCGCCCAACACCATGTAGTCGGTTTGTCCCTCCTCGGACACTGTTGGTAAATTCTCACCACTGCTGACCGGGAGCAACATTGTGTGCCATTTCAGAGATGCTCTGACAAAGTTGCCTTGCCATAACAATCTGGCCTTTGTCAAAGTTGCTCAGATCTTTATTCCTTCCCATTCCCCATTTCTCCCACATCCAACACATTGATTACGAGAACTGATTGTTTGCTTACCATCTAATCTACCCAGACCTTAATATGTGTCCTTGTTAGGAGATGATCAACAATGTTTTTGAATAGTAGTGTAGTGACTTCTGTCAAGTTTGTAACTGTATAAAATAAGATCATCTGAGACTGTTTCAAACCACTTGCGTGTGTGTTTCTCCTGCAGGCATGTATGTTTGTGCTAAATGTGGACACGAGCTGTTCTCCAGCAGATCCAAATATGAGCATTCATCACCCTGGCCAGCCTTCACAGAAACCATCCATGAAAACAGTGTGTCTAAACATGAGGAGAGATGGGGAGCTTACAAGGTGAAAGATAAAGTGGTTTCCAGTCTGTAGATGAACTCAAGACCTGCTCATCACAATTTCACGTCAGAATTCAGATTTCCTGATAATTTACTCACCCCCATGTCATCCAACATGTTTATGTCTTTCTTTCTTCAGTCGAAAAGAAATTAAGGTTTTTGAGGAAAACATTCCAGGATTTTTCTCCATATAGTGGACTTCAGCGGCTACCACCGGGTTGAAGGTCCAATTTGCAGTTTCAATGGGTCTTATCTAGCAAGACGATTGGTCATTTTCTAAAAAAAATATATATATATATATATTATATGCTTTTTAACCACAAATGCTCATCTTGCACTAGCGTCCTTGTCTTCACGCATTACATAATCACAAGGTCACGCGTGATGTAGGGGGAAGTACCGAAAAATTTTCTTCAACTTCAAAATCGTCTGACATCGTTGTTTTACCTATTTTTGTAAAGGGCATTTGACTTATTCTTTGCACATTTGCTTTGTAAACACTTGCTCGGTACTTCCGCCTACATCATGCGTGACCTTTCCAATGTGATTATGTAACGCGTGAAATGGACGCTAGTGCAAGATGAGCATTTGTAGTTAAAAAGTATATGCAGTTTTATTTTATTTTTTTGGAAATGACTGATGGTTTCGCTAGATAAGACTGTTGTACCCTGGTGAAGTCCACTATATGGAGAAAAATCCTTGAATGTTTTCCTCAGGGATCATTTTGATACCCATGTTCCAGAGTTGGGCATGCCATAAACTTTACGCATGGCGGAGGGGAGAACGATTATTCCGCTTTATTAGATTTTTCTACAACAGCTACATTGGTGTGTCATTAAAGTAGTGCATATTTACATACATGAATAACCATTTGAAGTGTATTGTATGTTTTATACACAGTGCAAATAGCCTGTATTTGACCAAAATTCCATAATCGTCAGCAAGATGACTATAGACAGCGCTGTGAATGTTTAAATGGTTGTCAATGAATGGGATGCTAAATATCATTTTGGCTTTAATAAGATTTTCCCAATAAATAGGCAAGAATACACCTGGATTCCTCCATGATTCATCTTCTTTCCGTCAACAAAGCACTTAAATGCGACAAGCTTGTAATTTTCAGAAATGGGAAGTAGGAAATTTCCGATAGCATTTGAAGGCAGCTTAAAGTCATTAAAGGGTTAGTTCACCCAGATCCAGAGAATGTGAACAATGAATTATGTAACATCTTTTACAGGTTAAATGTGGTAAGTGTGGAAATGGTCTTGGCCATGAGTTTGTGAATGACGGACCCAAGCGTGGCCTCTCACGCTTCTGAATATTCAGCAGCTCTCTGAAGTTCGTTCCTAAAGGTATACACTTTTACAACAAACAATACAAGTAAGGCTATATTATGATATTTGGATGTATATATTAGTATATCTATCATTAAATAAAGCCCCAAAGTAATTCTAAAATAAAATATCTAATGCACTACTGTGATAGTAAACTATTCAGAATCTGAATCTAATGGCTGTTAAAATGATCTAAATACATAGTAATAGCATCCTGTATTTCTTCAAGTAAGCTATTGATAACTGCTCTTATGTACAGTATGTGTTTTGATACATCTGAAATGTCTCACAGCCCTCTCTCTTTCTTCCACAGTCAAGAATGAACAGCAGTAGAGCCAGATGGTTGGATAAGCATGTGAGGATGTTTCAGTAAGAGCATATGGAGAAGCTTGGATGTGTTTACCATGTGGATGGCGAATGAAATGCTCTGATGAAAAGCCCACAGAGGAACGTTCAGAGTGATGATGATGATGTGTAAAACAACCTCATGGGAAACATGAAGAAGCTTACTCCGAATAACTGCTACTACCAATCCGTACGCACAACCATGCAAGATCAAGTCTGTTATAATATGCACAATATACACTACCATTCAAAAGTTTGGGGTCAGGAAGATTTTTTTAAAATGTTTTTAATAGTCTCATCTGCAATAAAAGTTTTCAAAATAATAATACTAAAAAAAATCATATACTGACCCCAAACTTTTGAACATTAGTGCACATATGATCTTAGTTTGCCTGTTATAGATCACTAGTTACATTTTAAAGTGTTAGTCTTTTGGTTACTTGATAACAAGGATCCTAAATGCTGATTTAATCATTTCTGCAGCCTCACTTGGTCATGTGGAGATCATCTTTTAGATGTTGTTTAGCACAGGGGTGTCCAAACCTGCTCTTGGAGGGCCACTGTCCTGCAGAGTTTAGCTCCAACTAGCCTCAACACGCCTGGAAGTTTCTATTATGCCTAGTAAGACCTTGATAAGCTGGTTCAGGTGTATTTAAGTAGGGTTAAAGCTAAACTGCAGGACAGTGTCCCTCCAGGAGCAGGATTTGACCACCCTGCTTTAGCACATTTATCACTTGAAATAATTGATGTATTTACGTGTTTAGAACAATGCCAAAATATCAATTTTGGAAACTATTTCTGCTGTTTCTGTATATCACTGTGTGCTCACTACAGAGATTTCAGTCATTAAACTTTGATTGATTGTTAAACTTCTGCATTTTTATGTTGTAACATTGATGAAAAGGAGATGCTCAAAGTTTAAACATCTTAAACATCTTCTTAGAAAAAAAGGGATTAGTAAATAAATTGTTTGTGGGAATGAATATGGAGCTTGACACTTCGAACCTATAAAGACACATTTACAGTCTCTGTCGTAGTCTTAACAGTAAGGATTGCATTATATATATATATATATATATATATATATATATATACTACCACTCAAAAGTTTGGTATCACTTGCAAATTTCCTTGTTTTCCAAAGTTAAACACATTTTCATGCAATTCACAAACAATTTTATCAATTTCGCAAACAATTAAAATTAATCATGATTTTTGAAGAATGATCTACACTTTGCATAGAGGCCTATTATTAGCAATTGTCAGTCCTCTGCATCAATCTCCTGATATGGCTGCTAATTCAAGTTAATCATTTTATAAGGCTAATTAATTATGAGAAAACCCTTTTGCAGTTGTGTTGCACAGCTGAAAACCGTTGTACTAATGGAGCAAACAAGGGAGCACGGCATTCTTTAGGTTAGTTTAGTATCTGAATATCAGCAGTTGTTTTTTTGTTTACAGGCTCAAAATGGCCAGAAAGAAAGAAGTTTCATTAGAGACCCATCAGTCTATTGTCCTTAGAAAGGAAGGCTACTCAATGCAAGAAATTGTGAAATTTCTTATCATGCTGTTAACTACTCCCTTCAGAGAGCAGCACAAACAAGCTCTAACAAGGTCAGAAAAAGGAGTGGGAAGCCCCGATGCATAACTGTGCAAGAAGACAAATCAGGTCCTCAACTGGTAGCTGCACTAAATAGTACCCGTCAAACACCAGTGTCAGCATCAACAGTGAAGAAGTGACTTCAGGATGCTGGACTTCATGACAGAATTGCCAAGAAAAGCTGTATCTCAGACTGGCCAATAAAAACAAAAGACTGAGATGGGCACAGATATTGGACACTGGAAGACTGGAAGAAGGTGTTATGGACCGATGAGTCCAAGTTTGAGGTCTTCGGATCAAACAGAAGAACATTTGTGAGATGCAGAACAAATGAAAAGATGCTAGAACTGTGCTTGAGGAAGGAAAGCTATCACAAGATTTTGCAATACCATACCCTATGAACAGTACTTGATTGGGGCCAATTTCATCCTACAACAGGATAATAACCCAAAACACACCTCCAAAATGTGTCAGCAATATTTGAAGAATAAGCAGTCAGCCGGAATTATGACTGTAATGGAGTGGCCAGCACAGTCTCCGGATCTGAACCTTATTGAGCTGATGTGGGAGCAGCTTGACCGTATGGTACGGAGGAAGACTCCATCATCCAATCCATCTTGTGGGAGATGCTCCAGGAAGCATGGAGTGAAATCTCATCAGATTACCTTGAAAAATTGACAGCTAGAATGCCTAAGTTCTACCAGGCTGTAACTGCTGCAAAAGGTTTTTTTTTTTTTGATGATGAAGGCAAAGTTTGAAGAACACATTCATAATTTCCATCAAAATCATTATTTCTAACTCTGAAAATGTCAGCATGTCCTGTTAATTTGCTATATTTACTATTAAGACTAATTTCATGTGTGTTTCCATGGAAAACAATAAAATTTCTAAGTGATCCCAAACATTTGAGCAGTAGTGTGTGCGTGTGTGTGTATATATATATATATATATATATATATATATATAATGTGTGTGTGTGCAACATGTCATTATTCCGGTATCAAAATCAACTTAAATGGCTACTGAAAGGAGTTATTTGAGAATAGATTTTCCTACATGCGAGGTTGAGCTGCTGTTCTGATATATTGTATGCAATAATTTAGTCAATTTGCAACACAAAGCTGCTCTGATTAAAGTACATTTAGTCTAGTTAAATATTACACATCATAACTTCCATTGCCAAGGCTCTTGAAAGTGAGAAAACAAATCCGCCTCAATTTTGCAGAGTGAGAATAGCATGATATGGCCACGAAATAGGTAGTCGGATTATCTTTTTTTTTATTTAGAAAAGAAAAACATTATACAATGTTTCCCATTCAGTGATTTTGTTATTGTCAGACATTGCATTTGCATTTAAAACAATCAAAATGGTTGTGCATTTCAGCAATTTGAGACTCAAGAATGTTAGTTCTTTTTCAAATCAGCTTTTTCTATCAACTGTAAATGTCATAGTCACAATGCCATCAATCCCAGCTTGAAGTTCATCATGTTCCTGGACGCTTGACACTCCTTTAGGGGTCCCAGTGAGAATGAGATCACCTTCTTCCAAAGAGATGATCTCACTGATGTAGTTTATGAGATATGGGATGGAAAAGATCATCTGGGATGTGCTTCCATTCTGTTTCAGGATATTGTTCACCTTCAACCACAGATTGATGCTCCCAGGGTCTGGTATCTTCTCCTTGGGAATGAAGTCACTAATAGGGCATGAAGTGTTGAAAGCTTTAGCCAGGGTCCATGGAAGACCTTTGGACTTGCATTCATCCTGAATGTCCCGAGCTGTCATGTCCAGGCATAACACATATCCAGCCACATGGTCCATAGCTGAAGACTGAGGAATAGCAGTTCCTCCTTTACCAATGACCACCCCGAGCTCAACTTCATGGTGGAGATTGCTGGTGTAGAAGGGGACCAGAATAGGAGACCCTTCCCTAATGTAAGCAGACGGGGGCTTCAGGAAAAGCACAGGTTCGCTGGGAATTGCATTTTTGAGTTCTTTTGCGTGATCTGCATAGTTTCTCCCGACGCATATAATTTTCCTTCCCCATTCCCAAAAGCGAGTAATATTCCTTGCGCTCATTTTGGAGACCAAAACCAGCGAGTCCTGCAGCCGTAAATAAAGTGACCTTTGGTCGCTTGATAACGGTGGGCCTTGAGACACGTTAGTACAGTACGAAAAATGTAAATATGGTGCAAATAAAACAAAGAAGAATCCGATACAATTGTCTGGAATTAAGGCAAGGAAACATTATTTTTCTTGAAGAAGTTCATCACAATCACGAGGCCCGAAAGCGATATCAAAAATCCAACTACGACGAAGGCTTACCTTATGAATATTAATTAGGTCTCACAAACGTTCTTGAAATCTGTCCTATGGCGAAAGCTGCGTGATTGAATATTAATGAAGATTTGCTTACGGCCATCCAATGACAACGCTCGATTCTATGGTTTATATCGATTTATCTCCCAAGACTCTAGCTATTTTTTTATTGCTTGCGAGGCAATCAACAAACGGCTCTTTTTTTTTTTTTTTTAATTATGGTGTTTCTTCCCTCATAATATTTGTAAATAAAATATTTTAATTTAGTCTTTTCTATATTTTTCTAATTGTTTTCTTATTGTATATATAGACATGCTTACTGTTGTTACTCTGTATTGTATTTTTATGACTCTTCAATATATATTCATGTTTTAAAAAGGCTCGTTCTTGATTGATTAGGTCATGTGACATGAGTTCTGAATAAATAGCCAAGCCTTCACTATAGTAGGATTCGTAAATAACCTCAAATACAGCGTGAGTTACTGAACGCGCGACACTCCCTCGTATTGGATTGGTTAGACGAAGGGTCAAAGTTAAAAAGTGGGCTGATTTGCACTTTAAACCAGACTTTCTACTTCCTCCCTGTGCTGACTGTAATATCAGACAGCTGAAGTCCTGATATGTGGTTCAGGACACTGGCGGCGAGTGCCTGCACTCTCGGTTTTCTCGGAGCTGTCTCGCATAAATTCGGTATGTTTACACGAGGATTTTTACTCGCGCATGATCACAATGTCTTATTTAGCGATGCATGCGTATGTCAGTGCTGTCACAGAACCTTAGGTGTATTTGCAGTCAATAATTTTATCTAGTAAAAGAATTGTTTCCTATACAAACAGAGTGGAGTTACATCATCTTAGTTGTTGACGTATGTCACCGAGCATGACGTGTGGCATGTATCCATAATGCATACACGATTAAAGTGATCATATAATATGTAGAATGCAACACTTTAAATGTCGTGCGTTTGGAGTGACGTAATTGTAAACACTCAGTGCTTTCTGTTAATTCTGCGTTGTGAATTTAAAAGTTGTAAAACCATTTAACAGACGTGTATTTGACATACAGTATTTTTTTTACAGTATTGCATTAGATACAATATGGAGGGACTGACTAGACCAGCATCAAAACATCGCTCAATTTGAGTATAATAGATATTCATTTTGCCATAAATTATAGATGAACACCAAGTGTTGATTTAATCCCAAGTAATATTTATAATGGTAAGATCTCAAATAAAAAAAATTTTTTAAAAAAGAAATTAAGTTTCATTCAGCTTGGACTTGATTAAAAATGACAGTAAAGACATTTATAATGTTAGAAAATATTTCTATTTCAAATAAATGCTGTTCTTTTGACCTTTGTATTCATCAAAAAAATCTTGAAAAAAATGTATCACGGTTTTCACAAAAATCCTAAAGTTTTCAGTATTGATAATAAAAAATAATAAATGTTTCTTGAGCACCAAATCATCATATTAGAATGATTTCTGGAGGATCATGTGACGCTGAAGACTGGAGTAATGATGCTGAAAATTCAGCTTTGACATCACATTAATAAATTACAATTTAAAATATATTAAAATAGAAAATGTATTTCAAATTGTAATAATATTTAACAATATTACTGTTTTTACTGTATTTTTGATCATATAAATGCAGCTTCTTTAAAATATATTCAAATAGAATTTAAAATTGTAATAATGTTTCACAATATTACTACTAATTGTAGTTTCCACCAAAATACTACAGTTACTAATAGTAATCATAATAACAGTATAACCATAATATTTGTGACCCTGGACCACAAAACCAGTTGAAATTGAGTTTTATACATCATCTAAAAGCTGAATAAATAATATTTCCATTGATATATGGTTTGTTAGGATAGGACAATATTTGGCTGAGATACAACCATTTTAAAATCTGGAATCTGAGGGTGCAAAAAAAATCTAAATATTGAGAAAATTGCCTTTAAAGTTGTCCAAACGAAGTCCTTAGCAATGCATATCCACTCACACCCATTTACAGTAGGAAATTTACAAAATATCTTCATGTAACATGATCTTTACTTAATATCCTAATGATTTTTGGCATAAAAGAAAAATAGATAATTTTGACCCATACAATGTATTGTTGGCTATTGCTACAAATATACCCGTGAGACTTATGACTGGTTTTGTGGCATTTCCACTTTTAGATCCCATTAGTAGACAAATGAAACAAACTAGTGTGAAAAAAATGAACATTTATTGATCCTGAATCTCTGTTTTGAAGTTCCTACAGCCTGGTTTCACTCCGCTCTTAGGAAGTCATCTCTGGTGGAACAGTCAGACATGAAGGTCGAACTGCTTCCTGCTCTCACCGACAACTACATGTACCTTCTCATCGATGAAGACACGAAGGAAGCCGCCATAGTCGATCCAGTAGAGCCCCAGAAAGTAAGAATATTTCACTGTGCATATTACACGTTACATTGTGCGTCCCATTGCTTCATAATTGTCATCTGTCTCAGGTTGTAGATGCAGTCAAAAAGCATGGCGTGAAGCTTAAGACTGTCCTGACCACTCATCATCACTGGTAAGTCACACCTGGGATAAAGTACAATCGTTTTGTGCTATGTATGTAGCCCATGTGCACTAATATGGGAATTTGAGCTGACGATTCATACCTTCCAGGGATCATGCTGGAGGTAATGAGAAGCTGGTGAAGCTCATGCCAGGACTGACAGTGTATGGCGGAGATGACAGAGTGGGAGCTTTAACTCATAAAATCACACACTACAACACTTTCAAAGTAAGTCTGGTTTATAAAAAAAAAAAAAAAAATGTTTTATATATATATATATACACACACTACTGTTCAAACATTTGGGGTCAATAAGATTTTTTTTTTTTTACAGAAATGAATAGGGTTATTCAGCAAGGATGCGATAAATTGATCAAAAGTGACATGTTTATATTGTTCAAACTTCTGTTTCTTAGAATAACTTTTATTCATCAAAGAATCGTGTTTAAAAAAAAAAAAAAAAACAGGTTTCCACAAAAACACAACCGTTTTTAACATTGATAATAATAATAAAATGTTTCTTGAGCATCAAATCATCATGTCAGAATGATTTCTAAAGGATCATGTGACACTGAAGACTGGAGTAATGATGCTGAAAATTCAGCTTTGATCACAGGAATAAATTACATTTTTAAATATATTAACATAAAAAAATCTTACCACCCCCAAACTTTTCAATGGTAGTGTATAAACACATGTACACAAATTGGCTTTGAATGCAGCTTAGCCAATCAGAAGCAGTCGCTTTATACCGCTGGACACATTTTCAGATTGTTTGATCATTCCAGGTGGGCTCTCTGAATGTAAAGTGTTTGTTTACGCCGTGTCACACCACCGGCCACATCTGCTATTTTGTAACAAAAGAAAACAGCACTGAACCACCAGCTGTGTTTACGGGTAAGACATATTTTCATACACTAACGTTCAAAAGTTTGGGTTTTAGTCAAATTGTCTCTTTAGCTCACCAAGGCTGCATTTATTTGATCAAATACAGTAATATAGTGAAATATTATTCTAATTTAAAATAACTGTTTTCTGTTTTAATATATTTTAAAATGTAATTTATTTCTGTTATTAAAGCTGAATTTTCAGCATCATTACTCCAGTTTTCAGTGTCACATGATCCTTCAGAAATCATTCTAATATGATGATTTGATGCTCAAGAAACATTTATTATTATTATTATTATTATTATTATCAATGTTAAAAAACATTGACGTTCAAAGAATGTTGTTCTTTGATTAATAGAAAGTTTAAAAGATCAGCATTTATACTTTTTATACATTAAAAAATGTCTTTACTGTCACTTTCTATCAAATTAATGTATCCATGATGGATGAATTTCTTTAAAAATTACAAAAATCGTACTGACCCTAAACTTTTGAACGGTAGTGTACACCAAGTAAATAATAACCCTTTAGCTATTTAACAACTTTACTGATTTAATTTGCTCAATTAAAAAAAGTTCCACCTTTATGAGCAGAGACTACAAAAACTATTTTGATAGTCTGACATATGCAAACTTTGTAGAACTGTATTAACAAGCAGTTTTTTTTTTTTTCTTCTTATGTTTACATTATGAATAGGCGATACTCTGTTCGTGGCCGGCTGTGGGAAGTTTTTTGAAGGTACCGCTGATGAGATGTACAAAGCCCTGATCGAGGTTTTGGGCCGTCTTCCTCCAGAGACGGTAACAATTCCCCCCATCTAAACTCAGATCTTTGTGCTAAACTCGTACTGTAAAAACAGTTATTTTAAGTAATATAAAGTTGCATGTTCTAAACTCCGTTTCTTTTGGTTTCAGCGTGTGTACTGTGGGCACGAGTACACTATAAATAATCTGAAATTTGCACGGCATGTTGAGCCAAAAAACGAGGCCGTCCGGACAAAGTTAGCATGGGCTAAGGTGTTTAACTCTTCTATAACATATATTTACTTAAGCTGCAAATACTGTCATTGTGCAAGTGTTTGAATAACCTTGTCTTACATTGATTAGGAAAAGTACGATAACGGAGAGCCAACCATTCCTTCTACGGTGGCTGATGAGTTCACATTTAACCCCTTCATGAGAGTGAGGTATGTGAAATCATTCCCAAATATACATCATATAGACTGTCTTGCACTTTACTCGTTTGTGCATTTCACATGATCTTGACACACGAGTTTACTTGGAATATTGCTGATCAAATTTTTGAAAAAAATTAAGAGACAAAAACTAAACCAATAAAAAAAAAAAACAGAATAATAAAACATTTTTAGCATGTTAAAATGCTTTCAATAAAAATATTTATTTAAAAATAAATGTTTTGTTTTTTTTTATTTGGTTTTTTTTTTTTTACCAAAAAAAAAAATATTACAATAATTCATTTGTTAACATTAGTTCACCCAAAAATTGAAATTCTCTCATCGTTTATTAATCCCCGATGTGTATGAAATTCTTTCTTCAGATAAACACATACAAAGATTTTTTTAGGAAAATCACGTAGCTTGTTTGATGCTTGAAAACCAGCAATTGTGACAGTAATCCATACGACCCCAGTGGAGGAATCAGTGTTTGTTCTGAAGCAAAAAGATGGGTGTAAGAGAAATGCTAATAAACTCTTAATTATAAAACATCACTTCCGGTCTGCTGTCATACAAGTGTTCGTTGTGAAGCATGTGTTGTGAATTTTATGTGAGAAGTGATGATCCTTTGTGCTTCTGCATTAATTCTCATGCGAGCTTCACATTGCACTAGCTGTTTCCATTCAAAATTGTGAATTTAACCTATGCGAAAATTGGAATATCGCATGAAACCTTTGAGAATAAAGCAGCATTTCCATCCCATGTGTTCAAGAGAGCAAAATCGTCACTTCCTGGGAAATATCTGTAATATTTCCCAGGAAAAAAAATTCCCTTCTGGGAGGGAATTAAACCAAATCATTCTGATGACAGACTTTAGCTCAGGTGTTTCAGAACGATCCAACCAACATCTGAGTTGCTGTGCGATGAAACTGACCCGCTGGCCAGTGTCCCAAAATGTACATAAAAATAGGTGAATGGAGACATAGCTAATGATTTATAGAGTAAATAATATTAGTATCAGTGAGGCCAATTTAGCGTCTTCCCCGCCCCTTTTGAGACTTTTTCAAAAGCCTAGCGACAACTCTAGCAATTCCTTGGACAAAACTTATCTAGATTCCGTGACGCGCCCACTAATCTATATTTATATTAATACATGGGGGAAGGCATGAGGGGAAGTAAATGAGAAATTTTCCATTTTTGAGTGAACTGTCTCTTTAACAGACAAAAAACAAAAAAAAGAAGAAAAAAAAAAGGGAAAAAGTATTTTTATTTAAAATAATAAATAATAATAATAATAAAAATAATAAATATAACAAAATGTATATTCAAATATATACTGAAATGCTTAAAGGTGCAATGTGTAAATAATGAAGATAAATAAAATAAAAACAAATAATCTAACTACAAGAAACGGCACAAATAAATACATGAGAGCTAAGATACAAATAAAATAAACCAAGCTTTACAGGTTTTTCAGGTACAGAAATTGAATAAAGTAATCAAATATAAAATAACACTGCATATAAACTTCTTTGAATAGTTAAATAAAGATGAAACACTATTGAAGTTACAAAAGCTATTCAGTCAAGAGTGATTTCTTCATGCTTTGTCATTTAATTAACATTAAAAACACAGAGAGCAGGAATATTAGACTTCTGTCCCTTTAACACATAATTCAAAGATCCAGTACACTGATACTGATTCACATGCGTTGTCTGTCTCGTAAGACATAACCTACTATGTTTGTTAGGATACTCGCTAAGATGGGCATGTTGACATAATTTTTGTGTGAATTTGTCCGTTTAGGCGCAAGACTTGAAAGAGAATAAGCGCGATAGTATTTGCACGCTGTGACGTGGCTCTCCATGTGCGCACTTCGGATGAGAGCACACAAATCTCCTCACAGAGTGCGCGAGTTCTCTGTCGCGTCTTAAGACGGAATGTTTAAATGGGCAAGGTTTAAATGAGTTTAGTTTAAACACATATAGCACTAGATGTTCAGGTCTCACCTGCGCTCGCGTAGCGCGCTATCAGCACCCGGGTGATGACGGCATAAATGACTGGTCATAGAGCTTTCGGCACGTCACTGAACATTTGTTTACAAAGAGTGACTGTTTTGTCCAAGTTCTTTTGATCATCGCTGTTGTAACGTATCGGGAAACCAGAATCTGTCTGTCTGTTTTGCATGTTAGTTAACCATATTATAGATAGATTTGGGATGAACCACGGTGCAAGCGCGTGCCGAACCGTGGGTGGAGAAACGAACGGTTAGTTTTTTTTTTTTTTTTTTTTTTTTTTATACAGCGACCCGTCCCACCCCTAGAAGCTATGGTGGCCAACACAGGACAAAGATGTTGTCGTCTGAGACAGCAGAGAGTAGTCCGTCAAGCAAACGTGCTCTGTATAGAAGTTTGTCCATTTAGGGCTACTGTAGAAACATGCCGGCGCACAATGGCTACTTGACAAGTGGACCTGTGGTGTATGTAGACAAAAATAACTCATTCTAAGGTAATAAAAACATAACGGTTCATGATGTAAGGTCTTTATACACCACTGAAAACATAGTTATATATGCTAAATTGCATTTCTGTCAACAGATCCTCCTAAAAAATTACACATTGCACCTTTAAAAACAATAAAGACAATAATTTTGACTTTTTGGTAACACTTTACAATAAGTTTTCATTAGTTAACTACGCTAGTTAACATGAGGTAACAGTCAAAAATTCTAAAGCATTTGTTAATGTTAGCATTTACTAATACATTTTTAAGGTCAAAAGTTGTATCTGCTAACATTAATGCTCTGTGAACTAAAATGAACATTCACAATGCTTTAAAAATATTTCTCATTGTTAGTTAATGCATTAATTAATGTTAACAAATGAGACCTTTATTGTAAAAAAAAAATGTTACTAATTCTAATTTACTAGTTTCCTCATGTGTTTGCACTACAGAGAGAAGTCCGTACAGGAGCATGCTGGGACCAGTGACCCGATTGAAGCCATGAGAAGTATCCGTAAGGAGAAGGACAGCTTTAGAGTCCCGAAGAACTGATCTTTTGAGCTTGTCTTTGCAATGGCCATCACCACTACGCTTATCTCCGCTCACCGTTTCTCTAACAATAGCAGGACTCTTGGTATTTACATACTCTGATGGTATTTACATACGCTTCGTTTATAGCAAAAGCACAATTTTTGGGCAGTGTATCGTCTTCGCTGAGCAATACACAGGATTGTTAACCTGTAAAACAATGTATTTGAATCATTGTTACAAGCAATAGATCAAAAACAGATATAATTTAGAATGTTTTCATTGTTGAAAGAATACATGTATGTCGTTGATTTGCATTTAAAGAAAATACAGATGTACTAAGTCTGTGTTGTAGGCCAAATTTTATTTACGTAAGCTTGCGTAAGTTTTATTTTTGGGAAGATCCAGGCCATGTCTGAACTAATGTTGTGTGGTTAAATTGTAGTTTTATTTCAAAAAGTTTCGTCTTAATGTGCAATGTTTTATTTTGTAAATCAAAAAGATTTATTTTTAAGATGTTATGGCAATGTTAACAAAGCGAGGTGTTCCAGCAAAATTGTATTTGGTGTGTTTTAATGTCCATAAGAAAACTGCATTTGATTTAATTGCGTTTATTTTGATGTTATTGAACGATTCTGAATGTAGAAAATATTCAACACTGCATACTGGTTTCAGCTTTTCATCTTGGTTTAGCTCATCCAGTTATTGTTTGTCAATCTTGCACTAGTTATCAAAAGTAACAAAGAGAAAATGTAATTATAATCATAGTGTTTAAACTGAATAAAGTCTTAATATAAATGTACACAGCTTTTTTTTTTTTTTTTTTTTTAAATGCAGCTACACATTTTCTTAACGATGCACTGTTTTATTACCTGCTTTGTATGAAACGATAACTACTAATTATAAAATTCTAATTGTTCTTGTTGTTCTTATTATAACACAAAGTCTAACAGTCCTGATTCAACTTTATCATGGTACAAAACTGAAATAAAATTATACCATAATTCAAGGTTCATAATACCATTTTAAATCCCATGTTAAGCAAATGAAACTGTTCTGTGCAGGAATAATTTAATACAAAAGGTATTTGTTGTTGCTTTTAAAATTAAATAAAAATTGAATCACTAATGCACACAAATTTGAGTAAAATATATGAATAGTTTATTTCCTCAATAAATATAATTACATTCATAGAACGATTATATACATGACATATCATTTTTATTATCATCATAAATCAAAATGTACTCTCAAAAACGACAAGTATTGTTTTCAGTGCACACTACATAGTAACAATGAATTTACAGAAACATTTTCAAACAAACTATAAATGAAACCATAATAATAAAAAAATATTGGGAACACTTTACAATAAGGTTCATTAGTTAAACACTAGTTAATGTACTAACCATGAGGAATACATTTGTTACTGTATTAATCTTTGTTAATGTTAATAAAAATATAACTGGTCATTGTTTAATTTTAGTTCTCAGTGCATTAACTAATGTTAACATATACAACTCTTGATTTTAATAAAGTATTAGTAAATGTTGAAACATTAACAAAGATTAATAAATACTGTAGAAGTGCAGTTCATGTTAACTAATGTAGTTAACTAATATTGACTAATGAACCCTTATTGTAAAGTGTTACCAAAATAATACAAGGCAACATTCATGGACAGAAAAAAGGTTTATGGCTATAAAAAACAAAGGTCAGTTTGATATGTAATCTGAAGTCAACGTTCTTCAGCAGATATCTGTTTATCTGATATCTGATGTAGTTTTAAATGTATGTTAAATAATGACTTAACGCACACAGAAAGGAAGAACTATAACAATATAGTTGGTTCATCAGAGTCTAAGCAGCTCCTCACCACTTTATACTGAGGCCACTAGTGTTTTTTTCTACGGCGTGGTACTGCGTGTGCAGTAACTGTCGGGCTTTCTCCTCTCCCACGCTCTCTAACCAGCCCTGATAGAGTTCAGCCACTCGGGAGTCCTCCTCTGGCACTGAGGTGCGTTCACCGCGGTAAGACTCCTCCACCTGCTGCAGCAACTCTTTGTTGGATTGATCTGATAAAGGCTTGAGCTGACCGCCGCCGTTAAGACATCCTGTAGGATTCAAATAAATGTATTTTAGCAGACTTATCTATTCTAAACTTGCATAAGCTATTATTCAAGAGAACAGTATCAGAAGATTATATCAACGACATGGTCTTGAGGCCCAAAGAATTACACTCTATGGCGTCAAAATACAGCATTAAAGTAAATATAAATATATATATAATTATATATTAAAGAGGACCTATTATACTTTTTAACATTTTCATCTTTCTTTATTTATTGTTTGAACATGAAAAATATCTGCAAAGTTACAAAGTACAATTTCATTCCAAAGGGAGTTATTCTCTATACTAGTAAGTAAGTTTCTGAAATCCCTGAAACACCTCGACTGTAGTCTTGAGTTTTCTTCCGGGAACGAACACGTCACAATATCCCTCATTTAAATAAATCCTGCCCAAGGGAATATGCAAAATAAAGGGGCGGGGGCGGGTTGAGTTGTGCTATAAGTGTGTTGAAACCCAGGTTATGGTATGGGCCGTGACATTTCTGAAACATGCTCAATGCAGCATTGTACTATGGAAGTTAGGCAGCGAGTTACGTTGTTATATGGGAAACGCACCCTAGAGCACTACTGACAGAGGTGCTGCAACAGTGTAAAATACACTATATTGCCAAAAGTACTGGGACACCCCTCCAAATCATTGAATTCAGGTGTTCCAATCACTTCCATGGCCACAGGTGTATAAAATCAAGCACCTAGGCATGCAGACTGCTTCTACAAACATTTGTAAAAGAATGGGTCGCTCTCAGGAGCTCAGTGAATTCAAGCGTGGTACCGTGATAGGTTGCCACCTGTACATTTGAGTCCATTCGTGAAATTTCCTCACTACTAAATATGCCATGGTCAACTGTTAGTGGTATCATAAAGTGGAAGCAATTAGGAACAACAGCAACTCAGCCACGAAGTGGTAGGCCACGTAAAATCACAGAGCGGGGTCAGCGCATGCTGAGGCGCACAGTGCGCAGAAGTCACCAACTTTCTGCAGAGTCAATAGCTACAGACCTCCAAACTTCGTGTGACCTTCAGATTAGCTCAAGAACAGTGCATAGAGAGCCTCGTGGAATGGGTTTCCATGGCCGAGTAGCCACGCTTCTCTGTCTGGCAATCTGATATACGAGTCTGGGTTTGGTGGTTGCCAGGAGAACAGTACTTGCCTGACTGCATTGTGCCAAGTGTAAAGTTTGGTGGAGGGGGATTATGGTGTGGGGTTGTTTTTCAGGGGTTGGGCTTGGCCCCCTAGTTCCAGTGAAAGGAACTCTTAATGCTTCAGCATACCAAGACATTTTGGACAATTTCATGCTCCCAACTTTGTGTGAACAGTTTGGGTCCCTTCCTGTTCCAACATGACAGCGCACCAGTGCACAAAGCAAGGTCCATAAAGACATGGATGAGTGAGTTTGGTGTGGAGGAACTTGACTGGCCTGCACAGAGTCCTGAACCCGATAGAACACCTTTGGGATGAATTAGAGCAGAGACTGCGAGCCAGGCCTTCTCGCCAACATCACTGCCTGACCTCACAAATGCGCTTCTAGAAGAATGGTCAAAAATTCCCATAAACACACTCCTAAACCTTGTGGAAAGCCTTCCCAGAAAACTTGAAGCTGTTATAGCTGCAAAGGGTGGGCCAACTCCATATTAAACCCTACGGATTAAGAATGGGATGTCATTAAAGTTCATGTGCACGTAAAGGCAGGCGTCCCAAAACTTATATAGTGTATGCGAAAAATAATGTTTTTTTTTAACATTCAAGCATGAAAAACTATTTTAGTAAACCCGAAAAACAATTTATTTTGAAAAATGGCATAATATGGCCTCTTTAAAAAATATAATTAAAAAAATATATTACAAAATATTCCTTCAGTGATGCTAACTGCAATGTTTTTCCCAGTAGAGGTCATACGACATGAGTTGAGAGGTATGCAACACATTACAGAATGTTTATGAATGATACAAAAAGATGGTTTTCAAGGACTAGAGATGTAATTTCCTACCTGACGGACATGCCATTACTTCTACAAAGTGGTAAGGTGATTTTCCTCGTTTTAGCTTCTGCACCAGGTTCTGAATGTTCCTGAAGCCGTAGACGGCAGCAAACCGCAGCAGAACTTGACCATCCTTCTCTAGAGTGACTTCCTGGAAGTCTTTGTTTCTGTTTGGAAAAAAATGAGACAAATGAAATAAAAAAAAAAAAGTACTGAGGTGCTACCATGGTACTACCAGAACTTGTCCAATAAACCACTGTAGCACCATTATACTTTTGGAAGACTTTTGAAAGTTTTACTGGAGAACAAACACTTGTTAAACAGTCTTTTTAAATAAATAAAATGTGATAAGCAACGCATATTATTCCTTAAAACAGTACTGTGGTACAGTAGTTCCATGGAAAAGGTATCAGGGTATCTTGTTAACACCAAGGAACATTGATACCATGGAGCCATGGTATTATAACCTGAATTCCGGAAAAGTTGGGAGGTTTTTAAAATTTGAATAAAATGAAAACTAAAAGACTTTCAAATCACATAAGCCAATATTTTATTCACAATAGAACAAAGATAACATTACAAATGTTTAAACAGATAAATTTTACACTTTTATCCACTAAATGAGCTCATTTCAAATTTGATGTCTGCTACAGGTCTCAAAAAAGTTGGGACAGGGGCAACAAGTGGCTGAAAAAGCAAGAAATTTTGAAAAGATTCAGCTGGGAGAACATCTAGCAACTAATTAAGTTAATTGATATCAGGTCTGTAACATGATTAGCTATAAAAGGGATGTCTTATTGTGGAATACTTTAAAAACCATGTTCCTCAACGTAAAATAGCAGGCTTTGCAAATCTCATCATCTACAGTGCATAACATCATCAAAAGATGCAGAGAAACTGGAGAAATGTCTGTGCGTAAGGGACAAGGCCGAAGACCTTTATTGGATGCCCGTGGTCTTGTGATGCACTGGTCCTCAGACGACACTGCATCATCACTCATGCACTCATCGGCATGATTGTGTCAATGACATTACTAAATGAGGCCCAGGAATACATCCTGAAACCACTGTTGGTAAACACAATCTGCTGTGCCATCTGCAGATGCCAACTAAAGCTCTATCATGCAAAAAGGAAGCCATATGTGAACATGGTCCAGAAGCGCCATCGTGTCCTGTGGGCCAAGGCTCATTTAAAATGGACTGTTTCAAAGTAGAAAAGTGTTCTATGTTCAGATGAGTCCAAATTTGACATTCTTGTTGGAAATCACAGACGCCGTGTCCTCCGGGCTAAAGAGGAGGGAGACCTTCCAGCGTGTTATCAGCGTTCAGTTCAAAAGCCAGCATCTCTGATGGTATGGGGGTGCAGAAGTGCATATGGTATGGGCAGCTTGCATGTTTTGGATGTTGTCCACTTCATAGCAACATAAGGTCCCCTCCAGACGACGTCTATTTCAGGGAAGGCCTTGTGTATTTCAGCAGGACAATGCAAAACCACATACTGCAGCTATTACAACAGCATGGCTTCGTAGAAAAGTCCAGGTGCTGAATTGGCCTGCCTGCAGTCCAAATCTTTCACTTATAGAGAAAAATACGTCACAGACGACCATGAACTCTTCAGCAGCTGGAGACCTATATCAGGCAAGAATGGGACCAAATTCCAACACCAAAACTCCAGAAACTCATAACCTCGATGCCCAGACGTCTTCACACTGTTTTGAAAAGAAGAGGAGATGCTATACCATGGTAAACATGCCCCCGTCCCAACATTTAAAATGAGCTAATTTTTTTGCATAAAATTGTAACATTTCTCTTTAAACATTTGTTTTATTATCTATGGGATTTTAAAGTCTTTTTAGTTTTCATTTTATTCAAATTTAAAAAAAAAGTCCCAACATTTCCAGAATTCGGGTTGTACATGGTTGCTACAATTTCTGACCAATTTCCATTCATAAAATTGTTTTAAAGTTATTTTTAAAAATCATTTTATACACAAATTCTTAGTTAGAAATTACTTCTAATTTAGTAGTAATTACCTTCAAGTAGCGTAACTGGAAAAATATTGGCTACAGAAAATTCCATTATATTACCATGATCTAAGGTTATTATTATTAATTTTGACTTTTCCAGACCTGAAAAAAAAATGCTCTCAAATTTCTAGGTTTTCCTGGTCGCCGGGACCCCTGATGGAACCATGGCACATTGTTTTAACATTTATTAATTCCAAACTATCTAAACCTTAATATTTATTATTTAGGTAATACTTATTTAAATAAATAATAAACAAAGTGTATACCATTCAAAAGTTTGGGTTGGTAACATTTTTTATGTTTTAGAAAAAAAGTCTCTTCTGCTCACTAAGACTCGATTTATTTGACCAAAAATACAGTAAAAACACTAATATTGTGAAATATTATTACATTTTTAAAATGACAACAAAGCACTTGAATGCAACAAGCTTGTGACCATGACTTCTGAAGTGGGGAATTATGAAGTTTCCGATAGCACATGAAGGCAACATTAAAATAGCTGTTTTCTATGTGAATATATTTTAAAGTTTACTTTACAGTGGTGCAAAGATGTATTTTCAGCATCATTACTCCAGAAATCATTGTAATATGATGATTTGATGATCAAGAAACATTTCTGATTATTATCGATGTTGAAAACAGTATTTTTGTGGAAACTGATACATTTTTAAAGAGATTTAAAATAATATTTTATAACACTTTTGATCAAATTGAACGCATCCTTGATTAATACAATTAAATTAAATGCATCGTTGATTAACAAAAGTATTAATTTCTTTTTTCTTTTCTTTTTTTAAACCCAACCTTTGAATGGTAGAGTACAAATAACCCAGTTCTGGGATCTTTGTAACAGTATTGCTGTGTTCAGACATACTTCATTGTCTTGTAAGTGAGTTCATCTACTTCAACCCCAAACAGCTGTTTGGCGGCACTTTTGTAGATGTGATGAAGGTATCCTCCAGATCCACTTCCTGCGTGACCCAGCAGCTCCTCCCCACAGACGTTACTGAACCTAAAACACACGTTCATGTATGACACAATTTCTAGTATGTATTAATACTATTGGTTCGACAGGCAAACATGAAGAACTCACATTGTGTCTAAAGGGGCCAACTCCACATCTCTCAAGGACACATTCTCCTCTTCCAACATCTTCAGAACTTCTCCTGTGAACCAAACACTTACAAGATGAGGGACTGAGCCTCATTCTTGTAGCCATCTGTTCATGTTTTAATGTTCTTAGATTCACTCACCTGAAGTGATAACACAGTCCACCTCTCTGGTCTCGTGCTCGCTGAGGTAGAAGTCTGGTCTGGAAGCCTCTAGTTTCTTATCATAGCAGGGCATCACCGTCACATGATAGATCTTCTGTGGTGAAATACCCTGTCAAAGCATAAATTGGAGAACAAAATGCATTTTAACCTTGATTTGTAAATTAAAATAGGTGAGACTCACTGTTAACGTAATTGTGAAATATTTTTTAATTTGTTTTCTAAAGCTAACATTTAAAGTAAATAAAGGTGTGTGTTCAATAGATTAGCCTTTTCTGTGGTACTGACTCTTGTAAAAGCCGCTAAACAAAAGGCTTTACATGTGCAGCATGGCAGAGACCAAAACAAAGTTCATAATCAGTTTAACTAAGGATAAATTTTTACAATATAGTTAAACTACAATGAAACAATTTAAAGTTATAAATTATACAGGCATAATGCAATAACTTATATGTCTAATGTGACCCTCAACATTTAAATCAAGGTCCAAGAATTCTTCAAAAAAGGTTTTTAATGTGGGACATTGTATTTGGCACAAAGCACTGTGGGCAGTTCCTCCCTCTTTGAACAGAAGTTCATTGTTTAGTACCTTCTGAGAGGCAAAATAGCCCTTGACTAGAGAACCCATTATCTGCTGGGGCGATCGCGTTGTGCTGATGTATGGGAGGATGAATTCACCATGAGTCTTCTCAGCATAGCAAATCCACCCTGAACGAAATACAGGAAATAAATCCATGTTGGACCCATAATAAAACACTCTAGCATGAATATTTCAGAAAATACTGTAAAGAACAGATTGAGAAAACCCTACCTGGACAGGCAGACGCCAGCATTGGTAGGGCCTTCTTGTCCACTTCCTTGCGATTGAATCGCTCCAGAAACTCCCTCTGGCTTTCTAACAGGCTGAAAGACCGACTGAAGCTGGTGTCAAAGACATGATGGACACCTGAAAGATCAGTATGGCACTTCCATTATCTCAATACACATAGGAGCAAATGGAAGCCCAGTTTACATACTAATTCTACTAATTCTTACATACTAATACTACATACAGTTTACTCCTAATTCTGTGTTTACGTCTCAATTTTCTTGTAATTCTGAGTTTACATCTTGTAATTCTGCCTTTTTTCTTGTAATTCTAAGTTTACATCTCGTAATTCAGACTGTTTTCCTCCTAATTCTATTTACATCTCATAATCCTGACTTTTTTCTTGTAATTCTGAATTTAAAAATTGTAATTCAGATTTTTTTCTCAGCATTCTGAGTTTCCATTTCATAATTCAGACTTTTTTCCTCCTAATTCTGAGTTTACATCTCATAATTCTGACTTTTTTCTCTGAATTCTGATCTTGCGATTATTTATTTATTTATTTTTCCGCCACAAAATAAAATTTTTTTAAAAGGTAATTGTGAATTGTGTCTCTCATTATGACTTTATAGCTTACAATTTTCAGAATTATAATTGCAGCCTCCAACTCACCTAAATTTTTCAGGAAGCTGGTTAGTCTGCGGGCCACCTCACTGCTGTTGAGGCCATAATGTGCTGCTAGAGAGGCTCTTGACTGAGGTGATACAGATACCACCACCACCTTCTGCTCGCTACTGCTAACCTGCTGCTGAGAGACACAAACATGTTTTTAGGTGAACTATTCACTTGGAGCAAAAAGTTAAATGCAGCTGAATTAATGTAATGTACTGCACACCTTATTATGACGTAGCACACGGTACAGTTCCTCATGACTCTGTTGGGTGATAAGGACACTTTCCGCAGAAGTGATGCAGCCACTGCAAGCGAGACAGTCGTTCAGAGTAATCTTCGCTTTCTCCAGCTTTTGCTTTTGACCATCCTGGGTAACAAGCATATATTCAACATATCTATTAAAAGCGACAAATCAAAAACATACTTTGCTTTTTGCTATCAAATGAAACAAGACAACTCCACAATACTGGCTCAAAATAAAAGTCACATCATTTGTACTCACCTGATGGACCTGAAAATAACTGCCATCATCTTCTATCTGGATTTTAGCCACAGATCTGCCCTGTTTCTTTTCCACCTTTACAGGCTTCACACATTCCTGATAAATTGGGTAAATTAGTTAACATCAGTGAAATTATATTCTGGTATACATTATCACTCAAATGTTTAGGGTCAATAAGATTTTTACAAAATGAACACTTTTAATCAGCAAGGGTAATCAGCAAAATTGACCAAACATGTCAGTAAACAAAAGATTTGTTACAAAAGATTTGTTTAAAATAAATGCTGTTCTTTTCAACACAAATGTGTTTTTGTCACCTTTAACGTTGTATTTGCACTGTATTTCTAAAAAATAAACCACTTGGTTTGATATTTTATCCAAATGCAGTGATATACAGACATTTAAGTGTGTCTGAAGTCTACAAAAACGTTTTAGGGCCACTGTACATTAATTTTATATACAGTAGTTGGCAAATCACTAGGTTTTAGACAATCACTCTCTGTATCTGACCGTGCAAATAATGTGGGCCCAACCTTAGGAGCTCGAACTAAACAAATGTTCTTGATCATTAACATTTACAGTATTTACAAGACTCAAAAACAACACTTGTCAGAAACGTGTCACTTTTAGAAACTGTATAGTTATCTACACAATGTTACATCATTTATCTTATAGTCAGCTGACCGGTGTGTTTTTTCCCCCTAACGTATTCAGCTGATATAATGTAAATGCACTGAATTAACAGAAATGTGGCTGCTTTTAATGTTACAGACAGAAACAACTATTCAACCTGAGAAGGAGTGATAAAATCATCCAGATCCGTGAGCTGAAGCACTCCGCTAAAATGCGACGCCATTGTTTTTAGTGCTACCCGTATGTCTGTGATGTAGTTGGTAGGGCTCTGTCAATGACTTCTAAACTCTCCAATCGTAGAGCGCCTAAAAGAGGCTCTGCCCAATCAAAGCAATCAGTAAGAGGCTATGGGCGGGACTTAAAATAAATAAATTGTACAAGGGTCAACTGTATTGTCACATGCCACAATGGGGTATTCATTCATCGTCGAAGTTTTTGCATCTTACATATCTTACATATCAGGCAAACATCTTATTGGATTCTAAAAACATAGAGATTAAACTTTTCACTTAAATTGTTATGCTGAATATGCATAACAATAATGCATGTATTAGCAATCACATTAAAATAATGCAAAATACAAGTATTTTCACTAGTTAACTCAGATTTGGACTTGCTATATAAAATATAACTAGGAAAATATATTTTTAGATGCTGCTGTTGTCTTGAAATAAATATTTAGAAAATGCTGTTTTAGCTGGAGTATATAATGTAACACAGCAGGACTCCGATGTCACTTCTTGACATGTTATGTGAACTATTCACATCGTATTGGTGTGTAATACAAAAAATAATCATATGATGTACTATATTCATATGCGCATATATAAGACAAGTTACGGTGGGTCTATGTGGTTTTACCTAAAAAACACATGCCGTAAAGCGTCGATGTGACGCGCATACTTTCACTCTCACGCTGTTTTCGTTCAGGTGTTCGCCTTGGTCAAGTGCGTTTGCCAGCCATCTGTCATCATAAATTATCGATGCAAATAAGCTGCTATGAGTATATCACGTTAAACAGGTTGCACTTGTCGAGGTTTCAGCCGCACAAATGCATTTGCAGCACCAAGAAACTACACGCGGAAGTAAATCTGTCCGTTTACATGCTTCATAAAGTCTTTTACCTACAGGATTAATGATCTTTAACAAAGTAAGTAGACGTTTTGTATTTCTAGAGTAATGACAATATGCATTAATCTATAAAGCCTCCATTTAAGAAAGAAAACATTTCTCCTTTAAGTCAGAATTGTGAGAAAATATATAAAATGCGAGTTTAGCCTATATGTTTGATCTACTTTGATTATTGATGCATTTTCAATAATGCAATTTCTTAATTTTTATGGTTTATATCCCATTCACCTGCAGAGACACAAACATGAACAGTCAAAAGTTAATGAGGTTAATCATCATTGGCTTGGTGATTGTTGCCATGATGAAATTATTCTTAAACCTCAGGTGAGGATTGCAGTTCTCAAAGGTCTTCATGTACACGTGTCTATTCACCTTTCAAACCAGGCTTCATTGTCCCAAAGAAGCTTTTAACTGCAGTTTATTTATCTTCTATTTATAGCGCAAGCAAAGGCACAAGTGGAAAGACACACCAAGTCATACAAGGTGGTAAGTTCTGGGCTAGCCAGCATATCCCACAGCTGAATTTGGATAAAAATCAGGAGGATCCTGTCAAAATAGAATATGCAGACCCAGAGGTTCAGCCAGAGAAAAAAGACACGATCCAACCAAACAAAGAGGAGTTGGAACCAGAAATTCCTGACAATACACCGACAGATCCACTAAAGATTGTGCACTTAGATCTGAAAGGTGCAGCACCCAAAGTCAAATATCTCAAAGAGGTGGGAATCAATGGATGCAAACTGGATTGTTTCAAACGTGCTTGTATGAATAGTGTCCTTTTTTAAATTTCCCTTCATGTTCTTTAACAGATATTTCCTCTACTGTCAGCTCTGGGTGCTAATGGGATATTGCTGGAATATGAGGACATGTTTCCCTACGAGGGGGAACTCGCAATTCTCAAATCGAGCTTTGCGTACAGGTGGGTGACTGATTCAGAGCTTCTTACTGAACTTGACTTAATTTGACTAAAAAATTAAAAAATTTACTCACTCTCATGTCATTTCAAACCTGTATGCTGTTATTTTTTTGTAAAATGCAAAAGTAGGAATCCCGAAGAATAGTTACTGTATGCAGCAATTTCATAAGCTCATGATTTATTAATCTTTGTCTTGATTTCTTTATCTCAATCTCTATTTATACATATATTTCTCATTTCTTTATCTTTATTGTTTACGGAAAAGTCCGGAAGATATAGAGGAAATTAAGTCACTGGCTAAACAGCACAAGCTTGAACTAATTCCTCTGGTGCAGGTGTTTGGACACATGGAGGCAAGTACAGAACAAGCCAAGTATCATAAAAACTGTAGATATCTCAGTTCTCAAACATCTGCTCACTACATACACCGATCAGGATAACATTATGACCACTGACAGGTGAAGTAAATAACACTGATTATCTCTTCATCACGGCACCTGTTAGTGGGTGGGATATATTAGGCAGCAAGTAAACATTTTGTCCTCAAAGTTGATGTGTTAGAAGCAGGAAAAATGGGAAAACGTAAGGATTTGAGTGAGTTTAACAAGGGCCAAATTGTGATGGCTAGACGACTGGGTCAGAGCATCTCCAAAACTGCCGCTCTTGTGGGATGTTCCCGGTCTGCAGTGGTCGGTATCTAAAAAGTGGTCCAAGGAAGGAACCATGGTGAACCGGCGACATAGGCGGCAAGGCTCATTGTTGCACGTGGGGAGCGATCCAACAGATGAGCTACTGTAGCTCAAATTGCTCTAGAAGTTAATGCTGGTTCTGGTAAAAAGGTGTCAGAATATACAGTGCATCACAGTTTGTTGCATATGGGGCTGAATAGCCGCAGACCAGTCAGGGTGCCCATGCCTCTTTCAGCAGGATAATGCGCCCTGCCACAAAGCAAAAATGGTTCAGGAATAGTTTGAGGAGCACAACAACGAGTTTGAGGTGTTGACCTGGCCTCTAAATTCCCCAGATCTCAATCTAGTCGGGCATCTGTGGGATGTGCTGAACAAACAAGTCCGATCCATGGAGGCCCCACCTCACAACTTACAGGACTTAAAGGATCTGCTGCTAACATCTTGGAGCCAGATACCACAGCACACCTTCAGGGGTCTAGAGGAGTCCATGCCTTGATGGGTCAGGGCTGTTTTGGCAGCAAAAGGGGGACCAATACAATATGGTTAATGTTATACACATAATGTTATGCCTGATCGGTGTATACTTCAGTAAGGCGCTAAAGGCACCTTCACAACTTTTACATATGCATCTAGGTCAACCATTCATGGTGGCTGTGTTTGGAGGCAAAACTCATTTAATGCTGTAGATGCATTGTCATTGTACTTTAACTTTATTAGCATGCCTAACACTGCTGCTTGCATTTATCCATTCTGTTCACATTTCAGTTTGTGTTAAAACACGAGAAGTATTTCAGATTGAGAGAAGTGGAAGCATTTCCCAATAGCATAAACCCAATGGCCTCAGGAAGCATTGACCTTATTCAAGACATGTTAACGCAAGTTATGAACAAGCACCCGGAAGCAGAGTGGTTCCACATTGGTGCTGACGAGGTTTGTGGATCTTTATTGTGTTGCTTCCTTTTTATGTAAAGTAATGTGTTGTTATTTTTGCATTACTCTTTCTCACCTGGGCTGTACTTGCTTAATAAGCCTGAAGGAAAAACTTTCAGCTGTGCTGCCATTCTGGGGTGTTTCCCGTACAACAACATAACTCGCTGCTTAACTACCACAGTATGATGCATCGTTAAATAAATCAACTAGCAAGTCACGACGAATGTTTCCCCAACAGTTGCCCAATTTTGCTTATTAGTATGGTTGAATTGGTTCATCAAAGATCAGCAACAAAGACACTGGTTAATAAAGTGAGATTAAATACATAAAGTATATTTGTGTTATTTAACATGTTTGAAAAAGTATCTCATTTTATTGTAAATTTAAAAGTAATGCATTACTTTACTAATTACTTGAAAAAGGTAAACTGATTACGCAACTCCTGTTACTTGTAATGTGTTACAATGTGCTGTCCACTGTTGACAAAATACATTTAGGTTCGTGGCCTGGGCGAGAGCGAAGATTCCAAGCGCTGGTTGGAAGCCAACAATGGAGACATGGCAAGGCTGTTCCTTAATCATGTGACCGCAGTGGGGAGATTTATGACCAATCTGAAGCGAGGAATCAAGCTGATCTTGTGGGATGACATGTTTAGGAAGCTCAGCCCCGACTCTATCAAAGGTTTAATGCAAGCCTTTAAATTCTTAAATTCTATTGCAGGTGTCAATTTTGAGAAATGTATTTTTTCCAAATTATCATTATTAGAGCTCATGTCACAGCTCCAAAAGCATAGGTTTTATTTAAAACCAAACTCTATGGGAATGACCAAAATATGCAAACTCACATTACACACGCTGCTCAATTACTGTAATGTATTTGCATATGATGATAGTAAAAAAAGATTTCTAAGTTTTTATACTCATTTATATAACAGTGACACCTATTGGTGTGGATTAAGCATCATGCAAAATCAACAAATCATTGTGACCAATGCCATTGTAGATGTGTTCACATGTGTATTTGTCACCTTCTGAAATAATTTATTCTTTAACTTAAAGGGATAGTTCACCCAAAAATGAAAATTGTCATCATTTACTCCCCCTCAAGTTGTTCCAAACCTGTTTATATTTCATTGTTCTGCTGAACACAAAGGAAGATATTTGGAAGAATGTTTGTAACCACCAAGCAGATCTCGCCCCCCCCCCCCCCATTGACTTCAGTAGTTGGGGGAAAAAATACTAGTCAATGGGGGGGATCTGCTTGGTCACAAACATTCTTCCAAATATCTTTCTTTGTGTACAGCCAAATATCTTTGTGTTTGGAGTATACTTGAGGGGGAGTAAATGATGACAGAATATTCATTTTTGGGTGAACTATCCCTTTAAAGTATGAAAAAGGGGGTTACCAAGATAAAGTGGTGGGATAATGTGGAAAAAAAGTTACATGGTGTACCTTTAAGCTTTCAAAAATACAAAAATGTCAGTAGCACAGAAAAGCAGGTGTAATGTTTTTGGTTCTGACGGGAGTGTTCAATTTTTAGCATCGGGTTTGCAAGATCTCGCATCGCCCATGATCTGGATGTACACCCCAAACATGGATGTGAAAGTGATCGGTGAGGCCATGTTTTGTTTCTTATAAATAACTTTAAAGTCAACATGAAAATATTGACCCTATTTACATAGATGCAAACTCCTCAACTTTCAGTCACCTTTTTGAGATCAAAATAGGTCACCTATAGGATTTGCATAGATCCAGTGAGAAACTGTTTTTATGATTGTTTCAATAAGTACTGTACAGTGCTTCCTTTACTCTTTACTTTAAAAACTAATGTCTATAAAGGGTAATATTTTATGTATTTGTGGTCTGAGATGTGGGAACTGTGAAGAGAGAGGGGGCAAATGGTTTGTAGTTTAGCTCTGTATTGCCGTCTAGTCAGCCAATATTGTCTTAAATAGCCTGCATAGCAATTCATCTTTTATAACATGAGATTTTGACCAAATGTAAAATGTTGCAACCATGTTAATTTTTTTTTTTTTTTTTTTTTTTAAATTTACAGTTTGATATATAAGATAAAAATTAAATTAATATTTTATAAATACTTTAAAAATTCACCTCCAACTTCTTCATAAAACATCTTACCCAACCCAAACTTTTGAACACTAATGTATGTCATGTTGTTTGCCCTTATTTCATATTTACTTCTTGTTTGTAGGTAATTATATCGCTAGGTATGAGGAGGCTGGATTTCATCACGTGTGGTTTGCTAGCGCATTTAAAGGAGCCTCTGGAATTGACCAGATGTGGACTCCAATCGATCACCATTTAAAAAACCACCTACAGTGGCAGAAAGTCATTACGTCAATGCCGCAGTACAAGTCTGTGAGATTCCAAGGCATTGCGCTGACTGGCTGGCAGAGGTAAGCTTACAGTTTTACTCAATTGTTTCTTCAAACATGCAATAATGCAAACTGTAAAGATATTTTAGGAAATCCCAAACCTAAAGCATTACTGTGTTTGTAATCTAAAAAAAATGAATTTCCATTGTATATCAACAACCGCAGACTATTATTGTTAATGAAAAACAACGTATGTTTAAGGTATGAGCATCACACTGTGCTGTGTGAGCTTCTCCCAGTGGCCATCCCTTCTCTGGCTGTCTGTCTTCAGACACTGAAATATGGTGAGTGTATATGAATATATGGTGTACAGTATATATGGAATATGCTGACCAACACATTTTATTTCAGGAATGGTTAAGCAAGTGAATAAAATCAAATGTGATGTATTGCAAAGGTATCATGCTGTCATGTATTTTGTTTGTGTCAGGTTCATTTGATGCTAAGGCACAGAGTGAGGTACAACGCATCCTTGGCTGTGAAATTGAGCTAAGCAAAAATGAGTGGTATGCAATTGTGTTCATATTTTTTTTACATTGAAATTAATCAAAAGTAAAGACCTTTTATGTTACAAAAGATTTCGATTTCTGCTGTTCTTTTGAACTTTCTATTCATCATATAATCCACAAAAATATTAAGCAGCACAACTGTTTTTAACATTAATAATAATAAAATGTTTCTTGAACATCAAATCATCATATTAGAATGATTTCTGAAGGATCATGTGACACTGAAGACTGGAGTAATGATGCTGAAAATTCAGCTTTACCACCACAGGATTAAAATTACATTTTAAAATATATTCAAATAGAAAACTGCCATTTTAATGCTGCCTTCGCATGCTATCAGAAAGGTCACAATTCCCTACTTCAGAAGTCGTGATTACGAGCTTGTTGTATTCAAGTGCTATAATGAAATAGCATATATATATATATATAGTGAAATATCAAGTGAAATAGCAATTTTGCTGTTTTTACTGTATTTTTGCTCAAATAAATGCAGGCTTGTTGATCATAGGAGACTTATTTTAAAAACTTACCTACCTCAATTTTTAATTGTAGATGATAAAATAAATTTAAAATGGAATGTATTGTAATGTTTGTAATTGATCTTTTCTTGAATGTTCTGCAGTAAGGGTGCATCCTTTGCTGGCTCAGATGTTTATGAAATGGTGAAGAAGATCAAAAACAACCTTGAGAGCTCAGTCAAAAAGATCATGGAAAGCTAGTGAGTGACTGAGTCTGCTTCATCTATCAGATAAATATGAGCTCAAATTACATTCACACAGAGCATAGGCCAGTATTAATTCTCTTTCACATGGACTTTTTGTTTTGTTTGTCTTGTTGTGCAGCCACGTCAGGGGATCATTCAGTTCTTATAATCGCAAACATAACTTTGCAAACCCACGAAATCTTGGATTTTTCAAAGATGAGCTGAAAAAGTATGTTTTTTTTCCCTCATATCTTTCAACAATTATCAGCATGTATATTGTGTCTTTATATTTTTCATAAAACATTTTGGTTCTTATTTAGATACAGGGTTTCCACTGTCATAGTGAGGCATTTGTTGTTTTGAGACTGTTCTTTTTAATTAAGTTAGAAACGGTTTGCAATTGATGGTTATTAATGAATTGGTCTGTATCAATTTGTTTAATCCTTGTCCAGTAATTATGACTGACTGGAGAGGTCATGCAAAACTCACGGAAATATATTTGTCAAAATGTGTTGGAACACTAACAGGTGTAGGTGTTTATTATAAACCAACAACTAGAAATTCTGGTTCAGAGTTATCAAGTAAAGCTAGTTCATGCTGTGGGATGCATAAAGTGCTAAATTTTTGTTTTTCTTCCTTGTCAGGTTGATGAATGAATGGGAATCCTTTTTACTAACTTTCCGGCAAAGTATGGAGGCTATCTTCTACCCAGACACATTAGAGGAGTGGTTGGAAGAGAACGTCAACGAACACATAGAAAGACTTGGTGAAATGGTGGTTGACGTAGAACGAATCATTGCACTCAATGGACAGCCAAAGGCTGATCCCTTGAAAACTAGGTGAAACAGACAACCGGACCAACTGAAGCACATTCCAATATGTGACTTTCAAACCTGTTGTGCTTAGTAACGGGTGTTTTTTTTCATCTCAGGGATCTTGCTTATTTCCTGAAGGCTTCAATGGAAGTGATGATAACTAATTACAATATGTATGCACTTCTTGAAGAAGTGGACTCTCTACACTGTGCACTGATGCTGTTTTTCGTACTTGAGTTAATGTAAATGATTTACCTCTGCAGTTAAATTGGTACTAATATTTTTTATTATTTTTTTTTTTTTATTATGATAAATGTCTAGGGATCAAACTTCATCTCTTTAACATGCTAGATGTATGTTGTACATTTGTATCGTTTGGGTAGCCCGAATATTGTGCAGTTATGTTTAAAGGCAAAATGTGCAATCTTTAAGAAATGTTACTATTGAGTGCCTCAATAAAGATACTAGGTGTCTTTGGTGTTTCAACACTATTACAACAGCTTTCCTATAGTTCTACAAATGTTCAATTTAGGTGTAGAAAAGCATTAAAAGTGAAAACCTGCTGGTCCTGGAGCTTATTACATTTACAGCCACTCAACATGATTGGCTTGAAACAGTTCTGTGTTTCCAGGGGTTTACAATGTAGAATAATAAAAAAAAAAATGGTAGAAGTTATTTTGAACTTATTGTTTTAACTGTTTATTACTGCAAAATCTCAACAACATTTATGATTTAATGTTTTCTATGCATCCAGTATTCAGACATATACATTCGACAGTTAATATTAAAAGAAGACTAGGGCCAGAAATTTTTTTTCTTGTCTCTCAGTCTGAGAGTGGTAAATAAAAGTCAATGTAATAATATATGATAATTATGGAGCCCCACACATGACATGCAAGAAAGAAAATTAAATCGCATGCACGATTTATTAAATTGTGTGCACGATTTAGCCTACTATTTTTTTCCCTGCATGTCATGTCCAGGGCTCTGTAGATAATAGTTAATTTTAAGAAAATATGTGCTGTTTCTTTTCTCTGTGATCAAGTATGTTCAAGCATGTAGGAAACTAATATTTCACTTCTATTTTCAAAGGTCTCTTACACAGAAACAAACAATTGTTTGCATACTATGACATTTATTACCCTAAATAATTATCAAGATTTTAGAGTTGAAAGATATTCTTTCCCAGACATTGTACATTTCAGTCCAAATCCATGAATTTGCTGGTTTTAAATAATCGTTTTTTAGTAGAGATGCACCGATATATTGGCCAAGAATCAGTACAAATTTTCACACTATTTGCCGATAGTTTAAAAACAACCGATAGTCAGGGCCGATATATCCTGTCAATCAAAAGACGGCAGGAAAATGTACTGAATTTGTGCTTTGTGTAAAGAAAATGCTAAGAAGCCAGTTTGATGTTCAATATTAATAGTAATTATATGAATTAATAACATTCAGAAAGTTAAGAAATATTAATTTAATCTTCAGAATTTAGTTAGTGTGTTAATATTAATTTGAGTAATGTGTTTGTTTATAAATGATACCAGTTACTCTGAAACCAGTTGATGAAATGGAGAGAAAAAAACAATATATATATATATTAAATTATATTAAATATAATTAAAAATATAATAATTATTAATTATAATGAAATTATCATTCATTTAAAAGAAGGTATAAAAGGCAGAACCCCCAAACTATTGATATTGTTATCGGTATTGGCAGATATCACTCTTATCGGTGGAGAAATTTAGTATCAGTGCATCTCTACTTTTTAGGTTGATGATATCACAATCATGTTTGTTTGGACTCTTTGTGTTTTGTCATCATCTGCCTTAATCACTCATTTGTTGTCAGGGACACTAAGGATTTTCAGCTGTGCACAATCAATCATCACCTGTATTTATGTTCAATTCTGTTTCAGTCTAGTGTCGTCTAATTTGGATGTGTTGTATGTTGCTCTGTTTGTTTGGATTACCTTACCAGAAACAAGTACGACAAGGAGGCAGCGTCACACAAAGTCAATGGAGAGGGTTGGATTCCCCCCCAGAGTGGGTGTGGCCTAAATGCACTCTGTCTCTATACGAGCAATCTTCTTTATTTATATGCAAAATTTAATTGCTCAGTGCATTTTAAAAACTCAGCAAACATTTCGTTCACACAGATCTTTAATATCTGAAAAATAATTTTATGGAATGATGTAATAAATAAAATCCATTTTTGTTGTACAAATTAACTTGGCAATGTAATAAATCATATGTTTTTACAGCAATGCATTAATTAAATATTATTCTGCAGTTCAGTACGTATGTTAAATAATCTACACATTATACTCCGGCAGACAGCTACTGGAGGTGCCACAACATAAAGAGACATGTCAGTTTTAGTGGCACCAATTGACATGTGCCAGTGGATAGTGCTTGTGTCATAGTCATAGTCTTTTGACTAAAATGCCATTTAGTTTTTGTCATCGGAAATTGTTTTAGTTTTAGTCTAGTTTTAGTCGACTAAATATACAGTAGATTTATTCAACTGAAATCTAAAGGGTTCAGTTAAATAGTAATGCATTAACTAAGCATTTCTCTATAACTCACAGATCCAGTACACTAATATACATCTGATAATTCTCCCAGCTACATTCACTTCAGACATAACCAACGGTTACTTTGCTTGCCAAAATGGACATTTTAACATAATTGTGTGTGTCTTTGACCGTTCAAGTGCAAAAAAAGATGCAAAGCTATAGTCTACTATGAATTAAATGGAAATTAAATTAAATTAAATTAAAACAGTTTATTGTGTAAACAATAATGACCAGAAAAAAGAATTTATAGTATAATGCATGATTTTTAAATATAATCCAGGCCAAAATTCACTGTGACTCTTATTTTGAAATGGCTGCACTCTGCACTGCTCATTCAAATTCAGATGAGGGAGATAAAATATGTTTTCTTATAACCATCTAAAACATATCACAATTTAAACATTGTATAGTAAACATTGTCATAAGTCACCAACATTAGTTTATAAGCAATCGCTAGACAAATGTGCGGATATTCCACACAGGACACCAGTCCTGACTGGATAACTTTCCAAATCGTCCCTCTCTATTATTATCGTCTCGTTTTTATTCGCTGACTAATATGAGTAGATTTTCGTCATTGTTTTAGTCATTCAGAACTATTTTTTATTTAGTCATTATCTCGTTTTCGTCTGTGAAAAATGTCGTTGACAAAAATAATGACGAAAATTATTCATCAACGAAATTAAAGGGTTAGCGTTAGTTCACCCAAAAAATAAAAATTCTGTCATTAATTATTTAACCTCGTCGTTCCAAACCTATAAGACCTTCGTTAATCTTTGGAACACAAATTAAGATATTTTTGATGAAATCCGAGAGCTCTCTGACTCCTCTATAGACAGCAATATAACCACCACATTTAAAGGTCCAGAAAGGTACTAAAGACATTGTTAAAATAGTCCACGTGACTGCAGTGGTTCAACCTTAATAGGCCATTATTTTTATTAATAGTGTTTTTCTCATACTGATTGTATTTCATACCTGTTGAATTTACATTTTTAAATGAATTTGACTGATGAGCTCCCTTACAAAAATAATAGAAAAAAATTAATATAGAAAAAATGTGACCCTGGACCACAAAACCAGTCATAAGTCTCACGGGTATATTTGTAGCAATAGCCAACAATATATTGTATGGGTCAAAATTATAGATTTTTCTTTTAATGCCAAAAATCATTAGGATATTAAGTAAAGATTATGTTCCATGAAGATATTTTGTAAATTTCCAAGGGTAAATATATCAAAAATTTATTTTTGTGGGTGGATATGCATTGCTAAGGACTTCATTTGGACAACTTTAAAGGCAATTTTCTCAATATTTAGATTTTTTTGTACCCTCGGATTCCAGATTTTCAAAAGGTTGTATCTCGACCAAATATTGTCCTAACAAACCATTTATTTATTTTTATACAAACATATTTATTCAGCATTCAGTTATATGTGATGTATAAATCTTAATTTCAACAAATTGAATTTTGACAAATGTTGTGAATTGCATACAGTGAAATGATTGTCGATGAAAAATGACAGAATAATGACTAAAATTTTTAATTCAAATGAATAAATATGTTAATTCTGATCTCATTCACCAGGTCTCACACACACTGCAGCGTTGCGGTTACTAGTTAAGATGAGACCGTGACACCGTGTGGTGAAATAATCACGTATATTTACGAGCCACAGCTTTCTCAGATAAATTCTGTAGACTGCAATCATCAGAATATCTCTTGTATCTCCTGTTTCTGAAAATGTCCGGATTTTGAAATTATCCCACAGATGCTTATTTATTCAACTAGGTGTTAAAGGATTAGTTCCCTTTCAAATGAAAATTATCCCCAGCTTTACTCACCCTCAAGCCATCCTAGGTGTATATGACTTTCTTCTTTCTGATGAACACAATCGGAGAAATATTAATAAATATCCTGATGCATCCAAGCTTTATAGTGGTAGTGAGCGGGATCAATGAGTATGAGCTGAAGAAAGTGCAGTCATCCACATCCATCCATCATAAACGTACTCCACACAGCTCCGGGGGTTAATGAAGGCCTTCTGAAGTGAAGTGATGCGTTTGTGTAAAAAAATATCCATATTTAACAAGTTATGAAGTAAAATATCTAGCTTCCGCCAGACTGCCTTCTGTATTCAACTTAGGAAGAAAGTGCAACCAAAGACTATAGAATAACACAAGACGCGTCACTCGTATTGTTTTGAATAGGAGAAAGTGCAACGCGCAATATGGCGGAATAAGTCCCGTCTTCTAAATAAGAGCCAATCGCCGATTGGTAAAGTCACGCATCACTGCAGCTGCCATTAGAAGCTCTGGTTCCTATAGAAACAGTCAGACGTGCGCCTCCGAAATGAGGCACAAGAGACGTGCATTTAGGACTGCGCATGCGCATTAGCTTGATCCAGCCTGAAAAATAAATTTTTTTTGTCATGATTTGAGCGTTTAGAAACAAAATTTATGAGACAGTTGACAGTTGAGACAGTTATCAGATTCCATTGGTGATTTCAAATATGAAATTTTATCGAAAGCTTGGTGAACAGCTTTGGAGAATTTGATGTTTCCCCATTCAAAGAGATAGGAGCTGCACTTGAATGCCTGAGAGGCGTTTCAAAGATGGCCGCCAAGTGAAATGACTTGTCTTAGCTTATGCTACGTCCTATGCCTTCCCTATTCTACTTACGGAAACGGATGCCAGTTCAGTTTTTTCATAAGTTAAATATGGAAGGCAGTCTGGCGGAAGCTAGATGTTTTACTTCATAACTTGTTAAATATGGATATTTTTTTACACAAACGCATCACTTCACTTCAGAAGGCCTTCATTAACCCCTGGAGCTGTGTGGAGTATGTTTATGATGGATAGATGTGGATGGAGGCACTTTCATCAGCTCATACTCATTGATCCCGCTCACTGCTATTATAAAGCTCTGATGCGTCAGGATATTTATTAATATTTCTCAGATTGTGTTCATCAGAAAGAAGAAAGTCATATACACCTAGGATGGCTTGAGGGTGAGTAAATCGTTAGTAAAAAACTAATCCTTTAAAAACACATTGAAAATATACATAACCGGAAGAATCGATGCACTGCTTCGACGAGCACATCCGGTAATCAATTCCTCTGTGGTAAAGGTCTATTTTATTAAGTGACAAGAATACTTTTTGTGCGCAAAAACAAAACAAAAATAACAACTTTTTTCAAAAATATATTTTTTTCTGTGTCAATCTCATACGCTGTTTGCATTCAGCGCTTCCAGGTTATACGTCCAAACGCGGGCTCAGTATTGGCCGGCTCTTGCGTCAGCATCACACGAATGCATCATGCTGCTCAGTAATATCACTAAATTAGGATATGAATTAGGGATGCATGATTAATCGAATTGAAATCGTGAATTGGCTTAGTGCGATTATGACATTGCAAAGGCTGCGGTTTTTTTTCCTCAATATTTACCCTGTAACACTGTAACTTGAACTGTGTGGTAATGCACGTGCTCCTTGGATTTTTGGTGATAATCCACAATGCTTCAGTTACGTGGTTGGTTGAACTCGTTGCAGATGTTGTGAATAATTTTTGGTACCTACTTGTAGATGCTGTCAAACTCATTAAACTCATCCACAAAAAAAGAGTGCTCTCTGTCCAGGTCGGTTGTTATGTATTCCAGCTCGTCCTGCGCTGCTCAGGCGATACTGATGGAGTATGCGATCACACCTGGTGCATGAGCGACAGCAGGTACTACACTTCAACTACCATCACATCACACCGTAGATACATGCTCTAAAATGGGTACTTTTATCATTCAGGGACCAGAATTTCTAGCTACAACCCTGACTGTGGATTATGACATCTACATGTGTACTGTGATTCTGGATCTACATCCTAGGCTGGTCCTGGAACAACATTACTATAAAGCAGCCACTGATGATAGGCTTAAAGGAATAGGTCACCCAAAAATGAAATTATCCTATGATTTACTCACCCTCAAGCCATCCTAGGTGTATAGGACCATCTTCTTTCAGACGAACACAATCAGAGATATATTTAAAAATATCCTGGCTCTTCCTTTTTGAAGCCTAAAAACTGCTTCCATCCATCATAAGAATAATCCATATGGCTCCAGGGGGTTAATAAAGGCCTTCTGAAAGGAAGTGATGGGTTTTGTAAGAAAAATATCCATATTTAAAACTTTATTAACTAAAATTTATTAAAACTAACCCTTTAAGCATTGTTTGTAATTTAGCCTTTGCACAGCAATGATTTGCCACATATAAACATGAGATTGATGGTGATTATTTTACTTTTTAATAAAAGTATATATTAAAATTAATAATAATTGTTCATAAATATATTTTAATTGATCCAAATGAAGGAAAAAAGCTGAAAACACTGTCAATTTCAAATCAATTAAAAAATTTTAAATAATGAAGTC
The DNA here is from genome assembly GCA_037101425.1 of Elopichthys bambusa. Lineage (NCBI taxonomy): Eukaryota > Metazoa > Chordata > Actinopteri > Cypriniformes > Xenocyprididae > Elopichthys > Elopichthys bambusa. The sequence continues at coordinate 11,462,834 of CM074435.1, forward strand.
TTTTCTTTTCTTCTCTAAAAATACGTTTAAACCAACGTTTAGATAAATACGAATGACAAATATGATACCAGTAACTGTAACTACTTCAGTTTAGTTTTGCAATACACAACAAGTTAGACAACCTCTCAAATCGAGCATAATTTTATTTTGAACATTGACTTTCAAGACGTTTCTTGTTTATAATCTGATTTGTCAGATGATGCTCGAAATTAGAAAAGTTTTAGTCTTGAATGCAGCGAAGAGCGTTTGTCCAGCAATTCCTCTGAATTACGAAGCAAGATCATGCAATAACATTTATTTAATAACACCGTTTGTTAAGTTTTGTTTGTGGTGTTGATATTAAAACACACATTTAGTGTTTCTAACAGTCGTTTTCGCTCTGAATTTTCAGGTACAACCGAAAAAACACAAGCCAAGGGAAACGACAGTCCATTATATTCTATATAATCATATTTAATTAAATTCGTGTCGATTTCTGCTGGTTTGAGTGGAAGAGAACGAAGATTCAGAGTTATCATTAACGCTGCTAGCACATTAACAACTGTCAGATTAAAATACGGCAGAATAAATCGTCCGAGGAAACATTAGGATGGTAAAAGCAATAAATGGGAATACTTACAACATTTTTTGCTTGGAAACAAAATGTTACTGTCCCTGTTACTTGTTTAAACCCGAGTTGAAGATGTAGATTCTGTGAATTCCAGTGACACGCTCTAGCGCGAGACTGCAGTGCAATGCTGCACTCTGGCGCGCAGGCTGCGTATTGCACTCTTAAAAACAGGGGGTTTTCACTCTGTACAGTATAAATTATGAAAAATTACAGTAAAATCATAATTAATAACACAAAATATCTATAAGGAACGCTTCACGAATTTGCGTGTCATCCTTGCGCAGGGGCCATGCTAATCTTCTCTGTATCGTTCCAATTTTAGTATATGTGCTGCCGAAGCGAGCACGAACAGAGAGTTTGGAGCAGAGCCATTTATACCCAGGACCCCCAGGTATGTGTTTCAGTGGTGGTAAGTGAATAAACCACTTATTCTACTCATTTATATCAAATGTGACTGCAAATCATGGTGATATAAACCTGTAAACCTTTAAAAACCAGGATATTTTAAAATAAAAAGTTTGTGTGGGTTTACCATAGTATTTTCTGAGCTGTAGACCATATGCAAAAGAGGCCAGAAAGCCAGTTTCTACTAGCTGTGATTGGACGTCTCCGTATGACGCAGAGACGCTCTTTGTCACGTGGCACGCACCCTTCCCCCGCAGACAGAGCTGAAACTCCCAGGGGCCAAAGAGCAGGGCCGCTTTCCTCCCGGAAGAGCACAAAAGCCTGTCTGCTCTGTCTGTGGGGGAGGGTGCGTGACACGTGACAAAGAGCTCCTCTGTGTCACACCGAGGTGTCCTATCAAAGCTAGGTTTACATCACCATGATTTACAGTCACATATGATATCCGCCTTCCTCGCACAAGAGGCCCAGACACCAGGAAACGATCCTTTCAGAACAAACGAGGCAGTGAAATCACTGCGAAACTGAAGTCTAAGACTCTCACAACACTCAGAACAGAAGGTTCTGTAAATAAAGCCATCACCATAATGCCAATGATAGTTAAATCAAAGGGGACCGATATGACCAACAATGAGCAGTAGGGCCCACCAATCCCTGTCTGAACTTATTTGGAAAGGTAAGGGGCCCGGAGCAATATATAGTCAGAGAGAGTGAATAATTCCCCTCAATATGAAGCATTTAAGAAAGATATTCTCTCCCAGTGTCAGACTTGTATTTCAGGCCCTGAAGAAGAAAAAAATCTATTTAAGCATGTAAAATAAATGTTCTATTGACATTTCTACTAATCAAAGAATCCTGAAAAATAAAATGTATCACAGTTTCCACAAAAATCTAAAGCTGTTTTCAACATTGGTAATAATCAGAAATAATTCTTGAGCATCAAATCATCATATTATAATGATTTCTGAAGGATCATGTGACACTGAAAACTGCAGTAATGATGCTGAAAATTCAGCTTTGATCACAGGAATAAATTACATTTTAAAATATATTCAAATAAAAAACAGCCATTTTAAATTGTAATAATATTTTACTATTTTATTATTATTATTATGTGTGACATGTTGTGTGTGTATTTTGTAGCTAGTTTATAGGTATTAAATGTAAAAAAAAAAAAAAAAAAGGCACTCACTTGCACCAAAGATTGCACTGATGTCAAAAAGACACTCACACTCGTCGCCATCTAGTGGCTAGTGATGGCAGAAACGAAGCTTTTCAAAGCTTTGAATCAATTGAACCAATGGACTATATGCACGGTTACTTCCTGGTTGTCGTTAAGCCAGCTTGGGCATTTCCGGTGAACTGTTAGCTGTTCATTCTGTAGTCGCTGTACATCGACACAAAACCATCAATGGTTGACTTTTTAATGCTGTATTCATATTTTAATGCACTTATCACATTTACCTAATTTTCAATAAAGACGAAGCTATTGGGACCATTTAAAAACGCGGTGTCTGTAATTAGACATGCATTCCTTCATAATACCTCATTAAGACGTCTACAAATGTGTAAACTCTTCAGAGATCAGGTGATAGACACTTTTAGACACTTAATACTCAGGTAATAGACAGACACTTGTTCAATGATTCGCCGCTGGGGGCTATCTCAGTGAATCTGCATGATTCATGGGTTCACAGAGATCGCCCCCATTGAAATTTTGAAACGTTTCGAAACAGTTATGACGTAACGAAGCCTCGTTTGCTGAAGTCACGTGATTTTGGCAGTTTGAAACACGCTCCGAACCAATGACTCGAAACAAAAGATTCATAAAGGTTTCGAAGCTTCATGAACCAGTGTTTCGAAATCGTCCATCACTACTAGTGGCATAATTTTGTTTCTTAAAAATAACCCCCCAAGCTTCTGTTACTCGCTAGAAAATGCATCCTTATTGAGTGGATTCACTCTAGACTAGACGTCCCCTTTTCCGGGGACAGTCCCGGTTTTTGGTGTTCTGTTCCCGGAAATGTCCCCGTTTTACAGCTCGTTCAAAACAACCTTGGAGGTTATCGAAACAATCATGTAGTGATTATGTACAGAGGGGGCTGTGCAGCCACGCCGCTCGCGCCACTTCTTTATGAAGAACTTAACGTAACCTTTGACCAGAGCAGAGCGCCATTATCGTCAAATATCTAAATAAACATAGTTATCGGGTTCAAGGCAGTAACATACTAATTATTCACGTTAAATTAAAATAATACTATTTGTTTGTGTTTTATAACAGGGCCTCAACAAGGGTGCGGGATTGTTTTGCACAATTTTAAACGTCACAATAGTTCCGTAGTCACAGATTTCCACACTCATCTTAACGTCACAAATATGACACTGTTTTGAGACAGATGATTTAATAGATAATCATAAGACAATTTCATCTTACATATTTAGGCTACTTAATATATCAGAATATATTGTTGTGTTTTTGGTTTGGTCCGAACATTGTAATGAAATGACCTGTGGCGATATTCGTTTAACAAGCGTTATTTTGAGTCAGATATTTTCAATGGATTCGAGAACCGAAAGCGCATGAAAAAATACTATAGTAATTACTATAGTAAAATATAGTAAATTGTAGTATACTGTATATTTTGTAGTATTTACAACACTTGTTAATGAATTCTACAGCATAGCTACTTTAGTATTAACTATAGTGAACTGATAAACTGTAATAAATACTGTAGTATAGTTTTTACTACAGTAAACTGTAGTATATTCATTGTAGTATAATACACCCTATAGACTAAGGTGACCAATTTTTTTTTAAATGGAACATTTAAAAAAGGACATTTCCTATTTGAGTGGCCACATATCGCAGAAATCTCATTTGTTGTTGTCTAATTAAAAAAAACGGGGACAATACATTTTTGAATGATTATTTTATTATTATTATTACTACATTAATAATTCTTATGATTTAGTTTGATTATTAGGATTTTTGGTCTGGTTTAAATACAATTCACCAGAAAACTATTACACTTTTAATAGTAACCATTGTAAAAGCAGTTCAAAACAATATGCCTATTATGTTATAACAAAAGTATAACTTTACAAAAGTACTTACAAGTACAACATAAATATAAAACGGTATTTATCTAATGTTTTTTAACATTTATTATTGAATTTAATGTTTTCATTTTCTCAAGCTGTTTATACTCTAGGCCCTATACAACTTTTTTAAAAACCTTTTAACTGTTTTTAACTATTATTTTGCATTTTAGACACATTTTAAGCACAACGTTGCAAGTGTATTATTATTTATTATATTATTATTATTTTATATATTCATATCTGAGTCTACCTTCATCACGTGATATAAGATGTGTGTGTGTGTGTGGAAATGATGTGTTGTGAAATGACTGCGGAACTTCTAGGGACGTTTAAAATTGATCAAAACAATCCCTCACCCTGTTGAGGCCCTGTTATAAAACACATACAAACAGTATTACTTTAATTTAACATGAATAGTTAGTATGTTACTACCTTGAAACCGATAACGATGTTTTTTATAATTAATAATAATGACGCTCTGCTCTGATCCAGGTTACGTTCTTCATGAAGTAGCGGCGCGCGCGCGACCAAGTGTAGCTGCACAGCTCTCTCTGTTGGTGAAAATAATCACTACACGATTGCTCCGATAAACCAACAGGCTGCTGCGTGCTTTTTTGCAGCGTATTTGCGGGTTGTTTGGAACGAGCTGTGAAACAGGGACATTTCCGGGGACAGCTCTAGTCGGAGACAGAACACGAAAAACCGGGACTGTCCCCGGAAAACGGGGACGTCTGGTCACCCTACTATAGACAGTTGTAGAAAACTTAGTACAGTATTGGGTAAAGTAATTTGTTTATATTACTATAGTTGTTATATTAACACAACAACTATAGAATTACCACAACAAATTAATTCAAGTACTTCACTATAGTATGGTTCAAAAACAATATAATTTATTATAATTACTATAGTATTTTTCATGTGGGCGAGCTGATAGTTAGGACATTAAGGCAGAAAAAGTAAAAAAATAAATGTACTATTATATTGCCTTGGTTGGAACACATGAAATTACAATAAACATATTGCAATTAATTAGCAATATGTGCCCAAATGTTTATTTACTGGAACGTGGCCTATCGCTGAACCGGTTCTTTGAAACGAACCTTTTCGAATGAACTGATTTGACTGGAGAATGTGAGCGCGCCTTTATTTTGAATCTACTGTGATGTGCCCGCTCTCGCCCTTTTGTTGTTATGACTACGAGGTCGTAAATCCGCCATGTTTTCCTTGCTGAAGCGTTGCGACAGAGACGGAGGTCTGGAACGACATGACTGAAGAAAATAATAATACGGCAGCAACAGTTACCGACCAAACGGAGCATAGCAACATCATCACCATCCAAACCACTCTTGGAGACGAAGGTAGAACCGGTGTAATGGGACACAATCACATCGTCAAAACGCGATTAAATGTTTGGGCCTGACTTTGGGTCGTTCAGTCACGCTAGCAGAGTCTCCATTAGCAGCAATGTTATTTTTGACCAGCATGTTTCGGCTGCTAATGCTGCTTAGCATCGAACTGTATTGGATGAAGAAGATCTAACAGCAGCTCATCCATGTTCTTCTTGCTGCATCAGTAAAGACTGTTTGATATTAAAACTGCACGGCAGCAGAATTTAAGTGTTTATTCATTTATAGACACTTTTGGATCCTGTTAGTTTTTTTTTATATAAAAGAAAATCAACTCTATTAAAACACATTGGCCATTTTCACAACAAAGTCAGTTGCAACTCAAATTATGCATTTTGTTTAATAGCATTCTGTAAATATTAAAGTAAAATTGGTTCGTTTTTCTTGCTAGCATTTTATGTCATAAATACACAATATATAATATTTTGTTATTTATTATTAAATGTATATCTTATATTTGTTTAGCCTATAAAAACTTTATTAGATGCAAAAATGATGCCACAGCTGTGTGAAAATGTGATCATTTTAGATCAGTGAATGTTTATTTTTTTCATCCTTTGTTTCACTTTGCACAGATAATTTTACAATATGCATGATCTATCAGGTTGAAGCTGGTCAATATGTTTGTGTTCCCTCTCAGATGAGGATATTCATAAATGTGGGAGATGTCTGGAGGAGTTCTCTGCTCTGGATGCTTTCATCCAACATAAACTCAACAGGAACTGCAAGCGTCCTCTGCAAGACCATCAGGTTTGTGTGTTATTTTTAGCATTTCTTAACCTTACTAACCATATAAACCAGCAAAATTAGTAGTATTTAAAGCTTTGTGGCTTTTCTTCATCAACATACACTACATGGATGCAAAGTAAACCGCACAGTCAAACATGCCAAGTTATTATCTTTAACTTCAAAAACATTTCACCTAAGAAATGTTTGTATCCACATTGAAAGTTTGGGGTCAGTTAGTTTTTATTTTTGAAAGAAATTAATACTTTTATTCAGCATGGACACATTTGATCTAAGTGATAGTAAAGACATTTATAATGTTACAAATAATGTTCTATTTCAAATAAATGCTGTTCTTTTGAACTTTCTTTTCTTCAAAGGATCCTTAAAAATGTATTACAGTTTATAAGAAATTATATTAAAACTGGCTTTATTATGCTTTTCCAAATATTACCTTTCATTTAGTGTGTAATATAGCTGTTTGTGAATGTAAAAGGTCTACAAATTTCAAAGATCAAAGTGCATGACAAATAACGTTATTGTCCTGCCACGCTCTATCCGAACAGTTTATTTTCATAAAACTGCTAAAGACATATCTTTTTCGTCAACACTTGACCCAGTAATATAGCACTTTTTATTTATATTTTACTCTTTCTTTTTCAACTTTCTATTCTTTCTCCATCTATTTGTGTATATATCTTAAAAAACAAAACAAAACAAAACCCTGCTACGAGCACTTTACTGATGAAACTGTGACTTGGCACGGCACTTACGTACTGTTTTTGGATTGTACTCATGTTGATTCGACTGCTTCTACTACTCTCATTGGTAAGTCGCTTTGGAGAAAAGCGTCAGCTAAATGACTAAATGTAAATGTAAATGTAAATTGTCTCCTAAATGAAAGAATCGATTCTGCTGGAATTGTTGAGTCGTCACATCAGCAATTCCAGTCTCACTTCCTGTTACATACCTACGTAACAATGTTACACATTTGCATGCCCGTCCTCAAACGGAAGAGTTTGATTTGTGTTGTTGACATGTCGAAAAGGCGCAGTTTTTAGCACTGTGAATTTACTTTACATGCACTTCTAAAGGATGAGGACTTACGCTGGAATTGATACAGGAAAACCGATGCAGTTATTACTGTTCGAACCGTTTCAGACACTCTAAGAAAAGAGGTGATGCTGCAATATATATAATGAGAAAGTTTTTTTAACCTTAGATGCATGTAAACCGATTGTAGGAGACCTGCAAAACAAAATTAGGAACCTAAAATAGCATAATAGGAGCACTTAAACTGTTAAAACTGTTTTCAATATTGATAATAGTAAATGTTTCTTGAGCATCAAATCAGCATATCAGAATGATTTCTGAAGGGTCATGTGACACTGAAAATTGGAGTAATGATGCTGAAAATACAGCTTTGCCGTAAATTACATTTTAAAGTATATTAAAATAGAAAATAGTTATTTTAAATTGTAATACTATTTCACAATATTACTGTTTTTACTGTATTTTTGGTCAAATAAATGCAGCTTTGGTGAACAGAAGAGACTTCTTTCAAAAACTTAAAAACTTAAAAAAAAAAACAAAAAAAACAAAAAAAAAAACAATCTTACTGACACTAAATTTTGAACAGTAATCCAAGACTCAAGAATCTGTAAGAAATGTACTTTGAGGTCATAGTAGGATATATCAGTGCTCATCTGTCTGTCTCTTCCCTTAGACAAATGTTGTCCATAATGAAGGTGATTCCATTGAGGTGAAAATAAATGAAAATGATTGTTCGTCTGATGAAGCGGGAACGTCCAGTGCAGGTACTCCACTTTTTGTTATTAAAGTCATTAAAATATCTGGGGGATGCCCCATTTTAATGGGACAGGATCTTTTCATGACATCCCAATTTATTTGAATTTGTCTTAAATACAGGGCCGTCCAAAGCCAAACAAGACATCTGCTCTCCATAGTTTTATACAGTATGAATACAATGGGATCATTTGGGGCTAAATTTAATGTAATTTACCTATGCCTCTGTCTTTGTTTGGGTACTAAATGAAGTTGCTTTGTTCTTTTAGACAAGAGAGATAAAAGGGCGACAGCTGGAGGAAAAAAGAGAAGCCGCTCTGCAAGCGAGGATGACAGTCCCAGTCCTGCAAAAGTGGTTTGGAAGTTAAACGCAGAAGGACGATACATCTGTGAAATTTGTGATAAGACGTTTAAAACGGTACAATATTACATCTTTTTGTAAATACTCTGTCCTATTTGTGAATATGCAAGCAAAACTCACTTCAGTTGTAAAATTGATCCATTTCTATGTCCCTTAGACAAATATTCTGAGAACCCACATGTTCACGCACACCGATCAGAAGGACTTCAAGTGTGAAATATGTGAGACTGCGTTTAGGACCAAGGGTTCGTTGATCCGACACAAGCGTCGACACACAGGTAAATCTAAGCTATGCGAGGTGGACATCTTTATATTGGACTATACCAGGTAGTGAAAGTTATATAGCGTCTGTTAAAAGAGGGCATATTATGCCCTTTTTCAAAGTCTTGACCTTGTTTTTGGGGTCTACTAGAATAGTTTGTCATGCTTGAATGTTCAAAATAAAAAAACAAACAAAAAAACATTATTTCCCCCATATTTGACATTGTTGTACCTCTCCACCAAGTCTGTCAGTAACTCTCCATTTAGTTCCTGTCTCTATGAAGCCCATCCTTCTGAAAAGCATAGTGTGCTCTGATTGGTCAGCTGGATCAGTGTGTTGTCATTGGTCAAGCGCTTCGAGTGTTTTTGGGAAATGTCACAGCCCTTACCATAATGGCAAGATTCAACAAACTACCAATGCAACTCAGCCAGGCCCCACCCTCTTTTTTTGCTTATGCCTTGGGAGGGAATTATTTAAATGAGGGATATAGTGATGGAAGAAAACACAAGAATACAATGGAGGCGTTTCAGAGAGTTCAGAAACAGTGTGCACTGATATAGAGAATAACTCCCTTTGGAGTGACCTTTGTGCTTTTGAAACTTTGCAGACCTTTTTCATGCTCAAACAGCAACATTACACACTAAAGAGAGTTGAAAATGTAAAAAAGCAAGTTTTCAAGGTTGTCTTTTGAGGAATCAAATCATGATGTGATGTTTTTCGGCAGATGAGCGCCCGTACCGTTGCAATCAGTGTGGACTTGCGTTCAGAGAGTCCGGAGCTCTAACCAGACATCTGAAGTCTCTCACACCTTGCACTGAGAAGATTCGCTACAGTCAATGTAAAGAGATACTTGTCAGCAAAGATGGAGTTCAGAAAGGTAATTCACATCTCACAATGGCTTTTCATAATGATCTTTTCAAGTGTCGTTTGAAAATATTAGTAGTACAAACTTAACTCTTGTGTTCATGTTGTTGGCCAACATTTGTAGCTGATTTGTTTGTGTCACAGTGTTGTTTTGTTTTTAATGTAAAAACTGTTGTGAAAGTGATGTTTTCTGACTCTGTCGCTGTTGGGTGTCATTCTAGAAGTTCAGCCAATACCTCCTGAACCTGAGAAGGAGCAAATTCCTGTTGTGAGAGTTGTGGAAGCTGGCCAGGAGATCATCCAGATCGAGGTGGTAGGACAAGTGCAACAGGTCTGAGACTAACGAACATAGTATTTTAAGTATTTTATGAAAAATAAGCATGTTGAATTCCACTTATTGGGGGGAAAAAAAACAAAAAATGCATTTTGCATTAATGATTATTGCATATTTGGGGTCTGCAATTTTACGTTTTTATATTTAAGCATATGACGAGGGTCAGCGTTAAAGATTTTGCCTGGTTGTCTGCTTAGTTGGATTTCTTGCCATTTTTACACAAAAAATATAATTTATATTTCTATGTATATTTATGTAATAAAATATATATATTTTTTTAATTTAAATGTTACAAATGTATACGTTTTTTTAATTGATTATTAAATATTTATTTAAATAATATTATAATTATAATATTTTTACATTTCATTATACATTGTTTCAACAATTACGTTTTCTTTACATGAAAAATTTACAATAATAGCTGGACATTAAACAATTTGACAACATTACTTAATGCATTAGATTTCATAAACTAACAATAAGAAATGCATTTACAGCCTTTTTAATCTAGGTTAGTGTTCATTTCTACATATACATTTTTAGCATTTCAAATTAATGTATTATGAGCAAATATAAATCAACAAGAACAATAGTATATTTATAAATTAGCATTCATCTTGAGATAATTTTGTTTTATTGTTAGTTAATGATGCCTCAGTCATTAACTAATGTTAACAATATTTAATGCATTTTAACAAAGTGAACCTTATTGTGAACTATTACTTTATTAATATTAAAATGGCCGTTATTGCAATGATTTGTTTTTAAACTAAAATCTGTGGTCCAAAATACTTTGATTTACTTTATAGTAGGGCTGGGTATTGACACAATTTTCACGATTCGATTCGATTTCTGTTTACATGCTTGTGATTTGATTTGTTTTCCGATTTCGATTCAATTCGATATTGATTATTTTGGATGTAGTGTATCACAGTACATGGCAAATTTTCTAGAGGAAAAAAATCTCTCAACTAATGCTGTAAACTGCACATGGGAGTCAGTTGGTACTATAATATTGAAGGTTAAAATTAACTTTTTAAAATTAACTAATTAATATACAAACACTTAAATTACACTCAATTATGTTTTTTTTATAATAAATCATATTTCTACTCCAATTCGTTTTTTTTTTTAAATATAAACATTTAAATCGTGGCTGTCATAACTGATTTATTCAAGCGTGCATTAAATATTGAAGAGCATTATAATGAATATGTAACGGTGCATAGCTATATTTATCAGAATGCTGCTTTCTAGAGTTCACTTTTCTAGCTGACTAATGAGTTTATGGTCACTGAATATGTTTTTCTGAGGTAAATGTGACGTTACATGACATTGTTTACAAGCTGTTTTATTGGCGTCTTTCTGAGGTTGAAACTGATTGAGCTATTACACAAGACACAATACGGATTTCGGTAGGTTGTACTGTATATTTTAATATACCTTCAGATGATATTCATGTTTATTTCACGCTGTAACTGCTTTTAAAGCGGAGAAGAGGATGTTCACATACGCTCCATGCTGCCGCTTCTCTTTAACTGAGGCGCTACAGCGATCTGTCACGTCACATTAAACAGTGCCAAAACGGTATTTATTTTTTGAATCTCATAATAAGATGGACGTCATTTGAAATCCGAGACTTTGCTTCATATCAAAAGTAACAAAGCACAAAGGTTATCGCGATTTATTGGATGGGAGGCACGTTACATTCATCAGTTGATGAATTACTGTTCATTCATCAACTGAACTAAACGACTAGATTAATCGATTCTTGGGATTTAAGAATCGATATCGGTCGTAAAAATGAGAATCGATTAAGATCGAGAAATCAATATTGTTTACCCAGCCCTACTTTATAGGTTTATCAAAGAAAATTATAATTTTTCAAAGAAGGAACTTGATAAAAAATTCAGATGTTTGCATTTAATGCTTTTTTGTTTTGTTTTGTTTTTTGCAAAACAATGAGATGCACGTGTTTAAAAGTGTCAAGTTAGTAAGAAATTAATACTTATTCAACAAGGACACATTAAATTGCTCAAAAGTGACAGTCTTTACAGACACTTTTTTAATTTTACCAAAAAAAAAAAAAAAAAAAAAAAAAAGTTAAAATTTCTTATAAATGCTGTTCTGAACTTTCTATTCATCAATTCACTGAAAATGTATCACGGCTTCAATAAAAAGATTTAACAGCTTTTTAACACAGTAACAGGTTTTAACACTGATAATAATAATAATAATAATAATAATTGTTTCTTGAGCATCAAATCAGCATATTAGAATGATTTCTGGAGGATCATGTGACACTGAAGACTGGAGTAATGATGCTGAAAATTCAGATTTGATCACAGGAATAAATTAAATTTCACAGTATATTCACAAAGAAAATAGTTATTTTAAATGGTAATACTATTTCACAATATGACTTTTTTACTGTATTTTTTATCAAATATATACATCCTTGGTGAGCATAAAATCTTACTGACACAACCTTTTTGAATGGTAGCATATATTCAGAAGTTGTTGTTTTCTTAAGGCTGTTTTCTGCACTAGAATTATGTATTTCCTGTGTCCGTAATAGGTGGTGTCTCAGCCTCAAACTGCGACTGTGGTTGAAGCCGACAATCTAATCTGCCAGGCCATCATCAACTCCGGCATCGCGCTAGAGACCGAAGCCACAGAGGCAGCTGAGCAGGCGGAGGCTCAGTCACCTAAAGCGATCCTGCAGGCTCCCGAGGCCGAGGCCAGACTCACTGACATCCAGGTGACAGAAGAGTGTGTGGAGACCATGTCCGAAGAGATGCAGGTGAGTTTCTAAGGATGCTGTAACATGTTTTATTACAATAAAATTGCAGAACAACACAAATGAGACTTCAAACTGTTTTTATCTATGGTAGGATTCATCTGTGAAGGAAGAAGAACCTGTTGAGTCAAAATTATACAAATGTCCGCACTGTGAGCGCATGTTCAAGACATTGGCCTACCTGAGGGTCCATGTCAAAGGGCATGTTGGTAGGCCCCATTTAAAGCTATTTATTCATTTATAATTTATATTATTTCCCACAGGCCTTCTTATTAAATGTTGTATAATAGCTGAGTCTCTTATGTAATTATGAGTCACACTTTATATTAGGTGTCTTTAACTACTATGTACTTGCATCAAAAAAAGTTAGGTACAATGAATTTATTTTGTTCATGTTGTTTTGCAAAACACTTTTGCTGCTATTGAGGTGGGATACGGGTAAGGTTAGGGACAAGTTTGGTGGCCTGGTTGGGTGAACTAAGCAGTAAGGGAAGAGTCAACATTGTAATTAGGGGTTCAAGCACGTAGCACTGAAACCCTATTATAATTATTACGTTTTCCAAGGATCAGCATTCCCCCCTAAAAGTGATCGGGCAGACCAAACCGTAAGTTGTAGAGACTTTAAACTTTGAGGGCTGGTAGTACGTCTACAGCGTCACCAAGGCTCGCCCCGATCGGCCTGACGGGGACGCCGCGGTGGTCAAAAGTACAAAAAAGACTCATAACTCCTAAACCGTTAGGCTCAAGTTGGAATTCGCTCATCGTTCTGCCAAAATTTTCGGGTATTTCGGCTACTTTTGCAAAATAGTCCTAGGTCTGATTGTCAAAAAGTTGAAATTCCGATTCACGGTCCCTAAGAGCCACCAAAATATTGAAGTGGGTGGAGCCACTTTTACTAAAATGACTAGAACACTTGAATGTAATGACATATTTTCACCAACTCAGCATACCTTTGTAAGAGCTCATTCTGTGGTCGTTTGAAAAAGGATGCGGCGACTGGCCACATGGTGGCTCTATAACAGCAAAAAAACAAAACAAAAAAAACCCATGAAAATGGCTATAACTACTTCACCGTTAGTCCAATCGACTTGAAAACTGGCATGTAGTGTCTTCGTCTGAGGTGCCATGACTGTCTATGAGGACATTGACACATCTCATAAAACGTGTGCCATCGCCCACTGAAGTTTGAGCAGCTATCAGACAAGGTTAACGGAGGCCGATCGGAACGAAACTCGCTGGGCCTGTTTGACTCACGGCCACCGGGGGAGCCTTCGCATTTTTTACGTGTGTAAAGGATTGTGTACCACTCGATTTTTCGCACAAGACCACAACATTTGTACCACATGGTAGAACTCCTCATTCTGAGCAACTTTTCCTACAGGACCATTGCTGTTCACCGAATCGTTCGTTAAATATTGGAGATTATTTCAGCAACCAACTTTGGTGAACTAGTCCTAGGTTTTTGGCTCTACCTCCATAACCGTTTAAAAGCTTTATAAACCATAAATGTTACATAGCAGTTAAAGACACTTAATATAAAGGTGGACCTAATTATGAAAACTTTTTTCAAATGTGTTTTTTTTTTTTCCTTTCGCAGGTTATAAGCCATTTAAGTGCTTAACATGTCAGAAGGAGTTCCTGACAGGCTACGTGCTGAAGAAACACATGGAGACGCACATCAGCGAGCGGCGGTACAAATGCGGAGAGTGCGGCAAACAGTTTAAAGCCATCGGACATGTGCGGGAACACATGAGAGCTCATTCAGACGAGAGGCCATACCACTGCAGCTTCTGTGACAAGAGTTACAAGACCAAGGTGAGACGCCACAGAAGAACAATACGCAAAACACAATCCTTGGGTTTATACAGTAGCTATGTTTCCATTCAAAGTTGCTAATTTAGCATCTGTGAATAAAGCACCATTTTTATCCCATGTGTTTGCGAGAACAAAATCATTACTTCCTGGGAAATTGGCGCAAAATATCTGTAATGAAATTGAAAGTTGCTGCAATTAGGGAGGAAACTGTGGCTCTTTTTTCTTCCATCATAAATTACTTCTGTCACAGAGTGGCAGACGAAACACAATAAATGCTGTCACGTTATGTTATCATGTGAGTTTTTTTGATGCGTATTGAGGTATTTATTCGATAAATGTGTTTCCATCGTAGTTTATGCACGTTTTCTTATCGGTTAAAAAATGTATCATTCTCAATCTTGCTGGATATGCTATATCCCAGAATGCACACAAAAATATGGAAACATAGCTAGTGTCATCTATAAAGTCACCATGAAAATTAAATGGTGACTTTTTTTTTTTTAATAGAATATTGCAGTATTTATTATGAACAGTTTATTGGTGCTAGGGTGAGAACCTGTCACTTACATGAGATAACAGCAATAGAAAAAAACAACCATCCAATCAATTCCTGATGGACAAAATCAAGATGTATATTTTTATCTTATATATTTTTTGCTATATTTTGCCTTGTTCAAGAAGCCGCTTCACTCGTCACAATAGGGAAGAAAAGACTATCACAACTGACTCGTATCCGTTGTGTTCCAGAATGCTCTGCAGGTCCACCATCGCACTCATGCAGATGAAAAGCCTTACGTGTGTCCGCACTGCTCCCGTGGCTTCCGGGAAAAGAGCGCTTTAGTGCGTCACATCCGACATCATACGGGAGAAAAACCCTTTAAGTGCTCGAAATGTGGGCGGGGCTTTGCTGAGCATGGAACGCTGAACCGCCACTTGCGAGCTAAAGGTTTGTAAATATGTATAACTATTATTGTTAATTAACCATTCAAATGAATTAAAACAACACCAATAAGACAACTAGTAAACAAGGTCAGCATAAATATAACATGTTTTCTGGAATATTAAAAGTCTTAAATTTAAGCTACAAAATCTATAAATCTTTCTTAGGGACAGATTCTCTGTATGGGTAGCATAAGTGTTTTTATTGCTATTTTGTATTGAATTGCGCTCATTTGTATTCATGTATTTTATTCAAACAAACAATGGAATTCAAAGCCTTTTGAGGCACATATTTGTATTTTGATAAGGTGCAGTAAGCGATTTCTGAGAAACCCTGTTGAAAGTGGATCAGACCGAGCAGCACAACATACTTGTAGCCAATCAGCAGTAGGGGGCGTGTCCACTCATGATGGGGGAGGAGAGCAAGAGGGAGATTTGAAGACTGTAGAAAGAGAGATGGCTGAGGGACATTACAAAAGATCAGAGGAATATCACTGGAAAAAGAAGGATTATGATCAGGCAAAGGGGGAAGGCCTGAAAACGGACGCTGAGGTTGCGTAGTTTCTGCTTCATACGTGAGTAACATTGGTTTTGCGACGTTTCACAGATCCAAGATATGCTGTTGTATGTTAGCTCTAGTAACAGGACAGTTTTGAGTGTCATTGTTTGTCTAAAGCTGGTGTGCTGCTGGCCACGAACACGCTATAATAATGAGACACCCACTCTTGCGTTGCGTGTTTGTACATTTTGGAGGCAGAGCAATGAAGGGAGGCACGTGTTTGTTTGGGTTGTTTTCAAAAATCAACAGTGTTTCTCCAAAATCGCTTACGGCACCTTTTAGACTTATCAGAGGCTGCTGAGATACGAAAAAAACAACTATAATTTCACTCAAAAACGAGAGGACACTTGAGAGACACTTTTAAGCTATTTATAGACCGCATTAAGGCCCATTCACACCAAGGATAATAAATAATTTTAAAAATAGTCCACACCACAACTATAATGATAACGACGTAGAGGTATGACATTGTTGGAATCACTTTGAGAGCAAATTTATTTTATTTTATTTTTTTCCCCAGCTGATAAATGATCAAAACATTGACAGCCAAACAGAGTCCATCCTACTTTAAAGAGTTCGAGTATTTAAAGCACAGGATGACATAACAGTAGCTTGTGCTTGTAATAAACAATTTATCATTCTTGGTGTGAACGGCCCTTTACAGTTGTCATTCATACGACTGTATGTTTGTTTGTGTGTGTGTGTGTGTGTGTGTGTGTGTGTGTGTGTGTTTGTGTGGTCAGGAGGCTGTTTTGCTGCACAGCAGAAGGACTCTGAAAACACAGGGAGCTCTGAGGAGCAGGAGTTGACAGCTGAGAACGTCTCCACCACTATCGTATCGGACGACCCTCATGCTGTGCTGGTGGAGTTCTCCTCAGTAGTGGCCGACACTCAGGAATATATCATAGGGGTAAATGTCACGTGTTACTGTATGCTTCTTATGTGACTTGATGTGCATCTGTGCATAAGAATTTGATGAAAATCCAACAAATTTTTCTTTTTAATTGGTCTTGGTCTTCTTAAGTTTTCGGTAACACTTTATTCTACAGTGGTAGTTACTGTAGTAATAACAGTAAATTATGCATTACATGCAGCTTACCCTAAACCAACCCATAATCTAACCTTAACCCTATAGGAAGTACACGTTGTTAATTAATATTACTCAGTACTTAAATGTGTAAATACACCGTAACCAGGACACCTTAAAATTAAGTGTAACTTAGTTTCTTATATTTTAATTTCATTACATGTATACAAATATACATTTGCAATATATTTTCACTAGAGATGCACCGATCGATTGGCCAGGGATCGGAATCGGCCGATTTTCCTCATGATCGGCCCGGATTGGTGATCGGCCGATCAGTCTCACTTCTTACCGATTCCGAGCCGATCTGTTTTGTTACCAGCGGCACAGGCAATAACATCAGCTGCGCGTTCCTGCTCTCTACTGTCCGACGGCAAAGTGACACACACCCGCACGGGCGCCTCCTCTCTCTCTCTCACTCGTCTCATTCGCTCCGGTTAAATAGTGCTTGTATTGCGTATAATTTTAGTCATTCCCGCAGGTTTTGCGCTCACACCAAAAGCGCGTGCACCACTGACCTATATTAGTGGAGCGGACAAGCCAGGCTTAGTCTCAAACAGAGACAGAAGTCAAACAGTCACAACAAGTACCAAAATAAGTGTCTTACTGCGCTTAAATGGTCAAATACATACAAAATTATGTCAAAATGCCCATCTTGGCTTATTGGATTATTCAGATAAACACAGTCAGTTTTGGATCGTTAAATATCTAAGAAAGAGAACGCATGTTGTGTAACAGTGTTGGGTCCGTTCATAAACTCTTAAAGGGACAGCAGTCCAATATTCCTGCTGCTGTCTGTCATGTTATTTAAAGAACAAAAGACAAAGAAAATCACTTTCTGCTCTTGACTGAATACGTTTTATAACTTTAATGGTAAGAATAAATCTGTATTTAATATTTGCAATAAAGAATACAGAAATTAAGGTAACCAGTGTTAAATAACACTGGATGTGTTATTTTATATTTGATTACTTTAATTTCTGTAGTATTTCTTACCTGAATAAAAACCAACTTAACCCGAAAAACTTAGTTTCATAGCTCTCTATTCTATTGCATTTATTTGTGCTATTGTTTGCATTTTTTTTATTTTTTTATTTGTTCTTATTTTATTACTGACTTTTTACTTGTTTTTTTATGAAAATAAAACTTTGTGTTGAAGGAAAGTAGATTTTTGTATTATCGGAATCTGCAAAAATTGATATCGGAATCGGCCAAGAAAATTGCAATCGGTGCATCTCTAATTTTCACCATTATTTACACTACAAAAGTTTGGGGAAGGAAAGGATTTTTTATGTTTTTGAAAGAAGTCTCTTATGCTCACCAAGGCTACATTTGTTTGATCAAAAATACAGTAAAATATTGTAAAATATTTCAATTTAAAACTGTTTTCTATTTTAATATATTTTTAAAATGTAATTAATTCCTGTGATCAAAACTGAATTTTCAGCATCATTACTCCAGTCTTTAGTGTCACATGATCCTTCAGAAATATTTCTAATATAATGATTTGATGCTCAAGAAACATTTATTAATTTAAATGTTGGTGAAAAGAGTTGTGCTGCTTTATGTTTTTGTGCAAATATTTCTCAGGATTTTTCGATAAGTAGAAAGTTCAAAAGAACAGAATTTATTTGAAATAGAAATCTTTTGTTGCATTATAAATGTCTTTACTGTCACTTTTGATAAAATTTCAGTTTAATGCATCCTTGCTGAATAAAAGTATACATTTCTTTAAAAAAAAAAAAAAAAATCATACTGGCCCCAAACCTTTGAACCGTAGTGTATGTTTAATAATATTTTATAATTAATAAAATGGATTGCCAAATATTTATCTAAAAAAATTATCCATTGAGAGATTAGTTGTTGCAATACAGTCACTATAATTTTGCTAACAATACATATTTTGTGTTTGTTTTTGCAGGCACCAGCTGAGGAAGCAACTCAAGGGGAGGAAGTGGCAATAATTCAAGACAATCAGCACCAGGTAATTTTTCACTTTTATCAATTTAAAGCAAATATTAGCAAAATAAAAAAAGGTCTTTGTGAGCCAAATGGAATAACCACATTCCTCAATGTGTGTGTCTGACTTCAGATGGACAGTCACATTATGAAGGTTGTGCAGCAAATCGTGAGCCAATCACACGGAGGCCACCAGATCATCGTGCGTAACGTGGCTGCCGACGAAACCCCCGGCATCTCGGACTGCGGAGACACCATCACAATCGCCACACCAGAGAGTTTGACCGAACAGGTGGCAATGACACTTGCAAATGCCATTAGTGATGGCACAATCCTTACCACAACAACAGAGGGCGCCGTCGAGGCGCCCCACACCACAGTTACCATGGTAACATCCGAGAACGTTGAGCCAATTGAGCAGGAGGAGCAGTATGTCATTGCTTCACCTGACGAAATGGAAATCCAGACTGTGGTAGTGGTATAAGACGCAGGTTTCGTTAAGTTAATATTTTTTTAACAGCGGTGGTGTAGCATTTCTGTTCTCTGTGAGACTTCATTCCACATGTTTTGCACTGCATGAGAAAGGCCTGATGGATTCATAAATTTTGCTTATGGAACATTTCAGTGTTAAAAACTTTGCGTTTGGGTTTCAAGCTGCAGGTTATACTAATGAGCTACTATGCCATATTTAATGGACAGTACAGCCATTTGATTAGAGATATTACACACCAAGATTTATTGTACAGCTTTCATGGCAGTGATGCCAGCATACCAACATTTCTCTCCTGCTGAATAGCATATAATCATATACGACTATCATCTACTCATCATGAATATGTAACATAACATGTTGCCACCAATAGAACAACTGGCAGGGAATGAAAGTACAAAATATGAAATATATTTTTATGCACCTCTGTATTTTTTCAGTCACTGATCAGTTTTCATTTCTGCATATTTACTAACGCACAATTTGCACAGTCATCTCCTAAAAGGAATATTCTGTGCACAAAAAGCATGTTAAGCTTTATTGACAGCGTCTCTGACATATTTCATCCCCCAGTTGACAAAAACAAATAAAAATCACATGGAATTCTATGGGACAAGACTTTCTGGAGGGTTTAAAATCAGAAATTGAGCTAAATATGTCTAAATGTGTTCCTTTTCAATAGGAATTTCAATACATTTTCAGTTATAACTTTCTGACATAATACCTGCATATGAAGACCGTGCCTTTCTGCTATTTCAAAGTTCATAATCCAGACAGGAGTAGAAAAATTGAATATCATTTTGCCCAGTCAAGGTTAGTAAGCATTTTTTAACCACAGTGGTAATGTTAACATGTATAATTCACTGTTTAATAAGTTGTATAATAAGTGGCCTATTATGCCTCTTTAAATGCCCCCAAATGCCCTAAAAATGCCCCAAAATACCCCATAGATCATTTATTATAGCTTGTCAAATTTGCCTCTATTTGGGTGTGAACAAAAACACGCCGTTTTGTGTGTATCCCTTTAAATGCAAATGAGCTGCTGCTCCCGCCTCTTTCCAGAAGAGGGTGGGGATTTAACAGCTCACACTTCGGATAATCAACAACAACAAAACTGGAGAATCTCACACAGCCAAAATGACGATTGTCAGTAACGGTGTTCAGCCTTACATTGTTCAAACTGGAGTCGGACACTGATGGAGAGATTCAGGAAGTTCAGGAACTTTTAGAAAGCAACTGGATGTTTTTGAAAGGTTAGTGGATAAATTTATGTAGTTGTTGTGGAGTTGATTCAACTCATCGACTAGCATGTGCCGTAATATTTCCTTTCCATTTTTTCCCCCATATTTCCATTTTTCCTTTTAAAGTGTGTAATTTTTCAATGTTAAAATACTTTCTTCTTTTTCAGTGCAGATGCAGAGAAGGCTGTGAGCAAAGACTGTGGCTCTATGATGCAAACATTGATGCTTACGAAATGTCATTTTATTTGTTTGACCAGCTGGACACAACATTGGCAATGACGTGAGTTTGGGATGGTTTGATTGAACAGTAGTGTTGTAGTCAAGACCACCCAAGCCAAGACTTTGGGGGGTTGAGACCAAGTCAAGACCAAGACCAAACTAGCACTCCTCAAATTTATCTGAAAGATCCACATTTACTGCTTGAGAAATGTCTTATTTTGAATCAATAATTACATTTAGAATAATAAGACACTGTATAGAACTGTTACCAATCTATTGAAAAACGAATCAATTGAAAACTGCAATTTAGCGATTTCCCTGCAGTTGTGGTATTGACTGGTCTTGAAATAAAATGGCGAATCCTTTTAGTCTGAGACCAAGACAAGATTGAGACCAATACAAGACCAAGACCGGTCTCGAGTACTACAACACCATTGACCAGTGGAAGATGTTCGCCGATGCTTGTGGAAGAGTTATAAGTCGGTATAAGATTTTTGTGTGTGTGTGTGTGTTTTTGAAAGAGGTGTTTTCTGTTCACCAAGGCTGCATTTATTTGATCAAAAAATAAACTTAATTTAGTAAAATATTATTACCATGTAAAATAACTATTTGAATATCATTTAAAATGTAATTTATTCCTGTGACAAAGCTTTCAGCATCATTACTCCAGTCTTCAATGTCAAAATATGATTTGATGCTCAAGAAACATTTAATTATTATCAATGTTGGCTTAATATGTTAAGCAACAGTTGCTTAATATGTTGGCTTAATATTTTTGTGGAAACTCTGATATATTGTTCCTTTGATGAATAGAAAGCTCAAAAGATTGAACTTGTAACTGAATGATTGATTGATTGATATACACTTGTGTGTGTTTCAGTATACCAGCCTACATGGCTTCTATCGTCTTGAGATTTCGTAAGGCAAGTATGAGGTTGATGTATTTTTCCACTCTGTTCTTTCATTAAGCGATAGATAGAGGCAGTATTAGACGCTTCATTCTGGCAGATCGGGGGCAAAATTAAGCTCTGGTCACCTTGACTCTATCTGTTCTCCCTCCCATCAGATGCCGGAGTGCTTTGCCCCTTCAGGCCTTCACATATGCCCATATATAATGACATCTGTCCTTTATTTTCAAGCTATAATTGAATCCCTGACCTGACTTGCTACTGATCCGTTGAAAAACATAAGCCCTCTGGCTCGATATTTTTTAGAGTGATATTAAATAAGCTTATCAAGACTCATCTTTTAGCATCAAATGCCTTTTAACATGCACAGTTTTATGTTGTTGCATTGTTAAATCTTCATTATAACCAGCAAGTGTTCATTTTGTTAAATCTTACTGGACATTTATATTCAGATCAAAATTCACCCCACAATCAAAAATACAAATAAGATAATATTTTATATATATATTACAATTAAGCACAATATCTTCTTGTTATTTAAATACAATATTTTCATTGTTTTTAGTTTGATATTTTATTTTTTGTTTTGATAAAATTTTATATATTTAATTATTTTGATTTTACTTGTTTTATTTTAGTTTTGTTTATTTTTTGTTTTGATAAAATTATATATTTGTTTCTTTTTGTTTTTTTGTTTAGTTTTATATGTTTTTGTTTAGTTTAAAATGTATATATTGTTCTTTTGTTTTGATTTTTTTTTAATTTTATATATTTGTTTGTTTTGTTTTATTTAGTATTATATTTTTGTTTTGTTCTTTTGTTTTGATTTTACTTGACTTTTTATTTTATTTTTATTTAATTTTTGTTTAAAATTCATATACATATTTTTGTTTTGTTTTATTTAGTTTTGTTATATTGTTTTGTTTATTTTAGTTTTATTTTTTGTTTTAATTTTTAAATATTTTGTTGTTTTTTTTTCGTTTTTTTTTTTTTTTTTCGTTGACATTTTTGGGAGATTCACCCATTTATACAAAGTTACTTGCAGTATATTTATGTACAGGGAAGTAAATAAAGTACTTCACTGTACTTTAATTACTTACGTGGAACCTGAGGTTAAAGGCACAATTGTGATGGGCTGTTGCTTTTTCTTTGCGGAGGTCAAACCAGCAGCCTTCTGGTTACCAGCCCTGAGCGCCAGAGGTCTCCTCATTACTTTCTGACATCATGCTGTAAATGCTATTAATATCATATTAAATCATACCTCTCATTGCAGTGTTGGAGGTTAACCATTCCTGGTGTTCTGAGACCTTTTTTTGTGCTGCATAAGGAATAGTTGGAAGAATGGATCAGCTTCTTAGAATGGGAATTGGAGTTAAATGTACCAGACTCCATCTAACTGTACCACAGCATCTCTGAGGATCTCTAATCAGAGCGCCGTCCTTTGCTGCTCTGACAGGCAGTTTCTGGGTCAGTCCTCAGCCTTGAGAGAGGGCCCAATCCACCAGCATCACAGAGAGAAAGAGAGGGAGAGGGAGAGGGAGGTATTTATAGAAAAATGGGGCTTCACTGTACCTTTTTCTTGCAAAAGAATCATTAAAAGACCCAGCTAGCTTGTCCCAGATTTCTGCTCGGTGCTCTGCAAGAGGGTTAGGACTGGACCAACTCAGTGGAGATGTAGAGCCACGGCTGCAGAGAGCTTGACAGCGCTCTCTTGATCTACACTGGACTGATATCTTCATTGAAAGATCCTCGATGGAGGCTAAACCTGCTGGATCGATTCCTTCACTGAAGGCTTTTTGGTAAAAATGGAGCAGTGACTTGTTGAGGAGGGTGATGAGGTGCTGACCTGACGTGACCTCTTAGAGCTTGACTTTGATACCACTCAGAAGACCCAGAAACCATGATGAGAAGATTTTTGAAGAGCCAGAAGGGACGTTTTTCTCTTCGCCAAAGCCGATCGGGATCCCGCAGTGCCTCCAAAGATTTCTGTAAGTTCCTCAAGCAGAACATGGAGCTCTGTAAAGCGGTGACTGCAGTGCCATAGTCAGATGCCTTGGAGTTATTATTCAGAACTGAGAAAAATATTCTTGTATTTTCTATATTATATTAAAGATCATATATTTTATTATATAGTTTAGATGTGATGTGAGATATATTCGTACATTTAGTGTATATACATTTAGTATATTAGTATATTTTCTCCAGATTATAGACAATTATGCTATTTTACCTTATATAATATGGTAATATATAATGCATACATATACTTAAGAAAATTATTGTTTCTTCACTTCCACAGACCCAAACCCTAATGTCCTGAGAGAATTCCCACTGAATATTGGTGCGTGAAGTACTTGCTTGACTTTTTTTTTTTTTTTTTTTCCTTTCTTTTATCATCTGTTATTAGGTCACACAATGAGAGAATTCTACACTGTCTGCAGAATTATTATGCAAGTTGATTTTCTGATCATTTTTTTTCCAAGGACATTTTACCTATTCCAAACCACATCAATCTTAATAACTACTATTAATTTTGCATTAATTTGTAATCCACTCAATCCATTCAATTGTACCACTGTTTGAAGAATTTATCTTCCAGAAGATAATTTTTAGTCCATCTCCAATCCTGAAAAGTCCGTCTTGCAGAAATGCAATAAAAATGATCTTTCATAACTTACTGCCAGATTCTGAAAGATAAATTCAAACAGTGGGAAAAGCGGATGTGGTGCTGGTCCTTCAAGAGTCACTCTCAATCTGTCGGTCTATAAAGCCTATAAAACAGTCTTCATGTATTTTACAACACTTCAGCTTGTGATTCTTATTAAATGGGGGTCATTTTTTAGGATTCTTTACCTAACCTAAGGGTGTACTCAGACTAGGCGCTCTGAACGGTGCCCGAGTGCATTTGTCCCCCAAAGCCCGGTTCGTTTGACAAGTGTGATCGCAACGTTCTGTGCCCAGGCGCCATTCGTTTAGCCGTCCCTGGCCTGCTTGGAAGAGGTGGGCCATAGCACGGTTCAGTTGGGCTCGAGCGCGGTTCGCATACAGTGTGAGCGCTAACCGTGCCTGAGCACAGAACAGCTACTAGTTTTGTGTGCACTATCACCATTACGACGGCAAACATCTTTATTACTACTCTGATATTATACTTATCAAGTAATTAATTAGAGTATATTTGGGTTTATAACAGGTCTGCTTCTCACCTTATTGATGAATAGGAATTGTAGTTTGCGAGTAAAGCTGCAAATTCCTCCATTAACGTCAGCTGCCTTTGTAATAATCCTCTGATACATGCAGCACAATCAAGTGAAAATAGCTGTGCGGCATAAATGATAAATATATTAGGCAGTATCTTAAACGAAAGTGCATTTCTTCCTGTTTTTTTTCCATTCAAAAAGTTGCATCGTATATGGCGTAAGCATGCTTTGGCCTGGAACGTTAAATGCAATGTAAGTGAGGGCCAGCTGGGGAGTGGGGAGGGGGGACAATCACACTGAGGCTCGGTTCAAGGCAACCGTACCTAGTGTGAGTACACCCTAAGTCTGAGATCCTGACACCTTGCACTTCTGGAGACTCCAGGTAGGTTGCAATTCTGGAAAATTGTGGCGCTGGAGACTAAAGGGTTCCTGATGGTTTTAACCTTAATTCTTCACCTTAATTCATAATTCTTTTGCAGTTACCCTGTGTCTTTTCTTCTCCACCTGTTTTTGTCTGACCCTGCTGACCCATTGAGCATTTCACTGTCCAACGGTCATGCCTTAATTTCTAGTATTTCATTAGTATTGCATCCTTCTCATGAGCATTTAATAATTTTTGACTGATCAGTGTGAGTTAAATCTCTTTTTCTAGCTCATTTTATCTGTAAGAGAAAACCTGCCTAATAATTATGCACACCTGAATAAGGTGTTTTTCATTTCCAGCCTTCATGAACAATTATATATCACTTATAAATGATTAAATACAAAATGAATAGTAGTTATTAGGATTGATGTGGTTTGGAATTGGTAAAATGTGCTTGGAAAAAAGAATATGATCAGAAAATCAACTTGCCTAATAATTCTGCACACGGTGTATATATTGCTTATATATTTGCTATATATAAATATGGTTCCCTTTTCAAGATACTGTATTTTAAAGATAATTTTGAGCTTTACAGCTCTTTATTTAAAAGGGTTTGAACACTGTTTTTCATGCTTGTTCAATGAACCATAAACAATTCTTGCACATGCACCCTTGGAACAGTCCTTAAGACTCTTAACAGTTTGGCGGTAGACAATCAAGGTCATAATTACAATAACATAGGACACAAAAGAGACCTTTCTACTGACTTTGAAAAACGCTAGGAGAAAGATGCCCAGGGTCTCAGATCACCTGTTTGAACATGCCATAGTCATGCCAGGAGGCATGAGTACTGCAGATGTGAACAGAGCAATAAATTGCAATGTCTGTAATGTAAGACGCCTGAGACGGTGCTACAGGGAGACAGGAAGGACAGCTGATCATCTTATAAGTGCCAAACATGTGACTGTAATGTCCCCCCCAGATGTGTCTGAGAATTAATTTATTAACTTTTTCCAGAACTGGCCCTTCCAGCAAATAACCAGGGTTGGCCAGAGGAATTTGGCTTTAAGTTGGGTGGAGATGGACCCAGTTACATCCTCTCTGTGGTGGAGGGCAGCAGCGCTTACATGGCCGGGCTGCAGCCAGGTGACCAGGTTCTGGAGATCGACGGGCAGAATGTCTCCACCCTCAGCACCAAAGCTCTTATCGCTCTGGCTCAGACCCTCAAGACTGTGCCGCCCAGCATCGGAGTCGTGTCTAGAATTGAACAGGTCAGTTTGTTTTTGTTGATGTTATATTTTACTGTTAATAACAAAACTGACATTGTATATGCAATCAAGGTACCCATGTTTTTTTTAAAGATAATTCAGATCTCTCTTAATTTTCCTTTGCTTTTGCATTGCAAAAACTTGCCACCACAGATGGACATTGCCCCAGGGCCTGATGGTCGTTTTGGCTTCACCATAGTGGGAGACAGTCCCCTGCTGGTGGAGGACTGCATGTCCAACTCTCCAGCCGGGCGGAGTGGACTGCGAGCAGGAGACTATGTAATGGAGGTAAATGGGATTCCAGTGAAACATCATGAGACGGCGGCGGCCATGATCAAGGCCTCTCAGGGACGTACACTACGTCTGGGTGTGCTCCGCATGAACCGCTGGCAGAAACGCACCAGCAGCAGCATGAAAGAGACCTATCAGAGCGGAGACATCGTGAGGCAGGACCGCAAGCACAAAGCTCTGGAGTTCAACAAGAAGGTCAGTCTTAAATGCATGTAAAAATGGTTCAACTGCAACTCAAACCCCAAAAAGTTAGTTATATTTTCAATAGCACTTCACACTAAAAATTGAAAGTGTAAAATTGTCTGTTCTTAATTTTTATAGGTTGAGGAGATTTTAGGGGAGGAGCCTGAGGTGAAAGAGAGGCTGTTTGATTTGCTGAAGCAGTATGCAAATGAGAGGGATGTTGAAGGGTTAGCATCCACACTTCCAGAAATATTGCTCACCGAGGAGCATCAGCAACTGATTGACAGCATCAGGTACCAATGAGCTTTCATCAGTCCAGTTGTATGACCCGCCTCCCAATTTTTAAAATTACAATTCATTAAGTTTTTTTTTTTTAATTTCCTTTTTGTGTTTGGATTGGTGACAATGCTAAATTATATTTTATTTTGTTTTATTTTTTGTAACACTTTACAATAAGGTTTCATTTGTAAAATGCTCTGGATCAGTCATTTTGGAAGTGTAGTTCTTAACTACATTAGTTAACATGAACTAACAATGAACAATACCACTACAGCATCTATTTATCTTAGTTCATGTTAATTTCAACATTTACTAATACATTTTTTTTTTAAATAAACAGTTGTATTTGTTAAAGGATTAGTTGATTAGTTGACAAATGTATATTTATTAACTAACATTAACAAAGGTTAATAAATGCTATGAACATATATTGCTCATTGTTAGTAACTATTGTTAACAGATGAAACCTTGTTGTAGGTAAGTGTAAGTGTTATCAGGGCTTGACATTACCAACTGCCAACCTGCCGCAGTCACTCCTGCTAGCCACTTTAGTGGGTTGAATTTTATATGTAATATATACATTCTTCAATTGTAGTCTTTTAAAAAGGTATCTAAAATAATAAACTAAGTGTAATGTAGTGTTGTCAAAAATATAGATTTTTTTTTCATACATATCTATACTGAAATATCTGAAACGCTTCCATCTTTTTCCGCAGAATAGATACACAATACCAGCTGCTCTTTCTCACTCTCTCATCTCTCTGACAGAGAGTTAACAAACAAACCTGCTTCACTCACTCATTTAATTTGCTCCGGATGAATATTGCTGGTGTTACTGGGCTTAAATTTCGACGTGGGATTACATGTATTGTGCATAATTTTACTCATTCCCGCAGATTTTGTGTTCACACTCATAGTGCGCACACTTAAAGCCTCCTCTCAGTACTAAATTGAGTTAATTTTCACTGATTATTGTGCTTAAACAGTCAAAATACACACAAAATAATGTCAAAATGTCTTGCCGAGTATTCACGTAAACACAGTCAGTTAGCTATGTTTAAAGTTGTATAATGGATCCATGCCTCAGGTCTTAAAGTGACAGCAGCCTAATATACCTGCTGCCAAATTGAGATAATATTAAAAATATCTATATGGCAATTTTCCCCCATGGTATCAATGTCAAAATTGTGGCCAGTGAAAATGCCGAATGGCTAGTAACTTTGGAAAACCACTAGCCACAGTGGCTGATGAGCAAAAAAGTTAATGTCCAGCCCTGAGTGTCACTATTTTATTTTATTTTTCAACTATAAAGTAAGTATTTGCTGTCCAAAAGCAGGAAAAAAAAATTCTCACAAATTCATGCAAGTCATTACAAGATTTTTTCCGTTTATTCCATCTGCACTGTGATTGGCTGAATTAATTCCACCTTGTCGTTGCATTGCACAGCGAGCATCAGCAATCGCAACGAGCACCGATTTGGCTGCGATCCGGGGGTTTTGTAGCAGACCTGTTAAAATCTGTCTGAAACGGCAAAATCTCGTCAAAATGTTGTGTAGTGTGAGCTTGCCTTATGACAGGACAGCCATGAACTGGATGCTTCTGTTATATTGTGAATCTAAATTGTGCTGTCTAAGCTAACATTGTCCCACCTAAGAAACTGCATGGACTGGATTCGCATAAAAATCAGTCATGAAAGATTCTTTCTCTCAGAATTATCATCAAAATTAGAGCAACACCATCCTTATAGCACTTGGAAACTTTGATCAATCCACTTTTAAATAAGCAGCAGTGGTTTAGAACTCACTGGAGTGTCTCAAAGTGTTGTATTTCTTTGCATCCTCTGTTTTGTACCTCATTTTTCAAAAATATACCTCTTTTTTAACGCTCACTTCTGATGCTCAGTGTCAGAGTCTCCCTGCTAGTTTTATGCTTCAGTTTTCTATCTTTGACATTTCTGGTGTTTTCAAAGTCATCTGACCTGATCTGATCCATGAGTCAAAACTGCAATAGTATTATTAAAATATTGTTTGATTTCTAATAAGCAATGCAAAATACTAAATTTATCCGCCGATATCTATAGCTGATTATTCAGAATGTTATCTGCCGATAATGATACTTAGTTTTTCTTAAGGGGAAAAATTTAACTTCGTCTGTAATCTCTAAAGGAAACCCTCTCATTTGGTACATTACTATAATATTACAGGTTATTTTCAGGTATAATCCGCGTTTGTCATTACATTGTGTGTCAGGTTAAAGGATGCTCTTTCGCGGCAAATCGACTACGGTCGTCCGCCGGAAGCTAGTTATTTGAATTTATAAAGTTTTAAATATGGATATTTTTCTTACAAAAATGCCCCCCATTCACTACCATTATAAACCTTGGAGGACTAATAATATTTTAAAATATATCTCTGATTGTGTTCGTCTGAAAGAAGATAGTCATATACACCTAGGATGGCTTGAGGGTGAGTAAATCATGGGATAATTTTCATTTTTGGGTGAACTAACCCTTTAACTTTGAAAGCCCTAAATTTAACACAAGACATTTTCTAAACGCACACAATGAGTTGCAGTCTGACAAGTTTTCCCGCCACTTTTTGATGTGTATATAATCGGCCCTGATCATTGGCAGTTTTTAAACAGTCAGCCAATGGCCGATAGTGAAGAAATTGCTTTTATCAGCTGATACCGATTATTGGCTTTTACATCAGTGCCTCCATAATTTTAATATCGTTAGATTTATTATTTTATATTTTGAATACATTTATTATATATATATTGTAGTTACATTTAATATTATATTTTGTGAAAATAAATATACTCAAAAAATATCTCTTTCTCTTAGGTTTGTAGGTGTCAGTTTTGTGTCTCGCAAGAATAATTCGCTGATGAGGGTTTTTGTCAGGAGAATTTGACTCCTCCCATAGCTGAAAGGTTTTCAGTTTCACTAATGGAGCAGTTTTAACAGCCTCTGGCTCCCCGTGAGGAATTATTCCTGTGATGTTTACCAGATAAAACACTGTTTAATCAAGTATTTATCAGATAAATGTTATTATTTAAAGCTAAACTCTCAGAAATGGGAACACTTTTGGACCGCACTTACCTTCATGAGGAGTGAATTATGAAGAAGAACAGCATGCTCCAGATACCTAGATTCACACTTTCTATCAGCTTGTTCTGATTAAACCCTTGATAGCCTATCCTTGTACTATCAGGAACCATGAACAGCTTCTTTAGCAAGTAAGAAACAGTTTTGTATTTGCACAAGCTTTAATTTGCTGTCATTTTCCACTGTTCGTTGCATGTTTTAGTACCAGAAAAGACTATTGTTGATGGTGTTAGTTTTGAATATTAATCACATTTGACTTCCAATTGAATGAAAAGATAGTTCAGACACACATAGTTTAAATGCATATAAAAATCTTAGTGAGAGCATGACCTTTCTAGCTCATTTTCATCATTGATATCACTAGTATTTGGTGTGCATCTCTGCATTTTCACTGTCCTTCAGTCCACTCGAGCGCTGACCAGCTTGTGTGTTGCGCTCCGTCCCTGCAAAAATTTGCCCAGTTCTCCCCATGGAACCTCCCTATTTTTAAGCAGCCTACTTCTTGTAATAAATCTCTCTTAGGTCCGTGACGCACCAGAAGTTTGAACAAAATCCACATAACAACTTTCTTGATTTAAACTTGCGAGTTTCCAGCTGAGGTACAAAGAACCGGCTAACAAGATTTTGGGACCTTGTCTTAAATTTGAAAGGAATCAGTTCTTTGTGGCTCCAAGTTTTGCATTCAACTAGTACTGTTCATCTGGTTGGGACCTTGTCTTAAATTTGAAAGGAATCAGTTCTTTGTGGCTCCAAGTTTTGCATTCAACTAGTACTGTTCATCTGGTTGGTATCGGTTGTCGGTTGGTGTCGGTTGAGTTTTCTGCTTTTGTCCTCGTGAACATGGATTCTTCAAGGACCTTCTAACTCATGCACAATTATGTGGATCGGATTGAATAACTTTTTTTTTTTTTCCCTGAGTCTCCCACATGATGACCTGCCTTAGATATCCAGTGGGACAGTATCTATTTTCTCTCTCCCTCTCGCTCCGTTTCTGCTCCACTCGTTCATTCTATTCTCTCTCTTCACCTTTGAAGCAGCTGCAACTTTGCCTCTCATCTGCATTTGAAGACATCTGGTCTACAGTTCTGGATGTAGACACTTTTCTAACGTTAAACTCCCCAAGGCAACTCAGCATGGCAGTATGGGCGACCCTGCCAAAGCTGACTCGATGATGACGTGACCTGAAGTTTCCTTCTGCAAACATGCAACGTCATCGCTCCTCAAGTTGGCGCTAATAAGCATCTCCTCATCTGGCTACTGGAAATAATGGCTTTTCCAACTATCCTGTTTTATTCAGTGAATGATTATTTCAGCTCTGTGAAGACTCCTGCACTGAGATCAAGAACATCTCATTGTTTCTTTGAGACGTAATTTAAAGGAGTGATGGGGCTCAGGCGTTTTCGGTAAGGAGAACCTTCTAGGATCATCCTCAGAGAAGCTACACTGTAAAAAAATATTTTTTATGATTATTATTATTTTTCTTTTGTCAAATCAACTTAATGTGGTACAGATAACCTAATATTTTGAGTTTCTGTTGATTAAAATAATCGCCTTCATTGTATTAACTCAAGATTTTAATTTCAATGAACTCAAAATTTTAAGGCAACCAGGTAACATACTTTTTTAAGTTAAACCAACAATTCTTTTTTACAGTGTAGTTTCAGAAGTTGGGGGTTGATTAATTTTCTAGGGAATTGTAACTCTTTAATTAGTTACACTGTTTCAAGAAATATTAGACTTATAGATCTAGAAGGCAAGTAGAAAAAATATTAAAGCTTTGAGTTTCTTTTTGTCGTTGGCATTTTACTTCACAATCACATCCTTCTCATTTGGCTTTGTTAATCTTGTATCCTTTAATAATGAATTAGTAAAAGTTGTTAAGGGGATGTTCGTCAGTTTGTGAAGTGCATGGCATGCTTTATGCAATTATAACTATACAAAGAGGAACTAAAACAGTTTGACATAGGTTTAGAGTTCACTTACTTGTGTTAATAGATGTCTTTTATTATTGAGACTCTTTAATGCATTCTCATTCCCACCTTCATTCATTTTGAAAAGTGTGTCCTTGATCTGCGTTCCCTCCCCTCTCTGACTCAGGGTTAATTTTAGATGTTCTGTGACCTCTTTCTAATTGAGGGCATCCTGAACTAAATAAAAGTTAACTTTGAGAGAAATGTGGATTTAAGTTGCATTAAGAGTTTTTGGGGGGACTTTCAAGAATGAGTACACTGATGAGAGAGCATGTAAAACTTAAATTCCGTGGCACAGTTGTACATGGGTACATAAGAATAGAGAATGAATGACATGAATCTAAAAAAAATATTAGTTTTAAGTTAGTATTAGTTTTGTTTTTCTTGGATTGTAATGTCCTACTACCATTGCTGGGCTCTGAGCTCTTCAGAGGCAAGAAGACCAGCATATGTTGTATGTGAAATGACTGAAATGCTTTATACAAACAGGGATAATGTAATGTAGAGTCAAAGCATGCGTGTATGAGGCTATTATTTACAATTGCTACAATTGCTGTTTGTAATCTAATCTTCACCTCAGTACTATTGTGATTAGGTACATTACAAGGGATAATTCTTTGTTTACAACTACAGGTTGCAGATCTGTTCTGATCAGATGATGCTAAATGCAAATTATGCTGTATGAATATTAAAATGCAACTAACCAAATAATTTTCCATAATTAAAGGATTAGTTCTTTTCAGATTTAAAATTTTCCGAAAATGTACTCACCCCAATGTCATCCAAGATGTTCATGTCTTTCTTTCTTCATTCGGAAAGGAATTGAGGTTTTTGAGGAAAACATTCTGATTTTTCTCCATATAGTGGACTTCAGCAAGTACCAATGGGTTGAAGGTCCAAATTGCACTTTCAATGCAGCTTCAAAGGGCTCTACATGATCCCAGTCGAGGAATCTCGCGGGGTCTGATTTCAAACTTTTGAACTGTAGTGTAATATTTATTAGTAATATAATATTGTTTTTGTTTGGTCTAGGCTCTTCATAATAATATTAATCAATTTCATTGTTTTGTTTTAAATATCTTATGTTTACTTTTTCACAGTACACAATTTTTGTGCTGTGTTGTTTCACCACTTGTTTCCCAAAGTATAATCTGTGTCCTGCAGCAGAACTAGTTTTGAAGCAGTGTTTGAGTGCAGCTGGAGGATTAACCAAGACTGAAGCTCTTGAGCTGGTTCTGGGCTGTGTATTCCCTCCTGATACCTTGTGGTTTCCTGGTGTCCTTGATGATGCATGGGATCATTTCAGTTTCATGCAATATCTTAGTCAAAATAGTCCAGTGGGTAATATACATTTAGTGGGTTTTTATCAGAGGTGTAAAGAGTACCAAAAAAACAGACTTGAGTAAAAGTACATGTATTTATAGATAAGTTGAATATATAAAAGTAGTTTTGTTTTTTTTGCTTGAATCATAAGAAATAAGAAATTAAATTAATAAATGATTAAAAAAAATATATTGCATAAAGTAAATAAAAATGACTGATTAAAAAAAATTATTATTACTGATAATAATGGTATTACAATATATGATTGTATTGAGAATCACTGAGAATGAGAATTACAAAATAAAAATTAAAATAAAATGACTAAATCGTTACACAATAATTATCTTTCCAATCAATCATGACAACCCTCAGAATAGATTTAAACAGCATTTATAAGAATGGAATGTACAGAGGCTTACTCTTGGTGGACTCGATCTGTTACACTGCTGCTGCTCCTGCTGCATGATTGAAGGCTACTGCCGAAACATGCACATAAATGATAATAAATAAAACGTGAGCTGCTGGAATAAAAGCCGGGAGAATCCCCTAGCAGACATAGGCAGGTGGTGCTGGGGAAAGAGGAGGGCTAGGAAAATTCCCAAGGCACGCTGCATTGGTTACGTAGTTAGGTTAGGTAATGTAGATAAAACATTACCTAACCATTACCTAACCTAACCTCAGTCGGCTTTAGGAGAATCAATCAGCTGCTCAGAAGAGTTTCATGACTGAACTATATACATATATATACATATAAATATATAAATATATATATATATATATATATATATATATATATATATATATATATATATATATATATATATAATTCTATGCACGCTAGAATTGAGTTCTCTTTCGAGCTTGAATGAACAATAACACACACAATAATGTATATACAAAAGTATCCTCATAAGAGATTAACTGTGAAATTATTACATTATAAAATATATTAAAAATGTATAAAAACTTAAGTGTAAACATGTATGTGTGTATGTATTAGTGCTGTCAATCAATTTAAAAAAAAAAGATTAATCAAATTTTTTCTGCGATTAATCGCAATTAAAAACACTTGAGTTTTTATACGTTTTTAATATATTTTATAATGTAATAATTTCACAGTTAATCAAATGTCTATATATATATATAATATATATATATAATGTGTGTATGTATATATATATATATATATATATATATATATATATATATATATATATATATGTGTATATGTGTGTATATATGTGTATATGTGTGTATATATGTATATATATGTGTATATATGTATATATATGTGTATATATATATATAGATATATATATATATAGATATATATATATATATATATATATATATATAGATAGATATATATATATATATATATATATATATATATATATATATATATATATATATATCAAGGCTCAGCTTTAGTTTTGTCTATCTGGTAGGATTTGTAGAAGCTAAAAAGGATGTTTATAACTTTGGACTTGATTTTAAACCATAGTGAGAATTATAAATTCAGAGAGGTCTTGTATCACAGTGGGGTAAAAAGCACTTTCTTTTTCACTTTAATCATTCATCATCCCAGAACTTCAAAATACCCATCAGACATCTTTCAGAAGTCACCTGCTTACCTGCTTAGCTTTTGATGTTGATCAAACAGGATATTTTTACCTGCCTCTCTTCACAGGACAGAAAAAAAGTGCTTCATTGAATCACACGAGCCCTCTTTTTTTCTTTCATAGCAGGTCACAAACATCTCCGTAATCCGGTGTAATTATAGCAGACTTTCTCATAGCTGTCCCTCCTCCTCAGTATTTGCCTGTGTGTCTCTATCTAGTGTCTGTCTCAGTAGGCATGGGAGTGTGTTCACACGCCTGAACAGTTTCTCCTCTGTGACTCCATCTGCTGTGTGTGTGCCATGTTTGTCAGGATCTTCATCCCTAAGAAGCACAGGCAGCGCTTTGATGAGATGGTCTCTCAGAGTTTGATCAGTCGGTTGAGGGGCCGAAGCTTCAGCGAGCACAGGAACAATCGCCTACGGCGCAGCCGGAGCGAAGACCACCCCGAACGACTGCTGTCTGTGTCCACTAGAGCCAGTTCTGTGCCCCGGACCTCAAATGAGGATGTAGTCATGCCTCCTGCCCGTGGCCTCCGCAAGACCACCTCTCTCATCGCAGGCCATTCCAGCTCCTTTTCCACCCGCAGGTCAGTGAAAGTATCACTCTGAAAAGATTTTTTTTAAATTGCCCTTTGCTTTTGTATTTTGGAATATTTCATATTCAAATAAATCAGTTAGGTTTCCTTTAACAAATATTTTATTGTATTTATGCTTTCATTTGATTTCTTATGCTTTTTTTATTTTTTTACATTTGTTTTATTTTGATTTGCTTTTTTTTATGTTACATGTTGTTTTGTTACATTATTTGGTTCATATAAATATAATGCTGAGGGAGGGATGGATGGATGGATGGATGGATGGATACCCTTTTGTTGTATTTCCAATTTCACAACTGTTGTAGCCTGTAAATGATGGAGATTTTATGTCACTGCAATATTTCACTCTTATAATTCATGTTATTTTTAGTCATTATTTGACACCTACGTATGTGTGAGAGAGTAAATATGACACATCATTAAGATTCATCCTCCTCATTATAGCCTATATTATGCATTAAACATTACTTCACAAGTATATTTCGTAAGTATGAATTAATTCTCTCTTAATCTTGTGTCTGATGCATAAATAGGAAAAGGTGGGAGGATGTGAAATCCTGTCAGTCACTAGTACAATACACACTTAATGATATGTCGCCAGGATTGTAGGTGTAGTTTCTCTTTAATAACTTGGGTAAGACTGAATGTGTGGCTTCATTGGACTGGAGAATTGCTAGCTATTTACATAATGACAGCATATACACAATAGCTGCATCCACCGGAGGTCGCATTTGAAGGCTGCATACGTCATCAAGGATGTCTTATTTAAGAAAAGTAACCGTAATAAAATTGACTGTTATTCCTCATGAGGTGTAAAATACTGTAATTTTTTTTATTACTTTGCAATCTAATGGTTCCTTTTCTTAAATTAGTCTTCAGTGACCTCTGGAGGATGCAACCTTTGAAATGAGATACAGCTATAGAGAGACCTTGAGCCACACAGAGAAAGCAAATGAAATCTGTAGAAGAAGAGCTCTTTATATTCCAGCAGTAGTCTGAGTATATGACTGTAGTAGAAGAAAAAAGAGTTTATTTGACTATATCTATTAATAGCACTACCTTTAAAGAAAACAACAATCAGAATTGATTATATATTTGGAATATGAGCTAAAATGTGGCACAACAGATGTTTTGTGTCTGTTCATGAAAACATGCTGTAGCAAAGTCAAAGGCTCGGGGAAGGAGGCAAACGTTCCAGAGTAACTTTAATTATAAAATAAACAAACAACAAAATGAAAGCGGCAGTTGTCTGTTTACTTAAACTAAAACAACATACAGTCCAGGCCTGGTCCTCTCTCGTCCATCCTTTTATCCTTCTGTAGCTCCTCCGTGAGACTTAAGACGCGCAGGTGACGCTCATTAGCACTCGTGTCACCGGCTTCGCTCCATTTCCATGGCTCTCGGCCTCACCCTGCTTACCACACGTGTTACGCTTTATGCGCTATAATGTATCCATACAAGTTAGAAATGTTAACATGCATAACACATGTTTTAAGTCATATTGTAATGTTACTGAACAGACACAGAATGTGTGTGTGTGTGTGTATATATATGTGTGTGTGTGTGTATGTGTGTATATATATATATGTATATATATGTATATATATATATATATATATATATATATATATATATTACATTACAATATTACATTCATATTACATATAATATATATTAGGGCTGTCAAGAGGTTTTTTTTTTTTTATCTAATTGCACGATGTAATGATTAATCAATCTAATTAATCGCAAATCAAATTTGGCTGAGAATTAACCTTCAAAAGATAATTTAAAGTCATTATTGTGTTAAATGAGAAAAGCATCAAATAGACATTACAAAAAGTAGCTTTAGAAAGAAATACTACTTTTTATTATTCAACATAGAATTTATTACACAAACTTTTAGGCTTCACTGACAATGAGGGTGAGTAAATGATGACAGAATTTTCATATTTGGGTGAACTATACCTTTTTTTTTTAATGAAATTATACTCTAAATAAGAAATTAAAACTGCCAGTAGGTGGCGGTAAATGTCTTAATGAATAAGACATTGAGTCATTCATTCATTCAGTCCGTTCAAATGACTGATTCATTCAGGAATCAAGTAAATGGCTCACTTTATGAATGGGCCATTTATTGGTTCACCCGATTGATTTGCTCAAAATGCGGATTCAGAAACTAAACACTGCTGTGTGTTGATCGGAGACACATAACACTTCTGCTCTGGCTTTATAGGTAATATTTTGTTGGCAAAACTGACAGTCAATATTGTGTCTAAAAATATAGCACAATATTAACTTATGTATTGAACTTTTGTATAAAATCAATATCACATTTGCACTCATGCTATTCTGGACAAAACAGCACTTGTGTGATATTGCACTAATTACTCGTTATGTTGTTATCATATGGTTCTAACTGCATTGTAAAGACATCACACACTGAGTTGTTGTCCATGTTCTTCACCAATTAACTGTATGCAATGCAAGATGACATACATAGGTCTATGGTGGGGCGGGTGCGTTAAATGCGTTAATATTTTATAAATAATATATAAATAATCTTAAACATCTAGAGTTTGTATCTACTTGTTTTCAAGTTATTTTCTATTTCTTTTCCCTATTGTGTTTCATTAGGACAGTACGTGTGTACAAAGGGAACCAGAGTTTTGGGTTCACTCTGCGTGGCCATGCTCCAGTCTGGATTGACTCCGTAATACCAGGTATGAAATAAACAAAAATGGTCATGGTTATAAGTTAAGTGTCTTGTTTTCAATGTTAAAATGTTTCATATTTGATTAGACCTTAATATTCAAAGGTTTCACTGTTATGTCTATTTTTTTCTCTTTAAACAACTTTAGAAATGAATTTGCTTTCTCTTTACATTTGTTGTATGACAGAAATATTGTTGTTCTTCAATATTGTTGTTCTTCAAAACGTTGAACTTTCGTCTACATAAGGGAAAGGCTTGTGTCTTGTGGTGCATTTATTCTAGTTGACATCCTACAACAAAGGTCTATTTTAGAAAGATAAATGAAATATATTTTGGACATGAAACAAGTGAAGAGGAGTCAAATATCAAACATATTACTGAAGCAGATGATGTGAATGCCGAAATCATGAAAGTTCTGTCATTTCTGAATCATGGCGGCCATTAAAAAGTTAGGCGGCAAAAACTGGCAGTGTGCAAGAACAGCAGGAGATGAGAGCGAGAGAAATGAGAAGACACAACAGAAGACTTTCCACAGGCTGAGTCAGAGGGGCACAGGTGGTGGAGCTCTGTTTTTATCTAGCAAAAATCCTTTTAGATTCACACTTTTCCCACAACCAGCACTCAAAAGCCAAAAAAAGACATCCATTCTTGGGCAGGATGTGACAAACACCCAAGCTGCAGCGTCTTGACTTATAGATCTTGCGTCATTTCAAAGGGCATCTCATAAGCACAGCTTAATCTCAGTTGGAGCCCATATGATCTGCTGTCAATAGTTACTTTCTGCTTGATCTGTTGCCATTCCTTCTCCAGGCAGCCCTGCTGAGAAGGCGGGTCTCAAACCTGGAGATCGCATCCTGTTTCTCAATGGGTTGGACATGAGGTGAGGCTTGTGGTTGGGTTGCATTGGAATACATTTCTTTTATCCTAATGTGGAACTTGAATAGAGTTTAAAGCAAGCGTCACTTTTATTTTTATGCATAAGGTGGGATTTGAACAAACCCCTAAACATAAGTCAAGTAGATCACTGAAAATTCCCTTAATATATGTGTAAATACCCTTTGTGATAAAATTGAATCTATTTGCATGTTCATAATCCAGCAAGTTAATATGTGTAACTATATATGTGTCATTTTTGTGCATCTTTTAGGAGCTGTTCACATGAGAAGGTGGTGTCTATGCTGCAGGGGAGTGGGGCAATGCCCAGCCTGGTGGTTGAGGACGGCTCACCAGCCTTCACCATGCCTGAACCAGAGCAGGTGGAAGTTTCTCCCCGCTCCCGTGCTCCTGTGCTCAGCTCCCTGCAGTGGGTCGCTGAGATCCTGCCTCCCAGTATCCGTGTACAGGGCCGCACCTTCAGCCAGCAGCTCGAGCACCTTCTCACGCTTCAGGAGAGATACACCATTTGCAAGGCCCTGGAGGCCTTCTTCCAGCACAGGTGAAGGACATGCCCATAACATTTAGTGAAAGACAGAACGTATATTCTGAGATGGAAATGTTTGTGTTGATTCTCTGAGAACATTTCAGAACATTGTGTGAAACCTAATTTGATTAATTTTTCTTCCATGCCATTAGAAATGTAGACACTTTGATTGTGGACGTCTTCCCTGTGTTGGATACCCCAGCAAAACAGGTGATCTGGCAGTTCGTTTACCAGTTGCTGACCTATGAGGAGCAGGAACACTGCCAGAACAAGATTTCCCGCTTCCTTGGCTATAAAGTCACACGTGAGCCTTACTTTCTGTGCATTCCTCTTCAGTTTGTACAAAATAAATGTACATATGCATGTATACTTGCATGTACTTATTATTAATAGTGCCAACCGCAGATCCTGAACCTCCAGCCCATGAGCCTCACCGTCGCAGCAGCTCCATGAAGGTGACAGGAACCACCTATAGGAGCAGTGTGAGGGGACGCAGCTCAGATGATCTGGTTATCGGCACTCACCTGGGCATGGGTAGGCTGTCTTCAAACACTGTTATATTACCCCAAATATGATATATCTTAAAGTTAAAGCTGTCTATAGTCAAAATAGTGGTTTAATCTCATGTTTTTCGATTGCCTTTAAAAAAGAAATTTGGTAAAAATTTCTGGTAAAAAAATTGCTATTAAAAATTTTATTTAACTTTGACAGCCCTAAAGAATTACCTAATTCTGGAATGAAACTCTAGATGGAGCAGGCTGATAGGTCTTTAACTCATTCGGTAGCGATCACGTCATTATCTATGTTGCACAGCTGATTGGTTGCTGTTCCTTTAGCGACCAATGAGCTGCGGCTCAACATTCAAACAGATACTGGTAGTGTTGCTGTTCGCAGTCTGCCGCGCGTTTTTAGAAACCCTCCACCTTCCCCAGCTCCACCCGCATAGATCTGCTATGGGTCTAGATCTGCTACCAGATATGCATAGGTCTGTGAATGTATTGGCAGCAGCGTAGCAGATCTGTTCCACTAAGACCAAATACAGTAACATTGCCATATCCATTACCATGCCAATCTCCATTACTATACCAATCTCACAAGAGTTGTCATGACAAATACATTTAGCAAAATTCTCTATCATTTTCCACCGACAACCCCCCAGCCCCCCCCCTCCCCAGCACCTGGAGGTCTGGCATGCGGACACGAGCTTTTACACATGAAACACATTCTATATATGTAGTGAAATTTTCAACTTACACGCCTAGTATTACAGATCTTGAAAACAGCACTGTGGACATTATTGTAGAAAATGGAAGCTCATGTCCCATCAGCTTTCTTAGCAAACTGAAATGAGAGTTGATGGGCTATTTTCTTTCTTCATAAGGAATTTGCTCTGAGCCAGTGGAGCTGGCACCTATGAGACTGACTCCTGGAGAGAGACAATCAGGGGATGGAACGTCATTACCAGAGACACCCAACAATCTGACTAATGTGAGCACTCTTCTTTGATTTGTGCAGGTTTGCAAACATTAAAACCATTGAAAAATTACGCAAGGTGACTGCCTTTATATTAACTACCCAGTCCCTGTGCTCTTTCTAGCTGTCAGCTGTGTATGCTGAGCTGGAGAATGTCTATGCCGGGAAGAGATCTAAATCCCTGAAGAGTCGGCCTCCTCCTGCTCCTGACACTATGGTTAGCGTAGATGTCTTCCCGCACGCTTCCTCACAGTCTGTCAGGGCACACTCTTCCTCTCCATCTGTTCGGGCTACTTCAGGTACATGACAGGTTTTTGATTGGCATTATAGCTTCTGATTTTCTAGAACAGCGGTCGGCAATAGGCGGCCCGCCAGCAATAATATTTGGCCCGTGCCCGCAGCCAGATAATTTTGATAGCAGCTGGTTTTGAAATAGATCTTCGTCTCGTGGTGCCGTCTAACCGTGTATACACTAGACGCAACTTTTTTCACCCCGTGCCGCAACAGCTAAAAGCTGTCTACACTGAATGCGACAAACCGACCGTTGGACTATGTCAGAAATAGAACGGGGAATCCGTTTACTGTCGAGGATTTGTTGTCGTGTCGCGCCACGCCACATCCAGTATAGACAATATGACTGATTATAATGGGTTCTCTTATCTTTTGACGTGTCACGTCACGGCGCTCGCGTCCCGTGTATTCTTTGCAAACAGCGACAATTTCATTGCAGATAAGACACACCGGCTTTGTGTTCACAAAACTAGATAGGATGAACGCATAGTTGTCTTTCCATTCTTCTTTGTATACCCTATTTTTGCTGTCAAGGTTATGTGTCACTACACTGCTTTATTCATTTATCCAGTGCAAAACCTGGACACCGCCACACAAATGTGGCTTTTTGTTAATGACTGTCCTACTACAGGATTTAACACAGAGAAACAGCTCACTACCAGTTACAAAAGACACTGTAACAGTCTGTCACAGGCAATTCTAGTTGCATTTTTCATCAATTAATTTCTTAAATTATCCTTTGACTATGTTCTGGCCCACCATCTAGTA
The DNA here is from genome assembly GCA_037101425.1 of Elopichthys bambusa. NCBI lineage: Eukaryota > Metazoa > Chordata > Actinopteri > Cypriniformes > Xenocyprididae > Elopichthys > Elopichthys bambusa. The sequence goes on from CM074435.1 coordinate 11,505,593, forward strand.
GCGAAATTTTTTGGCCCGATGCCAAACTCACTTGCCGAACCATGTTCTAGAATGTCCTTGTCATTTCTCTGTGTAATAAGTGGCCATTTCATCTGAGTCTAATATCAGAGACATTTGATCTTCCTAACCATTGGTTTTTCATCTTCATTTCTCAGGTAGTCGCAAATCTGCATCAGCGCAGCCTGTGCCGCCTCCTCCGCCACCTCCACCTCCTCCTTCACAGCCTGACTCTTGGACTCAGGAACCTCCCCTCAGTCCTCAGTGCCCCTGTTACCCTCCAGGTCTTCCCTCTCAAACAAGTGCTGAGTCCAACCCCTACATCAGTTTAGACAGCCCACCTCTCTCTCCACCGTCTCCTCCCGACTACCCTCCTAGTCCACCCATTCGCAAGAAGCGCTATACCTTCTCTCGTCCACCCCGTACCCCAGACACAGATCTGTTCATGGAGGCTCTGAGTGAACAGCTAGGACAGCAGTTATCTGTGGATGACTTCCTGTCACCAGAAAATGACTATGAAGAGGTTTGTATATTAGAATGGTTAATTGGTTTGATGTTTGCTTTTATTGTTGTGACAATATTATAGTGGCTGATCTTAAATACTTTATGGCAAAAACTTAATGCCATTTGTATGTTTTGCTTCAAAATAATACCAGGATGTTGTCCAGATGACTTTCCAGAATGATGAAGAGGAGGTAGAGGAGGAAGATGAGGAGGAGGAGGAAGAGGAAGAGGAGGAGGAGGAAGAGGGTCCGTACATGCCTCCCGAGCTAAGCAGTCCAAGCGAAGTGCATAGTAGCAGCGAGGATGCCAGCTCTCTCACCTACTCCTCCAGCTCTGAGCACATTCCTCCACCCCCTCTGACTCCTCCACCCCCTCCACCTGTCCAATTCAATGACCCCCCTCCACCTGCTAGATTCACCCCTGACCACACACCCCGACAGATGACCTTCCGTCGCCACCCTGGACCTCCTCCTCCACCTCCGCCAAGGGCTAACCCGCCTCCAAAACGACAGTCCATTCATAAGGTGTTGCCCACGCGTGATGAGATGATGACTCAGCATCAAGTCCTTCAGGAGCACCACTCACTTCCAGTTCAACCAACAGCCGGACACCCTCAGCAATCTCAGCAGCAGATGCACCAATCTCTGCCCCCTATGCATTCTCCAGAAATAAACCAGCCATCCATCCCCAGTCACACAATCTACGATATGCACCATCAGGGTAATCCAGCCCACCAGGTTCATCAACACCACCAGATGCAACAGGATCACCAGATGCATCAAATGTATCAAAATAAACCAAGTCACCAATCTCAGTCAATCAAAGTGCACAAAAGCCGTCACTCACACCAGACTATTCAGACTCAGCTCTCTAGTTCTATGGATAGGCTTGATAGGATTGAAAGAAAAGAACGCTCGGATAGACAAATATATGAGATGCAGCCCCAACCCTTGCATTCAGATCAACAAATAAACCATGCTTATCAGATGCATCAGAGTCATCAGGCTCACCTCTCAAGCTCTATGGATAGACTTGACCAATTGGAGCACCTCCAGCGCTTGGAACGCTTGGAGCATTTGGAGCGAATTGAGAGACTGGAAAGGGCAGATAGACAAATGCACAGAGCGCACATGGCTCAAGCCGTTTCTCAAGCTATTCAACCATCTCAGCAGACTCAGCAACAGTACCACCACCAGATGAACCAAGCTCATCAAGCCTACCCACCCAACCAGCCTCCTCCGCCAAACCGCCACATTCACCAGATTGAACACATACACCAGGTTCAGCCCATCCAGTCGGCTCCTCAGTACCACCAGATCCACCAGCCCCACCAACCTCACCAGACCCAACAGATTCTGTCGACCTTCCAACCTCATCCTTCACAGCAACAGCAGCTTCAGCAGCAACAACAACTTCAGCAGCAACAACAACTTCAGCAGCAGCAGATTCAACAGCAGCAGCAGCTTCAACAGCAGCAACAGCTTCAACAACAGTTTCAGCAACAGCAAATTCAGCAGCAGCAAGTTCAGCAGCAACAACAGATTCAGCAGCAGCAACAGCTTCAGCAGCAGCAACAGCATCGCTCAACCCCTCAGATTCCTCCCATTGCACAGGCCAGGCAGAGCCCTCAACCCATGTACCACGAATATCGTCATCACCACCACCACCATAGCCACCATGAAGCCCAGTCCCAATCACAACCACCAAGTACACCCCAATCTCAAACTCACCACCCCACTGAAGAGTCCACTGTGGAGCCACCTCCTCCACCACCTTTACCCCCACCTTGCGTGCCTCCTCCTCTACCAAAGGCCTCACCGCAAAAATCAGATTCCAGTCATATGAGTGTAAAGAGGCTACGCTGGGAACAGGTGGAAAATTCTGAGGGAACCATTTGGGGACAGGTAAAGTAGTTTGCCATGAAACCAGCCTCATGTCTCAAATAGCTGTTATTAGAGATTTATAGCATTTTCTCTTGACTCAAATTTTGACAATGTTCTGCGTCTAAAGGAGATCTGATTCTAGTGGTTGTTTATTATATTTGCTGTTTCAAACTGGTAAAAGAGCATAAGCCACTCACAAATGACAATCCTCTAAAAGTTGGATGAGAAAGGAAGTAGTATGTTATTTGAGACATAAATTGAGGTCTTTTTGTAATCTCATGAGGTCCATTGTCATGTGTTTGTCTCACTCCATAAGATCGAAATGTATAAGGACAGATGTGTTTTCTCACTACAGTTAGAAGAAGACTCTGATTATGACAAGCTGAGTGACATGGTGAAATACCTTGACTTGGAGCTTCATTTTGGAACACAAAAGAGCCCCGGTGAGTAAAGTGTGAGAAAAGTTACTTATGTATTACTCATTTCCAAGCTGATGCAAACAAGCTACTGACCAGCTGACAAGTGACAAACACCCTCCTCTTAAACCATCAAACCAGACCAGCCTAATCAGCTGGAGGCCAGATAACACCAGCAAACCTCCTGTTTTAAGCTGTTTCTTCATTAGGCCAATTGCATTCTATGTATTTAAAAGAGGAAGATACAATGTGGTCCATAGGCAGTAGGCAGCATTTGTTGTTTGTAGAGTGTACTGAACTCCATTTTGAATTAACAAGGTATTAGGAATATTTCTGTCTTCTAATACTTAAAAGCACAGTTAAGTCCATCATTTAAAGTTAGAAAATGAGGAACACCTGTAAATCTGCCCAGAACTGGCTGTCCTCGAAAACTGAGTTCAGACAATTACAGCAATAGTAAAAGAGGACACTAAGATGCCTACGGCAGCTCTAAGGGAGTCACAGTCCTCCTTGACTGAGACAACAATAGCAGCAACATATCATAAATCTAGCTAAAGGGTTGCAAGAAGAAAGTTGGTGGGAAAACTTTCACCTTGAGAGACCTTGAGAAAACCTTCACACCTCTAGTGGAAGACAAAAAAAAAAAAAAAAAAAATAGAGGAATATTCTAAGGTCTTATATGATTGAAATTGAACTTCTGGGTCAGTGAGCTATTATTGACTTTTACAACCCGAATTCCAAAAAATGTTGGGACGTTTTTTAAATTTGAATACAATGAAAACTAAAAGACTTTCAAATCACATGATCCAATATTTTATTCACAATAGAACATAGATAACATAACAAATGTTTAAACTGAGAAATTTTACACTTTAATCCACTAAATGAGCTCATTTCAAATTTGATGCCTGCTACAGGTCTCAAAAAAGTTTGCATGGGGGCAACAAATGGCTGAAAAAGCAAGAAATTTGGAAAAGATTCAGCTGGGAGAACATCTATCAACTAATTAAGTTAACTGATGTCAGGTCTGTAACATGAGGCAGAGTCTCTCAGAAGTAAAGAGATTATTTACAGTGCATAACATCATCAAAAGATTCAGAGAAACTGGAGAAATCTCTGTGCGTAAGGGACAAGGCCGAAGGACTTTTATTGAATGCCCGTGGTCTTCAGGCCCTCAGACGGCACTGCATTACTCATTAGCATGATTGTGTCAATGACATTACTAAATGGGCCCAGGAATACATCCAGAAACCACTGTCGGTAAACACAATCCGCCGTGCCATCTGCAGATGCCAACTAAAGCTCTATCATGCAAAAAGGAAGCCATATGTGAACATGGTCCAGAAGCGCCCTTGTGTCCTGTGGGCCAAGGCTCATTTTAAATGGACTGTTTCAAAGTAGAAAAGTGTTCTATGGTCAGATGAGTCCAAATTTGACATTCTTGTTGGAAATCACAGACACCGTGTCCTCCGGGCTAAAGAGGAGGGAGACCTTCCAGCGTGTTATCAGCATTCCGTTCAAAAGCCGGCATCTCTGATGGTATGGGGGTGCATAAGGTATGGGCAGCTTGCATGTTTTGGAAGGAACTATGAATACTGAAAGGTCTATAAAGGTTTTAGAGCAACATAAGGTTCCCTCCAGACGACGTCTGTTTCAGGGAAGGCCTTGTGTATTTCAGCAGGACAATGCAAAACCACATACTGCAGCTATTACAACAGCATGGCTTCATCGTAGAAGAGTCCGGGTGCTGAATTGGCCTGCCTGCAGTCCAAATCTTTTACCTATAGAGAACAATACGTCAAAGACGACCAAAGACGACTTCAGAAGCTGGAAACCTATATCAGGCAAGAATGGGACTAAATTTCAACACCAAAACTCCAGAAACTCATAACCTCGATGCCCAGACGTCTTCACACTGTTTTGAAAAGAAGAGGAGATGCTACACAATGGTAAACATGCCCCTGTCCCAACTATTTTGAGACCTGTAGCAGGCATCAAATTTGAAATGAGCTCATTTTGTGGATAAAAGTGTAAAATTTCTCAGTTTAAACATTTGTTATGTTATCTATGTTCTATTGTGAATAAAATATTGGCTCATGTGATTTAAAAGTCTTTTAGTTTTCATTTTATTCAAATTTAAAAAACATTTCCAGAATTCGGGTTGTAATATATCTCCATAAAACATTTAGCTGCTTTTCCACATCCAGGCCCAATGGTTCCAAGAACGGTTCCAGTTATATTCCCACTTGAGCTTGGTTCAGCACAGCAGGATTACAAACTGTTCTCGGCCCAGAATTCTCAGCACGATTGCTGAACCGTGATGGTAGAATGCATACAGTGACTTTGCAGCTCAGGATTGGTCACTTGTTTGTTGCCTGGCTGCCAGTTTGTCTGTATCTGGCCAAGCTGATTGCATGTTATGACAGAAAGATGAACACCACCACAATGTTGTAATTGCCAGTGGTAAGCGTCTTTACACCCAGACTTTGCAGCATGCAATGGTATTGGTCATAATTAACTTTTAATTGCAAATGCTGGCTGTACAAATTATATTTTGTTTACTGTGGATGAAGAATGGTAATAAAGCTTGCCAGAAAGCACTTCTCCAGTCTATGAGGAGGCAGGCTTGTGTGACAAAACTGTGTTTTCCTATCATTTCCAACCAAAATCACTAACAAACTCATATGTAAGAACTTCCCGAGAGGACTTGGAAGGCACCATAGGACCTGACTTCTTTTATCAGTTAACTCAATGTTTATCCTCAAAAGTTCTTTTCACTCATGGTACGATTCATGTCTCAGTTTCTCTTCCAGAGCTCTCACCTCAGGTGGATACTTTCAAGAAGAAAGATGTGGTGGAGATTCTCTCCCATAAGAAAGCCTACAATGCTTGTGAGTAGTGAACAATGATTCAAGTCAGGGTATTGTTCTCTTTGTCCTTTTTCAGGCTGTAATGGACTGCAGAGTTCAGTGAACTTTACTTGTAAATGTTTAGATGATGTTCATGTGTGCTTCTCAGTCAAGTATTAACTTGTATATGATTGTGTCCTTCTTTGTCTTGCTTTATCACTGTGTTTTTTGGTTTTAAATTAGACATGATAACAGCATGCTGTCCCAACTATTAGATTATGAGCTTCTTAGCTTTTAGCCATTAGCATATAAGCACATGTTCCTTGTACACTTTGTCTCATAGGCCCTGTTTCCACCTGGTATTAAGATGCATTTTGATCGATCGGGTCAGAAGCGGACAATGCTAAATACAGGTGTAAATGGGGTCTGAAGCATTTTGAGCTTGTCCACTTTTGACCATTTCCTGAGGTATTCGAAAACTCTCAACATCCGAAAACTGCTTTCATAGTGTAGATACTCATGTGGTTGAGTGTGTTTGAACAGCCACAAAAGACCACCTACTCTCTGCCTAATGCGTAAACATTATGGGAAGTGCGCTAGCCAGACAGGATTTAAACTTTGTACTTGGTACGTTTTTCGTCTTCAAACCGAACATGGGTCTTCAGCTTACAATGTTCTCTCACCATTCCTGATTTCGAACACACACTCACTGCGTTCAGCATGGTCTTGTGGCTATCAGAGCAGAAACGAAAGCTGATGCTCTCCGTATGCTTTTCCGTGGTCTCCTTTCGCATTCATTTGTAAACTGCGCAAGCTTATTTTGTCCATTAGATCATATGATCTGGAAAAAACCCATACATTTACCCACCCAAAGGCCCTCAGGACAGAAATGGTCGAAAATGGACAAAAAAGAATGGACTTCGTCGATTTGTGATTCGATCGACCAAAACGCATCTTAATACCGGGCGTAAAAGGGGTCTAAGACTCTTCTCTTGTTTTTATAGCAATCTTGATTGCCCATCTGAAGCTGTCGCCAGGCGAGCTACGGCAGGTGCTGATGACAATGTCAAGTGAACGTTTAGAATCACCACATATTAAACAACTGCTCCTGTATGCACCAGACGATGATGAGGTCAGACAGTATGAGCAGTACAGAGATGACCCAAATAAACTCAGCGAGCCTGATCAGTTTGTCCTACAGGTACATGATGAATAAAAGGTGTAATAAAAGAGTTTGATGAATAAATGATGATTATTTTGTTTTAGCAGGATAATTTATCATTTTTAAGTTTTTGGTTGCACCAGATACTATGTATACTAAGTATATGTTTTATTATTTTTTTTTTTGTGTATAAATTTAACAATACTTATGGTTTTGTATATATTCAGATGCTTTCTGTGCCAGAGTATAAGACCCGCTTGAAAAGCCTGCATTTTAAGACTACACTGCAAGAGAAAACAGAGGAGATGAGAGGGGCCTACGACTGTGTTTTCAAAGCTTCACTGGAGCTCAAGAACAGCAAAAAACTGGCCAAGATTCTGGAGGTATAATTCCTTCATTTCCACAGAGTCATTTATTTTATCCCCAGGCACGCATGATCATACAGTCACAAAATCAAACACAAAGAAAATCGTTCACAGATAAAAGACTGTTGACATTCTTAATGCAGGCTGTTCATAATACACACTGAAATATACCATCATGGCAATGCACATGTTGAATAAAAATGACCATCTTATCATGGAATGTTGATTCAATTGTTTTCTTTCTTTTTTTTCTCCAGTTTGTGCTGGCTATGGGGAATTACCTGAATAATGGCCAACCCAAGACCAATAAAACAACTGGATTTAAGATCAATTTTCTCACTGAAGTAAGCCCTGTTGTTGTGTATGCATCTTTTGCAGATGAGTGCATTCATCATTAGGTTGTGTAAATGTTTAAAGCATTTATTTTAAACATTATCTAACTAGAATTCTCCATTTTCTGCTCGAAGCTCAGTACCACCAAAACAGTGGATGGAAAGTCAACATTTCTTCATATCCTGGTGAAATCATTGTGCCAGCACTTTCCTGAGGTTCTGGACTTTAGGAAGGAGCTTGTGACGGTGCCACAAGCAGCCAAAGGTAAACATCTACTTGAGTCCAGCTCCTCAAGACACTTCTCTTATGCAGTCTGAATCCATTTTGTTTTTGAGTGATGTCTCATGGATAAAGGCTACAGACTCACCCAAACACTGATTTATACAATGTTTGTTCAAGTTTTGTCCAAGACATGGATCATCATTCTCATTTAAACTTTCTCTTAATTTTATCTGATCCACAGTGAATCAGAGAAACATCACCTCCGACTTTAATGACCTACATGCCACAATCCAGGACATTCGGTTAGCTTGCCAGAAGATGCCAGCTACTGCTGAGGATCGATTTGCTGTTGTTATGAGTGTATCCTCCATCAAAATATCTAAAATGGCTATAGTAGATAATCTTATTGTGTATTCAAGTCCTCACGGTAAGTTCATATTTATGAGCTGGGAGGTCATAATTATGACTTTGGTCGGAGCAAGATGGCGATGTACCTTTTTCAACAAGGATTCGGCAAGATTTTTAATCTACATCTACAAAACGATGATAATGCGCATTGGGTGTGTTTTTATTCATTTTATGAAGGTGATGTTTATTGAATGGGGTAACACTTTATTTTACAGTGTCCTTGTTATATGTTACATGTATTTACTGTAGTAATAACTATAAATTATGCATAATTACATGCAACTTACCCTAAATCAAACCCCAATCCTAACACTAACCCTATAGTAGGTATATGTAGTTAATTATTATTACTCAGTACTGAAGTGTATAATTACATGGACACCTTAAAATAAAGTTTAACCAAATTGTTATACATTTTAATGTAAATTGTGCAATACTATGGTATTTTATGGTATTGTACATGCAATTTAGATGTAAATTTTAAAAAGATCATTCATTTTAACAAATTTACCATTAATAAAGATGCTGCATCCTCTCTGACATGTGGGAACTCTGTTTCACCACAACTTTATGGTGTCTTCCATGTGCATTCAACTCATAAATACAAACTTTCCGACATGACTTGAATGCACTTTTAGCATTAAGCATTTAGCATTGTCTTATAGTTGCAAATATGGCTATATAAAGTGACACTTTATATAAAACTTTTCCAAGCAGATCCAGGTCAGATACCAAGCAGAACAAGATTATATAAACATTTCGACCACTGAATGTGCTTGATTTTTGCTAAATTCATCACAAACCACCTTAACTACTTGCATGTAGGGATTTCTGGAAAACAGTCACCCTGCAGTGCAGTCTCTGGAGTCTCTGCAGCAGCTGGCGATGGAAGAGTTCTGCAAAGTTGCGTCGTTCTTCGGTGAGGATGGAAAGACCACCACCACTGAGAGTTTCTTCGGTATCTTTGCTGAGTTCATTGCCAAGTTTGAGGTAAGCTTTGTATTAGACAACCTGATGGTTATTTCATTTGCAATTTGCATGTCAATCTAGTAAATGAGGTGAATGCTAGTAAAGACATGTTTTGAGGCTTTTAGCACAGACAGGTGGCAAAAATAGGTCACCTTCTCTCATCTGGGCGCTCTCAATAGCTGTTTTTAGACATGCTCTACTCACTTAAAACACAACTTGCCTATTTAACATTAACAATGTCCATTACAAGACGAACACAAACACAAAGAACATAATTGATGCACTGTCAAACCCAAAGAAATAAAAGTTGAAATATGCACAATAAAGAAAGGCATGAATTTCATTGTTAAAAACAACTGAGATATATATCTCAGTTACTGAGATATATATCTCAGTTACTGAGAGTATACTGAGATCAGTCAACTTGGGAAGTATGGTGATATATTTTAGTTATAGACAAGATACCCAATGTGAATAGGGTAAAAATGTAACTAAAATATATCACCATACTTCCCAAGTTGACTGATTACATTAAGAACTGAGAACATTTGTTTTGTATAACACATTTTCTTAAATGTTGTGTTTTTAAATATGCAAATGATGCATATTTGTCCATAAAAAATAAAAAAACTGAACATTTGATAAAGCCAGGTTCAAAATTCATGTTTTATTTTGTTGACATATTAGAGTTAAATGTTAATCACCATGTTTTTAGGAATAAAGTGTTGTATAAAATCAGGTAAATGACATATGAACAAACCACTCTGTAAAAAAGAGTATAGATAAAACTGTAGTTTGGAGTACAATATACATTAAGTGCTACTGAAATGAAGATTTCTGGCTCAGTGCTTGAGAAAAACTCATTTTGAGAAAACAGCCTGATATAATATAACAGAAGATAAGTAGTATAATTAAAATCTACACATGCAAATAGAAAAAGAGCAGTGTTTTGAATAATTTATTTCCATTAGTATGTAACAACACTTTATGAAAAGCTAAATAGACCAAAATCTCAAAATTGACCAATCTTTTTGCCTGCAGTGTCTTGCCTTAATAGTGAAAATGATCTGATTTTATGATAATTCTTGTGTACCATGAGTCTGGATGAGGAGTATGCATTTTATAGGTATTATATGTGTATTTTAATATGTTTATTGTTGTTGTTATTGTTTTTAGAGGGCTTTGAGTGATATCCAGACCACAGAAAACCCTCCACGCAGCCCCAGGAGCCCTCACACAGCCTCTCCTGTAGCCTGGTGACGAAACCACCCAACATGAGGCAAACAGAATTACAGTACATAAACGCTCACTTACATACACTCCTATACCTGTCCAGTCTGATTTAGTGATAACCTTATGGTAATTCAAGGACATATGTACAGTAACAGTATAATGCATAAGCACCAGAGTCCTGGTAAGTTATACAGATGAACTCTCAGGCACAGATCGGACAGGAAAGCTTCTGTTGTAGAGCAAATAGTGCAGGGAAAGATCATAAATGGCTTTAAAACATTTGGTCTAGGATGTTATTTACAAGATTGTTTGATTGTTCTTGGCACTCAAAAACCAGGACGTTTTTGCTTCTTGTAAATGGACGAGTTAAAAGTTGGGGCATGAATTGCTGGCAAACATTTTGCAGTGGATTTGTAAACATAAGTGCAGTTAAGATATATTTAATGTAAAGTGTAATTAGGACTGTGAGCGTCAGATTTGACTGACTTGATATATTAATAAAAGTGTTGCTTAGGAGAAAAGTGCTTTAACAATGTGTCTTAATTCTGCTTAAATGTATTTAAACAACTTGGTTTGGAGTTGTTAGTTGGTCATTGTACTGTAAAACAGGTATTTTGTTAAACTAATGTCTTAACTGATAAAAAAAGTCATTCCTGGTATGCAGAGTGTTTAAATGCAATATATTATGAATTATTGATGATGATTTCTTTAAAACAAAAACTGCTTAGATAGAGATATATTGTATAGATAGATATATATTGTATGAGAGCGGCAGTTGATATATTGCTTTACTAGTTAAGGAAAACAATGATGAGCTAGATTATGATTTCACTATATGCATTTGCTATTTTTAAATATTAACTTTTAATTAAAAATTAACTTTTGTGCTGCTTTATATCTGCTTTAATTCCTTACTACCATAGTGAATCATATTATTCTTGTATCATTCTGTTCATTGTTATTCTGAATGTTCATTACATTAAACTGGACTTTTGATTGTATTAAACAATCCAATTGTAAAAAATTGTGAAAATATCACACATGGTTGAGCCTTTATCTAAGTGTTGACTGGTTTCCCACTTATAAACATATTTTTATGGCAGTATTTATAATTTTAACTGTAATGGTTGAAATTTGTTCATTTCTTTGTGTTTACAACTAAATGTAAGGAACCAGGGCTTGTAATATAAAAACATAAATGTTTTTACCATATGATCACAGCACATTTCATAGCTGCTATTGATTACTCTTAAATCATTTATGGGTCATTATTGTAATGTCAGTAATGTAAAGATTCCTACATGCTTTGTATTTTACTTTTAGGGCTTGTTTCACAGTTATAATAGCTAATTTCATGCTCTCATCATGGATGGGACGGCCCAAAGAAGAATTTTAGATTTGAACGAGTTCATCTTTAAAGTGCCATAGAAGACAAATTAATGGTTCGTGGTCATGCAAAAAAACACACACTTCTAGAGTTATGAACATTTTCAGGGCAGTACAACACTTTTACATTTGTTTAATCATTTGAGAAATGACATGATGGCTATTTCAGAGTTTGTTTTCCTTTCTTTTGTAATGTATCATGTATAATAAATGTTGACGCCTCTACTAAGTAACTCTGTATAAGTGATGTTGCAACATTGTTCTGTTGTCATTACTGTTTTGGTAATAAAACGCCCTTACATTTTAACCAGCGTGTAGTGTTACATCAAGGCAAATGGAGTTTGACCCCTTTGATCGGAGAGGGATCATCTCTACGGTACTGAGAGAAACTCTGGTTTCGTTCACTGGAGACCCTACATTCCTGTTTGAATGGACCATTCACTAGGATAGAGACCTCTGACTGTTTCTGACCCATTATTCAGGTTAGTTTTGTTCATTTATTTATTTTTATTCGTTTATGTTGTAATGGCCATATGTGTACAAGTAACTGTATTCTTCCTGAAAAAGTGTTTGAAATCTTTGATTCAGCTTTGTTTAATTCTTCAGGCTGAAAAAGCACTTTTGATTATGTTAGTATGCTTGTTTGTTTTATTTTTGGTGGGGGTTAATTATATTTAAGGTGAATATTTTATTAATGGATATTAATGTCAGTAAGAAGAATTTAGTAATTAGTAATGGGCTACTACTAATGCTGTAATTTTTTTCCCCAACACCTTTAAAAACAACTTTACAAACCTTATATATAACTTTACACTTATCAGTACAGTTCCCTTTCGAATCGGTTCCTCAACGTTGTGTCAGAGCTGATGCTAAATACTGAAGCCTGATTGGAATAACGCCATTATAACACAATGGCCAATGACGTTCAAACGCGTGAAATAGGGGCGGCAATTCTCCCCATATGTAAGGTGGCGGTGAGCGGAATTTCTTCAGAATCTTTCTCCTTCAGACAGCTGCTCTGTCTTCAGGAAGCCAATTGCTACTCACCGATGAGATTTACTCCAGTGGACAGCACCTGGATTACCGCTCCCCTGCATGTGTTCCGATAAGAATGGCTATTTCTTTCAGTGCTGGAAGGACATGGCTTTCCTCACTGTGAAGTGATTAGTGTCAGGATCCTTCACCTTTGTATCGACACCATCTTTGACGATAAGCTGCCCGCTGAACTGCTTCCACCCGCCGCCGCCCAAGAGCCACAGACCAAGGGGTAGCCGGAGGCTGAAGAGTCAGGGTACGAGCTTGCTCCAAATCAGTATCGGCGTGCCTCAATAGTCTCTGCCCCTCTTTTGGAACCCGTAACCTCTTTTGTTCTCTTTTGGCGTGTCAGAAGATGACTAGGATGAGCTCCGGCGAATCTTAGTAGCCGATATATGCAGCCCCCCGTCCGTATAAAGCACAAAATGCCCCATTTGCTCGCTCATTCACACAATATAAGCAGCATTCAGCACCAGCTGAAAACGATGTTTTCATAAACGGGAATGTTGGTTGCTTACACTAACCATTATATATGCCGGCACTGCTGACGTTCATGACTTCTATGATAAGCACTGGCAGTGTTGCTTACATTAGCCACTACGTACACTGGCAATGCTGTCTCTCATAGCCCTCCTATAAAAATACATTGGCTGTGCACAGTGCTCTGCACAATGGTTATCAAGCCCAGCTTCAGCCTCTTGCATTGAGCCTGAGCCAGCTACAAAACCAGAGAACTCGTGGCCAAAATGCCATCCGTTCCTGACACGAGGAAAGTGCCGCATAACGTTGTGGAATGGTCGACAGTAAAGTCTACCCATTGTCTTACTCCTCTCAGTTTCCCTGCCTATTGCGGGCGCTGAGATCACTAGTTGTCTTTGTGCTGTGATTGTTCCACTGTTGTACGACAAAGCTGAAAGACAGAAGGTGCTTCCGTATCAGAATTCTTTTCTCTCACCCCTTGCTTCAAAGCGCCAATTATCTCAGTACATCTGGCGAGTGCCTACTTCTATATTCAGATAGCCCTCATCACAAAATTGCTTTGAGCACAGAGAACCACTTTGCAATCCCTACAATGAGTGTCTACATTCATGGAATGTATGAATGTGGCTCTCTCCCTTCTAAAATTAGTAGAGTTTGTGTGCTAAATGATCTTGATGACTGATCATGGTTCATTCAGAGAATGCGTTTAACTATAATAGGATTATGCCACTCAACCTCCCAGCATATCCCCCTCTCAGGGAGTGTAACTGGGCTTTATTTTGATGCAAGCCCACCTTTCACAAGTGCACTCCCAATCTGTAATTACTTCCATCATGACTGTACTGTGATTGATAAAGCACCAACACTGCCGCTGCTTTTCTGTAAATCAGGCACTGTGTTCAACCAGGCCCAGTAACTCAGCATTACTGTGATATAGGTAATAGCACCGGCACTGACGCCGCTTTGCTCTCATCAACCCATAGTGTTCAACTAGGTCCAGTAGCTCATCGCTGCTGTAACATAAGCAGTACTGCCACTTTGCTTTCATCCACTCATGACAGCGACAGCAAGCCTGTCCGCTCTCTTGCTTCTGTCTCTCACGTCCCCCTGCTCATTGCAGGCGATGAGAACAATAGTTGCCTTCATGTTCTGACTGTTCCACTGTGCAGTGCATTAAGTCAGTATATATGTATACACAAAAAGTGCAGCAGTTTCAGATCTCCAGCTCTTCCTCACTCACAGTATAAGCAGCTCCCAGCCTTCGGTTGCCTTGTTTTAAGCACAAAATGCTTCAGCTTCTGTTACTATATGTTGTACAGAAGTGTGACAGGCCACTGTCCGGGCCCCTTCTCATCTTGGATCTGGGACCACCAAATCACGCACTGTCAAAGCATTAGTTTAAATGAGCGCACTGAAACAGACCCTCGTGCATATTGGCCAAGGGACTGGATTATATCAGTGGACCTGAAATATGTCAACTCTCATGTTCAGATCAAAAGCGTTTTCTAACATTGCTAATCTGAGTATCGTTCACTAACTAGTATAGAATGCTGGTCTACAGCACTGGTCTACAACAGCTGGTCTAAATTGCCGCGTGTCAATCACTTTGTCTTTTATCCAAGAGTATACCCATACAGCCCTTCATGCTCAAGTATACAGATGCTACAATGGCTTGTCACCATCATATGCATATCCCCTGATCCATCCTGCTGAGGAGGGACCTCCTCTCAGGCAGGGTGCTCAATCTGAAGTACTGAAAGTACTGAAGAACCAGAACCCCAAGAGCCCCTTCTACCTGGCGCCTCTATGCTCATAAATGGAAAGTCTTTCCATTCCTTGATGGAGTGCTTAGATGACGGCTTAGATCTAAAAGCCTTGACATGCTCCCCATTTGAGCCACTCCAGTTGGCTTCGCTGTAAGTGCTCTCTTTCAAGATTGCGCTTGCTTGCACTTGCATCAGTTAAGCGAGTGAGTGAATGTGTACTTTTTTTAGTCAGCGAGTCCTGCATGGTTTTTGGCCAGAGTGACTGTAGAGTTGCTCTCAAATTAAGAAAAGGTTATGTTCCTATGGTGCTCTCAACATTGTTCAGAGCCCAGGTTATACCTATATCAGCATTTGCTCCAAGCTAACCTGCTGCCAGGGACAGCCCCCCGCTCTTGCAGTTTCTTGCCCTGTATGTGCTCTGCGTATTTATGTAGAGCACACTAAACAGTTTAGACTCTCTGTGCAGCTCTTTATGTGCTTCGGTACTAAAGGGTCTGTTGGTATCAAAGCAGAGGCTATTCCATTGGATTGTTGGTGCTCAGCCCACCCAGTTAAGTAAAACCTCTGAAACAGCAGCGGTTTTAGCTGATGTTTTGTTATCCTCATAAATGTTGTTTATTTCATTATCACTGTTTTGGCTCCTGACACTGCATGGTTCCAACTGCAGTTGATTCTGTGCAGGGATTCACTGCTTCCTTGTCACTGTAGCTACAGCGGCTAGATACGCCACTTGAAGCAGCAGTATTTGACTTCAGTTGATTAAGCGCAGTGCACTTCACTGCAGCGGCTGGAGAGGTCACCTGACTGGCACAGTTTAGCCTCAGTTCTGCTACTTCACAAGCACTGAAATTTGATGCTTTATTATCATCATGGGGCAGTTGTGGCCCAATGGTTAGAACAGGGGTTCCCAAACACATTCCTGGAGGCTCCCCAGCACTGCACATTTTGCATGTCTCCTTTGTCTGACACACCCATTTCAGGTCTTGGAGTCTCGACTAATAAGCTGATTATCTGAATCAGGTGTGTTTGATTAAGGAGACAGGGAAAACGTGCAGTGTTGGGGAGGCTCCAGGAATGTGTTTGGGAACCCCTGGGTTAGAGAGTCGGACTTGTAACCCTTGAGCAAGGCACCTAACCCCCAGTCGCTGCAGCAAAAATGCCTGCCCACTGCTCCGGATGTATGCTCATGGTGTGTGTGTGTGTGTGTGTGTGTGTGTGTGTGTGTGTGTGTGTGTTCAATACTCACTGCTGTGTTTGTGTACTTGGATGGGTGAAATGCAGAGCACAAATTCCGTGTATGGGACAACATACTTGGCTACACATCACGTCACTTTCACTTTAAGTTTCTCTGCGGCAACTGTTAGGCTGCCTGAACAGCGGTGTCCAGATATAGTGTTTCTCTGACCGCTTCATAAGTACCAGTCCCTTATTTTGTGCACTTGAATGTCATTGCGCATTGTGTTACAATGGCGTTATTCCAATCAGGCTTCAGTATTTTAGGAGAAAGTCATTTCACTATATACGTCTCATTCCCTCATCTCCATAATACCACCAACTTTACACCTTAATGAAACCTGAAAAATGTGTATCATGCTGGTTGCTGTATGCATGTATATACAGTATTTCTCTCTTCTGTTGAGAGTAAAACTGATTAAATCCATGCAGTAAATCACATAGATCTGTTAGTAAGCATATGGTCTTTTTTTATGGGTTCTTTATCAAATTTGGATCAGCAAATGTGAGTTGTGCTAGTAGAATCCCATTTCTGTTTGTGCTTTATGAAATGAGTTTTACAAAATGTCTTCCCTGGGGTCTTTTCTTAGAAGTTAACATTTCAGTTTTACACTCTGTAGGGAAACATTTGCCATTCCTCTGTTGTAACTTATACTCGGTATCTGATTAAACACAACAAGCATTAACATGTGAATACGTTATCTAGCCTGTATAATCAGTGAAGACATAAAGTCTTGATATCATCACACTGAATTACATTGTGCTTGTCAAATTGTTTGTGATACAGAGATTATCCACCATCTGTTGTTTTAAAGTGACACACACCTGAGAAACTCCATGACCTTTACCTCATGGCTACCACTGAGTATCCCGATGTGTCTCCTTCCCCCACCACCGAGGGCACATTGCTGCCGACCACCCTGGCCACCACAGATATAGTGGTGCTTGTCATCTACTTCCTCTTGGTTCTGGCAGTGGGCTTGTGGGTAAGTTTACTGAAAAGACAAAATGCCGTGCTATATCATTTCACAGTGACAAAATATTACTCCAGTAAATTTGTTACTTATCACATTTATGGCTTAACATCTTGTATATGGCATATTCATAACCTTTGCTCACCCAACAGTCCATGTGGAAGACCAAGAGGAGCACAGTGGATGGATATTTTCTTGCTGGCAAAAACATGACTTGGTGGCCGGTAAGTGAGTAAAAAAGCTATGAACCTTAGGGTACGTTTACATGACAACGATGTACAAAAAAAAACAGAAAACTTTTTTCCTTCACATTTTTGAACAATAATAGTATGTTTTCAAAAACTTGCACTTTGAAACCCCTCCAAAACGCCATTGTCGTATAAATGAACTGTCGTTTTTAGTTGAAAACCGTGTCATGTAAACAGCCCCTCACAGATGCAATGTAATTTCCAGCTCACATCTTTTCCATCTTCTATCATGTTGTGCAGGTGGGCGCCTCTCTGTTTGCTAGTAACGTGGGCAGTGGTCACTTCATTGGGCTTGCAGGCTCTGGGGCAGCAGCTGGTATCGGTGCCACTGCTTATGAATGGAACGTGAGCACACAACATCTACAATTTAAGAGACAGAGAGTACATAGATTTGCTGAATATACCACATTATAGAGTGTATTATGGAAAAAGGCAAAGGGAATGAGTGACGTCTACAGGCCCGTGTTGTAATAAACACTGAAGAAACGCAACACTTGTTTTTGTCTCCTTTTTTCAAGAGCTGAACTCAAAGATCTAAGACTTTTTCTATGTACACAAAAGGCCTATTTCTCTCAAATATTGTTCGCAAATCTGTCTAAATCTGTGTTAGTGAGCACTTTTCCTTTGCCGATAATCCAGCCATCTCACAGGTGTGGCATATCAAGATGCTGATTAGACAGCATGATTATTGCACAGGTGTGCCTTAGGCTGGCCACAATAAAAGGCCACTCTAAAATGTGCAGTTTTATCACATAGCACAATGCCACAGATGTCGCAAGTTTTGAGGGGGCGTGCAATTGGCATGCTGACTGCAGGAATATCCACCAGAGCTGTTGTCCGTGAATTGAATGTTCATTTCTCTACCATAAACCGTCTCCGAAGGCGTTTCAGAGGATTTGGCAGTACATTCAACCGGCCTCACAACCGCAGACCACGTGTAACCACACCAGCCCAGGACCTCCACATCCAGCATCTTCAAGATTGTCTGAGACCAGCCACCCGGACAACTGCTGCAGCAATCGGTTTGCATAACCAAAGAATTTCTGCACAAACTGTCAGAAACCGTCTCAGGGAAGCTCCTCTGCATGCTCGTCGTCCTCATCGGGGTCTCGACCTAACTGCAGTTCGTCGTTGTAACCGACTTGAGTGGGCGAATGCTCACATTCGATGGCGTCTGGCACTTTGGAGAGGTGTTTTCTTCACGGATGAATCCCGGTTTTCACTGTACAGGGCAGGTGGCAGACTGCGTGTATGGTGTCGTGTGGGTGAGCGGTTTGCTGATGTCAACGTTGTGGATTGAGTGGCCCATGGTGGTGGTGGGGTTATGGTATGGGCAGGTGTATGTTATGGACAGCGAACACAGGTGCATTTTATTGATGGCATTTTGAATGCACAGAGATACTGTGACGAGTTCCTGAGGCCCATTCTTCCACGACCATCACATCATGTTGCAGCATGGTAATGCACTGCCCCATGTTGCAAGGATCTGTACACAATTCCTGGAAGCTGAAAACATCCCAGTTCTTGGCGTATACGACAGCGTGTTCCAGTTCCTGCCAATATCCAGCAACTTCACACAGCCATTGAAGAGGAGTGGACCAACATTCCACAGGTCACACCAGATACTGACTACAGTAAAACTGCGCATTTTAGAGCGGCCTTTTATTGTGGCCAGCCTAAGGCACACCTGTGCAATAATCATGCTGTCTAATCAGCATCTTGATATGCCAAACCTGTGAGGTAGATGGATCATCTCGGCAAAGGAGAAGTGCTCACTAACACAGATTTAGACAGATTTGTGAAGAATATTTGAAATAGGAAATAGGCCTTTTGTGTACATAGAAAAAGTCTTAGATCTTTGAGTTCAGCTCATGAAAAATGGGGGCAAAAACAAAAGTGTTGCGTTTACAATTTTGTTCAGTGTAGTTAATGTCTCAGAGATTAACTTCTCATGTTCATTTGCAGGGCATGCTGATGGTGCTGCTCTTGGGCTGGCTATTTTTACCCATTTATATTGCATCAAGGGTGAGAAAACAACAGGTTTAATACAGTATTATACACACTTGGAGTCCATTTAACAGATCTCAAGCAACAGGCAGTCTAAAAAGTTTGGGGTCGGTACAATTTTTAAATGTTTTAGAAAGAAGTCTCTTCTGCTCACCAAGGCTGCATTTATTTGATTAAAAATACAGTGAAACAGTAATATTGTGAAATATTTTTACAATCTAAAATAAGTTTTCTATTTTAATGTTTTAAAATGTAATTTATTCCTGTGATTTTCAGCATCATTACTCCAGTGTCACATGATACTTCAGAAATCATTATAATATGCTGATTTGCTGCTCAAGAAACATTATTATCAATGTTGTGCTGCTTCATATTTTTGTAGAAACGGTAATACTTTTTTTAGGATTCTTTGATGAAAAGAACATAAATCTTTTGTAACATAAATTGTAAATGCCTTGACACTTTTGACTAATGTAATGCATCCTTAATGAATAATTTCTTTATTTTATTTACTCACCCCAAACTTTTGGACTCTGTATAGTGTATACACACACACGTATCCACATGCAACTGTTCTTTCTAGTTGTTTTTGCAATTAGTGTGAAATAAATACAAATTATGTAAATTAGTATTATTTTTCATTACTTTGCAGGTCACAACAATGCCTGAGTATTTACAGAAAAGATTTGGTGGCAAAAGAATACAGTTATTTCTTTGTGTTTTATATCTATTTATTTACATCTTTACAAAAATATCAGTAAGTATGTTAAATAAATAAAAAAATGTAATTAACAGAACTGATTTGTAATCAGATTTAAATGGATCTGTGTGTGTGTGTCTCTGTGCAGGTGGACATGTATGCTGGAGCTGTGTTCATCCAGCAGGCCCTGCAGTGGAATATCTACCTCGCTGTGGTTCTGCTTCTCGGCATTACGGCTCTGTACACCATCGCAGGTCGGATATTTTACTCTGAAGGGCTGTTCACACCAAAGCACGACAACATAAACACGCCATCTATTGCTTTAAATGCTCGAGCTTTTTAAATTTGTTGGGTCTGATTGACTGTCAATGTTTTTATCGCTCATCATTTGGAAAAAATGGTTCTGAAAGTGATACCAACTATATGTTTCTTTTGTGTAGTTATTGTTATGGTTTGGATACCTCTATTCTAATAGAATTAGAATGATTATTTAGTGATAGGAGAAACTTAAGCGTTTTGAAGCTTCAAATGTTTGTTATCATACTGATTTACTGTTTTGAATCACTCAAAATGCCACACGCTGGTGACGCCTGCCGATCTGAATGAAACCCAAAACGCAACCCAAATACCATTTTAAATATGAAATGTCTGTATAATATGCTATTTTATTCAGTTGTAGGACGTTTTGTTTGGTTTAAGGAGGGTTTAGTAAATCAGGCCAATAAGAGACTACTACAACAACTCTTCCTTTTTACTATACAAATGTCATTAAACGTTGGCAATTTTATGAAACTGATCCAAGATCAGATAAAAACTATATAGACATTGGTTCATGGGTTCAAAGGGACTGACATTTCAAAACATTTCGAAATAGTTATAGATTTAACGAAGCCTCGTTCACTGAAATCACCTGACTTTGGCAGTTTGAAACATGCTCTGAATCACTGGTTTGAAATGAATGATTTGCAAAAGTTTTAAAGGGTCACGAAGCTGTTTCGAAAGTGCCCATCACTAGTTCTGGTTATCATTCATGTTGTGGATGGCCCTTTAATCCTAGAATGAGGAAGTTTTACAATCTGCTAAACCATTTCTTGACTGATGTGGTCACAGGTGGTCTGGCAGCAGTGATCTACACCGATGCGGTTCAGACTGTCATCATGGTGGTCGGAGCCCTGATCCTCATGGGCTTCAGTGAGTGACCATGACAATCATGTTGACTAAACTTCTGAAGCCTTTATACAGTAATAATATAATCTTTTTTCTTCTTCTTCTTCTTCTCGATGTCAGGTTTTGCAGAGGTTGGGGGATTTCAGGCTGTCCTGGACAAGTATCCTCAAGCTATTCCCTCCATCCGAGTGCCCAACACCACTTGCGGAATCCCTCGTGATGATGCCTTTCACATATTCCGTCACCCTGTGACCTCTGACCTGCCCTGGCCGGGAGTAATCCTGGGCATGTCCATGCCCTCCATGTGGTACTGGTGTTCTGACCAGGTGAAGGACCAGCAATGTTGATTGAACTTAGTTATTAAATGCATTACCCATGATGGGTGTGATGGCTTCTATATATTTATATTGATCTAAGTTCTTGCTTTAGATGTTCTAGATCTACCTTGAGCTCTAGTTCTAGGTAGCTAGACTGAAGTTCTGGATCTGACTAGAAGTTCTAGTTCCACCTATCTAGCTACTCTTGTGAAAAATTAGAATGTGCGCATTAGTCTTAAATGTAGCTAAAGCATGCTTTCACAAAGGTAGTTCTAGACTAGTTCTTAGCCGCATTTCCACCGCAGGAACTTTCCCCAGGTACTAGGGACTTTGGGGTGGTACTCTGTGTGTTTTGACCGCAGGGACCAGGGTCTTAATGAAGGTCCAGGTAAAATTTTCCCCCTCAGAAAGTACCTGCTCACGAGGTAGTACTTTTTCAAAGTTCAGGAACTTTCAGGGGTGGGACTTGGGCACTGAACATGCTGATTGGTTGAGTTCACGCACCATTTTGATTGGTTAACTCTACGCAGCATTTTTTTAACACGGCTGTCAAGTTTAAAACACCCATTTAGAACTCTTCTTTAGCAACCACCTTGAAATTGTCCATAATATCTTAGCAACTGCCTAGCAACAACATACCTTCCAAACATAATATATTTTGTTGTCGTTCCTGTGTGCAGGTGATAGTGCAGCGTTCGCTTGCTTCCAAAAACATACTGCATGCTAAAGGAGGATCTCTGCTTGCCGCTTACCTCAAAGTTCTGCCCTTCTTCATGATGGTGATTCCAGGCATGATCAGCAGAATACTTTACCCAGGTGCGTCACTGAAACAAACACCAAAGTTTAAGGCCTCTCAATGTACAATTTGTTCTATTAAAATGCACGTGCACGTGTGTGTGAATTGTAGACGAGGTGGGCTGTGGAGACCCGGATGTGTGTAAACAGGTTTGTGGGAATCCTGTGGGCTGCTCGGACATTGCTTATGCCAAACTGGTCATGGAGCTCCTTCCTGCAGGTATCAATGAAATTCAGTGAATATGTATGTATGTTCATTGTTTTTACATATTTTTTAGTTACTACATCAGCTGGCTGAGCTGAATCACTTTCTTCCTGTGTGTTTGTCCAGGTCTGAGGGGTTTAATGATGGCTGTGATGTTGGCTGCTCTCATGTCCTCTTTGACCTCCATATTCAACAGTTCCAGCACCATTTTCACCATGGACCTGTGGAGAAACATCCGCCGCACTGCCTCCGAATGGGAGCTCATGATTGTGGGAAGGTGTGACATCAACAAGCTATTATACACATATATTAAATTTTAAAGGCAAATTCATCCATTTCTCCAGCCTGTAAAGAATTTGCATTTAAAAGTACCCAGATGGCACTGGACGCTAATGTAATGTCAGAAAGATTTAAAAATTGGACAGTGATTAAAATTTGGTTGAAATTGAAAATTGGGTTGATGTCAACCTCCAACATTGGAAAGATGTTGAATTTGTTGAAAATCATGTTGAGGCCAAAACCCAACAATGGCATGACGGCAATAAAATATCAGTGTTTATGATTTTATAGTTTAACATTGTGTGGACGTTAACATTGTGAGGTTTAGATGTTGGGTTTTGATTACCGTTACCTCATCAGTATGATGTTGACATTTGAATTTTGGTTTCTTATTACCAAATACCAAAAATGTGGTTTCTCATTAACTTAACCAACAAAATATCGACGTCAGTTGTGTCGGTATTCTACGCCAAATTGATATTGAACTGAACCTATATTCAACCAAATATACCAGTAAAATCCTTCTTTAGTCAAGCTTTTGTTTATGGTAAATTAATCTAGTATTGTCATTCTACAACTACAAATACTTTTTTCTCTCTGGTAAAGTTTCATCTGCTGTGTGTGTGTTTTTTTTTTATGTCAAAGAGTGTTTGTGTTAGTGTTAGTGGTGGTGTCGGTGCTGTGGATTCCTCTAGTTCAGGCCAGTCAGGGTGGGCAGCTCTTCATCTACATCCAGTCCATCAGTATGTACCTGCAGCCCCCCATAACGGTCATCTTCCTTGCGGGATGCTTCTGGAAACGGACCAATGAGAAGGTACAAAACCAATCAAGCATTGAGTTTCATATATATATATATATATATATATATATATATATATATATATATATATATATATATATATATATATATATACAGTGGGTACGGAAAGTATTCAGACCCCCTTAAATTTTTTACTCTGTTATATTGCAGCCATTTGATAAAATCATTTAAGTTCATTTTTTTTCCTCATTAATGTACACACAGCACCCCATATTGACAGAAAAACACAGAATTGTTGACATTTTTGCAGATTTATTAAAAAAGAAAAACTGAAATATCACATGGTCCTAAGTATTCAGACCCTTTGCTCAGTATTTAGTAGAAGCACCCTTTTGATCTAATACAGCCAGTCTTTTTGGGAAAGATGCAACAAGTTTTTCACACCTGGATTTGGGGATCCTCTGCCATTCCTCCTTGCAGATCCTCTCCAGTTCTGTCAGGTTGGATGGTAAATGTTGGTGGACAGCCATTTTTAGGTCTCTACAGAGATGCTCAGTTGGGTTTAAGTCAGGGCTTGAGTTGGGTTTAAGCCAGGTCCAGAGTTGTTGTGAAGCCACTCCTTCGTTATTTTAGCTGTGTGCTTAGGGTCACTGTCTTGTTGGAAGGTAAACCTTCGGACCAGTCTGAGGTCCTGAGCACTTTGGAGAATTTTTTCGCCCATGATATCCCTGTACTTGGCCGCATTCATCTTTCCCTCGATTGCAACCAGTCGTCCTGTCCCTGCAGCTGAAAAACACCCCCACAGCATGATGCTGCCACCACCATGCTTCACTATTGGGACTGTATTGGACAGGTGATGAGCAGTGCCTGGTTTTCTCCACACATACCGCTTAGAATTAAGGCCAAAAAGTTCTATCTTGGTCTCATCAGACCAGAGAATCTTATTTCTCACCATCTTGGAGTCCTTCAGGTGTTCATCCGGGCTTTCATGTGTCTTGCACTGAGGAGAGGCTTCCATCAGGCCAGCTCTAGGAAGGGTTCTGGTCGTCTCAGACATCTTCCATTTAAGGATTATGGAGGCCACTGTGCTCTTAGGAACCTTAAGTGCAGCAGAAATGTTTTTGTAACCTTGGCCAGATCTGTGCCTTGCCACAATTCTGTCTCTGAGCTCTTCAGGCAGTTCCTTTGACCTCATGATTCTCATTTGCTCTGACATGCACTGTGAGCTGTAAGGTCTTATATAGATAGGTGTGTGGCTTTCCTAATCAAGTCCAATCAGTATAATCAAACACAGCTGGACTCAAATGAAGGTATAGAACCATCTCAAGGATGATCAGAAGAAATGGACAGCACCTGAGTTAAATATATGAGTGTCACAGCAAAGGGTCTGAATACTTAGGACCATGTGATATTTCAGTTTTTCTTTTTTAATAAATCTGCAAAAATGTCAACAATTCTGTGTTTTTCTGTCAATATGGGGTGCTGTGTGTACATTAATGAGGAAAAAAATGAACTTAAATGATTTTAGCAAATGGCTGTATATATAGCGTCAGTGCAGCTGGGATTCTGCCATTCTAATCACAGTGGGTATCAAGACCAACACAATTGATAATGTGAGGTATTAAAGATATTTTGCCATTTGCTTTGTCTATTTTTTGCTCCGCTAACAAAATGGTTCAAAAGCTACAGCAGAACCTGTGTATATGAACTTATACTATGCACTGTGTAATATGGAAACCCATTTCTGACACAAAAATCATGCTTTGGAAAATCATAATTTTGACACAAGTCATATTTATGGGATAAAGGTTAAAATCATAATTATGAGATATAAAAGCGAAATGACAAAAAGGCATAGACTAGAGGCATAATTGACTTCTCATAATGTCAATTTTCATTTGTCATAATTTCAACTTTTGATCTCATAAATAAATGTCATAATTTTAAGTTTTTGTCATAAATTTAGAATCTTGTAATTTCTTTTATCTTATAATTATGACAGCGTGTCATGTCTTTTTTTATCATAATTGAGTCACAATGTCAACTTTCGATTTAACTATAACTGACAATATCATAATTTAGACTTTATCTCATAGACTTTATTTCACGAGTAAACTTTTTATCTTATAATAATGACCATGTCATAATGTCAGCTTTTTATCACACAGTTTTGACTTGTCACACACACATATGCACACTGCATTATGTACACAGGGACGCACCTGGTCATGTCTGAATCACTGAATAAATCCCCATACAGCACTTCATATACATTGAATTCCTAATTAGTTTCTGTGGAAATATGATATACTTTATTATATATATTATCAGTAAATAATAAACACATCATCTGATCTTTTTCTCCTGTCATGTTGGCATAGGGTGCATTCTGGGGTCTGATAGTGGGCATGGTGGTGGGCTGTATAAGGATGATTCTGGATTTCGTCTATCCTACACCGCTGTGCTACGAGAGCGACACCAGGCCTGACATCATCAAATATGTTCACTTCCTGTACTTCTCCATCATTCTCACTCTCCTCACACTCATCGTGGTGGTGTGTATCAGTCTGGCTACAGAGAAGCCCAAACCAGAGCAGGTAAGCTAACACACACACACAGCAGACCAACACTAACCCAGTTTGCAATTTCACAAAAAAAGAACATACTTTGCACTCAGAAATGCCTTTTCATAAAGCTTGAGAATACACACACGTACTGTATAAAGGGCTTGTTATTTTTCAGATCAGTCGTTTGACATGGTACACGCGCTTCGATCCTGTAAAAGAAAGTGAAGAGTTTGTGGCTTCAGATCTCTACATGATCGAAGGGGCCACACAGTACACAAAGGACAAGGAAAATGATGCACATCAAATGAAAGAAGGTACCCTTTCCACTTCACATGCATTTGTTGCATTATATTGTGATTTTTAATTAAACAGGGACAGAGAAGTCTCAGTATGCTTTAGGATAAATAATACATCCAATGGTTTGCCAAAGTGTTGTAAAATGTTCAAGTTCTGATTTATTCTCAGTTTTATGCTTAATTCTTTGACTTTAATAGACCAGTTATCCAGCAGATGGAGACAAAGTCATTTGATATTTTTAAGGTGTTTAAATGGGTGGATGGGGGAGGAGGGGGGGCAAAAAATCTGTGATATGTGAAAAATTTGAAGAACATGTAATATTTTTAAGCATACAATGACATCAAAAAACATTGACACTTAATATCTGAAAATCATTTCATTACATAATCTCATTAAATCATGCTTTGTTAAATCATAATACAAGGTATAATTATGAGATAGAATTTAAAATTGACATTAGGTCATAAATATGAAATATATATTTATTTTTTGTCAGTTGACTTTCTATCTCATAATTTGTACTTTTTGTCATACTTTCAATTTTTAACTGCAAAGAACTGAGACATTTACATCACACTTAATATCTGAACGTCATTGCATTAAATAGAAGTCACAAAAGTGGCAAATGATATTGGGCTATTTTTGTGCAGGTCCTGTTTTGAAAAGTGTCTACATGCATTTGGCAGGCGATATAAAATGCATTTAATACATTGTGTATATTCATGCAGGTCACAAGTGTTTAGTTTCGATCTGTGTAATTCTGAGCACTGTGTTTCTCACCAGACTCCTGTAGTTCTGTGTCCAGCGAAGCAGGCTCCTCTAAACTGAAATCTGCTCTGTTCTGGATCTGTGGAATGGAGAAGCAGAAAGGAAAGAAGCCCATGTCTCCTCCTCCAGAGGCTCCGATGTGTTCCCTCGAGGAAGAGCCCTGTATGAGACACCTGGTGAACGCCAACCTCATCGTCTGTATGTCAGTGGCGGTGTTTCTCATCGCTTACTGGGCATAGTCACTTCATAATGGATTGTTTATTGTGACTGATGTGAAAGTAAATCTTCATGGGAGTATGTAATTAATAATAGACCGATATGCTTATTTATTTATCATCAATCAGTTTTTAGTTTTTTGATAACGACATTTTAAAGCTAGTTTAGGCAACTTTGGAGAGGCTAGCAATAGCAAGCTAGCTTATGAAAGAACTAAGATCCCACCCTCCCTTCAGAGCATCTCCAACGCCACGCCTCCTCCAGTCCAAAACACATGAACGTGCACAGCTAGAGCAGAGTCTGCAAAGCATCACGAGAGACGGTGTTAAATTACCTCATGTCACAAAGCCGGGAATGTCACAGGTTGCGATCTCTTAAGCCCGGAACACACTAAGCCGACATGAGCCAACCCCGCAGTCTGCTTTTGTCGCCACTAGTTCGTCAGCGTCGGTTTGGTGTGCTCTGGGCTTTAAAGGTGCAGTAAGCAATTTTCTGAGAAAAGCTGTTAAAAAAGTGCATCAGACCCGAGCACCAAAACACACTTGTAGCCAATGAGCATAAGAGGTGTATACACTCACTGGGGGGAGGTTGCATAGCGTGTTCATGAATTTTGGGGTAGAGCTATAAAGATAGGGGTGTGATCGTTTTGGGTAGGGGCGTGTTTGTTTTGGTGATTTCAAATATCAACAGCATTTCTCAGAAATCACTTACTGCACCTTTAATAACCAGTGTTGGGGAAAGTTACTTTTAACAGTAATGCATTACAATATTGCGTTACTCCCTAAAAAAGTAACTAATTGCATTACTTAGTTATTTTTTATGGAAAGTAATGCGTTACATTAATTTGCTTTACTTTCTCTGCAGTTACTCATGATTTCTTTCAACATGGGGACAAGAGAGCTGTTAGTTGGAAATACATGGGAAAACAAAGTAACTTGAGTTACTTATTTGAAGTAATGTTACTTTACTATTTACTTGAAAAAAGTAATCTAATTACATAACTTTACTTGTAATGCATTACCCCCAATGCTGTCGGTGAATTACTGGGGCAGTAAGACATTCTACCATTGCATTTATATCAGATATATGTACTTTTTATATATATATATATATATATATAAATAAATAATGTACAGTGCCCTCCACTAATATTGGCACCCTTGGTAAATATGATCTTGCATTAAAAAAAAAAATCACAAAATTCTAACCTTTCATTTAAGTAAAACAATTGAAAATGGGGGAAAAGGCTCATTATGAAATAAATATTTTTCTCTAGTTCACGTTGGCCACAATTATTGGTGCCCAATTATTGCAACATCCTTATCTCAAGATAACAGCTCTGAGTCTTCTTCTATAATGCCTGATGAGTTTGGAGAACACCTGACAAGAGATCAGAGACCATTCTTTCATGCAGAATCTCTCCAGATCCTTCAGATTCCCAGCTCCATGTTGGTGCTTCTTCTCTTCAGTTCACTCCACTCATTTTCTTTAGGGTTCAGGTCAGGGAACTGGGACAGGCCATGGTAGAAGCTTCATTTTGTGCTCAGTGACACATTTTTGTGTTGGTTTTGATGTTTGTTTTGGATCATTGTCCTGATGGTAGATCCAACCACGGCCCATTATTGGATTTCTAGCAGAAGCAGTCAGGTTTTGATTTTTTATCTGTTGGTATTTGATAGAATCCATGATACCATGTATCTGAACAAGATGTCCCGGACCTCCAGCAGAAAAATTGGCTCACATCATTAAAGATCCAGCAGTATATTTAACCATGGGCATGGGGTACTTTTTATCCATGTGTGCACCAAACCCATCTGGTGGGTTTGCTGGCAAAAAGCTTTTTTTTGTTGTTGTTTTTTTTGTTTCATCTGACCATAGAAGCCGGTCCCGTTTGAAGTTCCAGTCTTGTCTGACAACTGAATATGCTGGAGTTTGTTTTTGGATGAGCAAGGAGGATTTTTCTTTAAACCCTCCCAAATAACTTTTGGTGTTTAGGTGCTGTTTGGTAATTTGTTTTTAGGCTTTCTGAGACTCAAGACTCTCTACTAATCTCTGCAATTCTCCAGCTGTGATCCTTGGAGAGTCTTTGTCCACTCAAACTTTCCTCCTCACTGCATTAGGACGATTTAGACACACGTCCTCTTCCAGGCAGCTTTGTAACATCTTTAGTTGATTGGAACTTCTTATTGTCCTGATAGTGGAAATGGGGATTTTCAATGTGTTATATTTTTTCTTATAGCCATTTTCTATTTTGTGAAGCTCAACAATCTTTTGCTGCACATCAGAACTATATTATTTGTTTTTTCTCATTGTGATGAATGATAAAGGGAATTTGGCCTTTGTGTTTCCTCATGTTTATACTCCTGTGGACCAGGAAGTCATGGCTAGACAATTGCATGCTCCTAGTTACCCTGGTGTGCTAAAAAATGTAAATATGAATGGGAATATACTTCAGAGATATTTTACTCATAAGAATTTCTAGGGGTGCCAATAACTGCGGCCGTGTTTTGGAGAAAAACATTTTTCATTATGCGAGTTTCCTCCCACTTCCAATTATTTTACTTAAATGAAAGATCAAAAAAC
This sequence comes from Elopichthys bambusa, assembly GCA_037101425.1. Taxonomy (NCBI): domain Eukaryota; kingdom Metazoa; phylum Chordata; class Actinopteri; order Cypriniformes; family Xenocyprididae; genus Elopichthys; species Elopichthys bambusa. The sequence goes on from CM074435.1 coordinate 11,535,717, forward strand.
AATGCAGATTTATTTTCACAACCACCTTTGCTCATATTTACTAAGGGTGCCAATATTAGTGGAGGGCACTGTATATATATTTAGACCACTTCTATTATTGATTGCTATCAGGATGTGAAGAGAGTTTTAACCAGTATAACAAAGCTGTTTTTCATAAACACTTTTTAACTAATATGCAAACTTTGTCCTTGATGTTTCTGTAAATTAAACAGTTTAAAAAACAACTTTTGAGATCCGTTTTGCTTCTGTAATTAAGCTTTTTATTAGATATATAATCAGAAAAAAGTTTGTGTTGAAAAGAAAAAATAATTTTTACAACATTTGTTCATCTGAGGCACTAGAGAATGTGAAAAAAAAAAAGGCAGGACATGTGCACTCAGATATACAAAAGGGGGAGAAACAGGGGGATCAATATGTACAATTAAGAAAGCCTATTAAAGAAAACATAACCACAGAAATAAAATACACATATTCCCTCATGAAAGGAATGAATGACTTTTGGCTTTCTAGGTGACTGTTCCTGAGCTTGACTGATCCATAAATCCTATCATTCACATTAATGTTGTCAGTGCAGTTTGTGCATTGCATACAACATAACACAAACCCCTAAAGCTCTGATACAGGATCATTTTAAAGAACATCTTTGGTCATTTTGAGAATAAACTATTTCATAATAGAATGTGCAGGGTTTATTTTAGTGGACCAAAAACTGTGGATGGATGAATCAGATAAATTGATATTGGTATACTCCACTAAAATAAACCCTGTAAAACAAATAAACTAATAAAAAACTGATGCTGTAATGCTGTAACACTACACTGCAGTCAGTATTGCACCCCAGGAAAAATACTTAAATTATGTTTCAAATGAATAGTATCTGTATAATAATTATTTTTCATTGTGTCTGAACCTCATTTTAATCCAATTTGTGTCATTTTTGAATTATTAAAAGAGAAAATGAACAATTAAAATAAATTTGAATAAATGACATTCACCATGCTAACCAACATAAACATGAAGTGTGTGGGATATCAGCCACACAAACTGATTTCAAGGCATGTATATAACGCTTGTTACACAAAACACCACAAAAACTCAAAGACATTCATATTTGATTAGAACCCAAATCAGCTTTACGTCATTTGTGAATGAAATCGAGATCAAGGGCATGTTAATATGCGCGTGCTGATTTCTTCCCGGTATATGGTTACAACGTGCCAGCATTGTGTGGACAGATAGACTCCTGGAAGGTTCTAGAGTGTTTTTGTTTCTTGTATTTTTTGTGTAAATTGACTGTTTTCTGCAGGGGCCAAAGGTTAAAGTGGCTATGTTCGGAATAGCATACTACTATACTACTTTTACTGTATGTAGTATGTATACTTTGCATAAATTCTACATGTTTAGAATACCCAGATGACCTACTATATTTGCACACTGTGCTAGGTACCATATCCCATCATGCAATGCATCAACTTGACCTTCCATTTCCAGTGTGACGTTTCAACTAGAAGCAACTGTTTTGACTGACTGATAATGCTACCAAATGTTTTACTTGAAGAATGCTTAATAACTACATTTATTCATGAGGTAACCAATATATAAAGAGGTCATGTGACAATGTTTGGATATTTTCACATCCATAAAAAGGGTAGGAATATACGGTGCAGTATGCTAGTATTCCATTACAAACATAGCTTTCGGTTGGCTCTTTGAAGACCGGACTCTGCCCACCTCATAGGGCGGTGTTTTCTGATTGGTGTTCATCTTCTGAGTGTGTTTCAGTGGTTTTATCCTCCTCAAGCTCCGGGACAAGATCCAGCCCTGGTCCCTTAAAAGATCTCTCCTCTCCATCTGTGCAATCATAATGCATAGTTTAAATGTATGAAAAAAACATTTGATCATCTTTCCACCATAAAACCTGCTAAATTTGTGAAACCATGAATGTATAACTGAACAAGAAGCACTTGAATGTATTTTGGATATCAAAATGCATAGATTATTAACATCGATATTAATATTATTTTATTGAATGGTAACAGTATGAAAATAATGCTTTTAGTTGTGATATAGCCTTTCAATGAAACTAGTATTTATATTTAACCATTAACAATACTAATATTGTACATCATTAATATCAAAACATAATAAATATACACTACTGTTCAAAAGTTTGGAGTCAGTAAGATTTTTTTACGTTTAGGAAATAAGTATCATGCTCATCTAGGCTGTAATAATTTGAGAAAAATACTGTTAAAAACTGAAATATTATTACAACCCATAATAACTTTTTTATTCGAATATATTATAAAATGTAATTTATTCCTGTGATCAAAGCGGAATTTTCAGCATCATTATTCCAGTCTTCAGTATCACATGATCCTTCACAGATTATTATCAATGTTGAAAAGTTATATTTAATATGTGTGTAAATCATGATACATTTTTTCAGGATTCTTGGTTGAATAGAAAGTTCAATGGTAATCTTTTCAATAAAATGTGCCCTTGCTGAATAAAAGTCATTTCTTTTAGCAAAAAAAATTGACCCCAATCTTTAAAACAGTAGTTTATTATTTAAAAAAATGAATAATGTTAAATAACACCGTATCTAAGGCACACCTAAAACTGACCCTGCAGAAGCAGCTGAGGTTCATGGGTAGGGAGTTACATGTTTAGTTGCATTAAAGCATGTGCTGGTATTCTATTTTAAAGGGATAGTTCACCCAAAAATGAAAAGTGTCATCACTCCCCCTCTGTATGAATGTCTGTGTTCTGCTGGACACAAAGGAAGATATTTGGAAGAATGTCAGTAACCAAACAGGTTACAGGTCTGAGATCTGCTTGGTTACAAACATTCTTCCAAATATCTTCCTTTGTGTCCAGCAGAACAAAAACATTCATACAGGTTTGGAACAACTTGAGGGTGAGTAAATGATGACAGAATTTTCATTTTTGGGTGAACTATCCCTTTAAGACATGTCACAAAAACTCTGGTTAGGCAGGCTGTCATGCAGGTTAGTCGGGTTAAACAGGCACTGTGCAGAAAGCTTTCAGACACACAGACTGAGCTCAGATATACCCAGAGTTCTTACCATCGCCTGCCACTCAAATCACACCTCACAGGCAGAAGATCACACATCTGTAACAGTGTAACAACGTCACAACATGTTCAAAGGATCAAACACTGATGACGACCAACCACCAGCAAAGTGAAGCCAATCATGATTCAGATGGCTGTGAGCTTCCATAAAGCCAATCTATTTCAATCAAATGACCTTTTAAAGTCAACATAAAAACACTGTCTGCAACCTGTTTTACTTTTTTTAATGTGTCAAAGTAATTGAATTATGCAAAGTTACAAAAATATAGTACAGTTCAAAAGTTTGGAATAATTAAAGGTGCAGTGTGTAATACTGACAGTTAGTGGTTGAAACAGGTACCGAAGACCAAATTCAAAATACGCGGGTTGCCAGATTGAGAGCATGCAGCAGAAGCGAGCGCAATTGACAATGAAAGGCAAGGAGACTTAAGTTGATAGAAATAGAAATTTTTCATAGAAGATTTTAGATGGATGCCGAGGCTTTTTAGGTTGGGTAGAATCTGCGACCTCTGACTCAGTTTGCTGGCTTCCATGGCTGTGTTTTCCACCAAATGGCAACCCGGGGTGTCAAAACACTATTGGGTAAATTGCAAGTGGGCGGAATCACACAAACCAAAACATAAACAGACATTCCAACACGGAACGCACATTTCAAAGTAAGGCCCCGTTTACACTAGTGCGTTTTCGTTTTTAAAATGCATACGTTTTGCTACGGTTTCAGCTGGCATTTTCGAACCACGAAAATGGAGATTTTCGTAAGCGATGCACACCCTGTTTTAGTTTGAAAACACCGGGGTTTCGTTTCAGTATAAAACGGACCAAAACGGAGATTTAAAAAAAACCAAAAAACAATGGTGTAGCTGCCCACATTCGCTCAGCGTATCCTTGACGACCGTGTAAACAATAACATGGAGTCTGAACTGCAAACTTTGTTGGCTTTGTTGTCATTTTCAGCAGCCATTGTGCAGTTAAAATCTGCATTTTTTTTTAATACTGCAGCTACCTACATGCGCAAGAGGCAACTGTTTACACTTGTACGCGCACGCCCAGTGTGCATGAACGGTCTAGTGACGTGCGTTTTCAGTCATGTAGCGTAGATGGAGATCATTTCTGTGGAAACGCCAGTGCAGACGAGGATAGTTTTCAATTTAAAATGCTGTTTTAAAACAAAAACGCACTGGTGTAAACGGGGCCTAAAAGAAACAGCTGTAGCATTGGTTTCAGAGAAACAAGTATGTGAATGTGACATGTAAATATCTGCAAACATATTATGGTATTTTTAGTTCAGTCAAAAAATTACATACAGAACCTTTAAAATGTTTGAATGTTCTTTAAAGACATCTCTTCTGCTCACCAAGACTGCATTTATTTAATCAAAAATACAATAAAAACAGTAATATTGTGCAGTCATTTTAAATTGTATATTTCAAAATGTAACTTGTTCCTGTGACGTCAAAGCTAAATTTTCAATTATTATCTTTATCAATGGTGAAAATAGTTGTGCTGCTTAATGAAACCATGATCAATTTGTCAGGATTCTTTGATGAATAGAGAGTTCAATAAACAGCATTTATTTGAAATTGAAATCTTAACATTATAAATGTCTTTACTGTCACTTTTGATCAATTTGATGCATCCTTGCATCATTTGCTGCTCAAGAAACATTTATTATTATTATCAATGTTGAAAACAGTTTTGCTGATTAATATTTTTGCATTAATACTTTTAATCAGCAAAACTGTTATCAACATTGATAATAATAATAAATGTTTCTTGAGCAGCAAATCATCATATTAGAATGATTTCTGAAGGATCATGTGACACTGAAGACTGGAGTAATGATGCTGAAAATTCAACTTTGACATCACAAAAATATTATTATTATATATTATATTTATATTATATTTTAAATATATTAAAATAGAACACAGTTATTTTAAAAGGGATTAATTTTTCACAATATTACTGTTTTTTACTGTATTATTGATCCAATAAATGCAGCCTTGGTGAACAGAAGAGAAAAAAATTCCAAACTTTTGGACCTGTAGTGTATTTTTTCTTTAAAACAGTGTACTAATTAAGACCAGGCATGTTTATTAGGAAAGTAAATAGGCTGAATTTTGACTTCATGTTGACTTTTCGGATGAAGATCTGATGCCGATGAACCGTGTGTCATTAAACACTGAAAGTGGTGATCACTGAGATTTCTTTAAACAGTGCTAATGCATGAATCACAGTGGTGGTAATATCAAGAAGCGTCTGCAGTGAACGTGGCAGCATCGCAGAGCTTTCTCATGCTGCAATGCAGTAAACCGGGAGATCGTCTGAACCTCAGGCCAAACTGTGAAAGACTCTGGGCAGCTGCTGATATTTCCACAACCACTGGAAATGGTTCTGTCTATCGCAGCATGTGGTTTCACCGACCCTAACTTACGGCTAAGATTATTACACACGACGGATCCTGCAGAGAGGCCGATGATGACATCTTGTGTTATGGGAGATAAATGTGAAATCCAGATATGAAGATATGTGTGTGTGGCTGAAACAGGGTTCAGTAAATATATTAATATTAAACACTAAACTAAAGATTTGTTCAGCTGTGAGCTTAAATAATGGATGTAAAGGACAATTAAGCATCACAAAGGTGCTGAAAGGAATGATGAATGATAATATAATGATGTCACGGAACATTCAGTTTTCAAAGAATAGAACTCATCTTTCAAATTAAGACTCAAGATTCTTCCTCGTTGTTTTGATTTCTTTGGACACAATTGTGTTTGATTTCAGCCATGTTATGTGTCAGGAAAACAAACAGAAGAATAAATCATCTGAGATTTATATGTAATATATTTGCTGCCAATTTAAACATACATTTTTAAACATTCATTTTCTATCGATTACATGACATTAAAGGAATGTTTAAGGGTCAGTACAAGTTAAGCTCGATCAATAACATCTGACATTTTGCTGATTATCACAGAAATCATTTTGACTTATTCCTCAATCTGCAAAAATGAACAAGAAACGTGTTTACAGTTAAACATCTATAATAACTGACTTTACAAACTTCCACTGTAAGTGCATTACCATAAACAAGATTTTTGCTTGTTTTTACCAATATTTTATATTTAATTTTATTAATATTTTTATATTATTTTTTTGTTTATTTGTAACTAATTTTCTGCATGCCATGGATGCTGTCCTATAGAGTTTAACTTATATTTAACATGGAACATTCACCATGGAAGCTTGTTTCTGCCACGTAATAAAAAAAAACCTTAAAGATAATAAAAAAAATAAAAAATTACGAGATATAAACTTTATATATCTCGCAATTTCTGAGAAAAAACTTTACATCTCGCAATTCAGACTTTTTTCATGCAATTGCGACTTTATATATATATATATATAAAAAAAGCAAGAATTGCAAGATGTAAATGTGCAATTGCGAGAAAAAAGTCAGAATTGTGAGATAAAAAGTCGCAATTACCTTTTTTACTTTTATTCCATGTCAGAAACTTTCATAGCTTTCATAAAATACAGTACAATACAATACAGCTTGTTAACTCTGGATCTGGGAATGTTTAAAAACTGCAGCTCTTGTCTATAATGACCTTGCATGGATACTGTCATCTTAAGATGAAGTTCTTTGTCTCCACGGCATCTGCGATTTTCCTTCGTCATGTGAAACGATACTAATGGAGGGAAACCCTCAGGGCAGCTGTTTGGCAGGGGCTAGTGTTGGGCTTCCTGCCCAATAATGAGCTATTAATGAGGTACAGATATAGTGACACTGGACACCTGTGCTTTTATACAGACTCTAGTTGAGTGTGTTTCCATATTGCAGTTGATTGAGATGTCATAAAGGGGGAGTGCAAGTGACATCCATTGAGTGCTTGACATTCCCATAAGACTTGCATGGACACGTTGATTTTTTTTTTCATAGTCGTGTGCATTTGCCCTCAGGAAAAGGATAAAGATATCTCTGGTATTGTCTTTAAATTTCCATTTTATTTTTGTATTATTTTTATTTACAAAGAAAATGCTACTATAACTTGCAAAAAAAAAAAAAAAACATATGGTCATATGCTATTTTTTTGTTTGTTTTTTTCATTTTATAGAAATAAAATAATGAATCACTTAAAAGTATAAAATTATTTTTATTTATAAAATTGTTTAATTATTTCTATTATTATAATTATTTTAGCTATACAACATTTTGGTCATATCCTTCATTTTTATTTTACAGAAAAAAAAATCATTTTATAAATAAAAAATTAAATAATGTATTATTTTTATTCATAAAAAGTATTTCATTATTTCTATTATTATTTATTATAATTATATTAGCTATACAATGTACAACAATCATTAAATATTTATATTTAAATATAATGAATTAATTTTCTTAATTATAATTATAAACAATTATATAATATTATTTAATAAAATAATTAAATTATTTTCATTGTTATCTATTATTATTATCGTTATTAATTTTTTTTTTTGCCAGCCTGTGCAAAAATGTCAATGTTGTTGTTGGTTTTTTTTTTTTCATTGATTTCCATCAAGTTTAATGCTTTTAATATGTTTGTTCAACTAACTTCAAGTATGAGCAATAATAAACCTTGCCTTAGTAAACACATAATAATAATAATAGTAGTAAAAATAATAATAATACAGATCTAAAAGCAGATATTTGATAATGCTCATAATGTCAAATAAAAATGCATATTTTTACCTGAGATGATCTTGGATCCAGACACACAGACACCATTGGCACCATCGCTAGGCGGTTGGGGTGGTGGCGGGCCGGTGGGTTTGGGTCGCACCCGAGGGGTGGGTCTGGGGCGCAGCTGGGAGCTGTCGTGGGGCGGTGTACCGGGTGGGGTGGGGGTTCTGGGAGGGGACGGGTCTGGTTCTTCTGTGCTCTGGGAAGAAGGCTGGGAAGGAGGTTGAGGAGGAGGGTGGCTGGGGGCCTGGATGGGGGTCTGGTTGTTGCGACGGGGTGCGACGAGAGGTTGAGGGATGCTCGGGGCAGAGGGCTGGCTTGGTGTGAGATAATTAGGAGCTGCCTTTACGCTCTGAGGTGTGGTAGGCGTAGCCTTATTGGGAGGTGCCGGCGCTTGTTTCTTTGTACCTGAAACAAAAATATCCATTCATGATTTTTGTGACTGATTTTATGAACAATAACAACATGCATTTTAGTTCATTTTATTTTATTTTAATTATTTCCCACACACTATTACGGTAAAAAAAGACAACAAAAAAGCAAATGCGAGATAAAAATCACAGCTTTACTGAGGAATGGCGTATGTTTCGGGCACAACATGACCTAAGCCATGTCATCATCAAAATGTTTACCATCTAGGATAAGGACTCACCTCTGCGCATCATGAATGAGGTAGGGGTCCCCACATTCGCCTGAGCGGGTGTCCCACTCGAACCTCCCGGTCCGTTCCTCATGGCTGGAGGTGTGGATACAGGTTCTCGGGTCATGTTACTGGGGAGGGAAGAAAAGCGGGAACTCATATCATGGGATTACACCGCAGTATGTATACACAGGTCAGTTAACATGCAGGGAATTAAAATGTAGTGGTCCGAGTTGAGTTAGTGACTTGCATGGAAAAGTTAATACTGATGCCTTAAAGAAAAACAGTTAGCATAATTAACGGTGTTGTTTCTGCATGCAGTGCATCTTTTCCACTAAAGAAAGAAGCAATAGAGAAAGGCAAGGCAGGACACACAAACTCAAGCAGCACAGAATATTCTACAGAAAAGACATGGAGAGAAAGACTAGATGGGTTTTTGCCCTGACCGGGGTGACGTACTGTGACAGCATGATCGTGTGAAGAATCATCCTTGACTTGCATTTTGAGGGGTGTTTGTTTGAATCCTTCACATTTGATTATCAAAATAGGTTGCGGAAACTCTTCTTTTAAAAATATGGGTAAAATATTGGGTGCAAACAATAATTAATTTAATCAGTTTTTGTTGATTATATTGCTTATGTCACATGATTTCCAAGAGAATAAAAGTAATTTAATAAAATAATGACATAAAACAGTACTTTTTGTTTATTTTAATATTTTTCTTGTGTATATACACTAACAGTCAAAAGTTTGGAAACGGTAAGATTTTTAATGTTTTTAAAAGAAGTTTCATCTGCTCACCAAGGCTGCATTTATTTCATTTCAAATGCAGTAAAAACAGTAATATTGAGAAATATTATTACAATTTAAAATAACTGTTTTCTGTTTGAATATATTTTATAAAGTAATTTATTCCTGTGATGAAAGCTGAATTTTCAGCATCATTACTCCAGTCTTCAGTGTCACATGATCCTTCAGAAATCATTCTTATATGCTGATCTTCTGCTCAAGAAACATTTATTGTGTACAATTGTACAAACTATTTGTGTACAATATTTTTTTTTTCAGGATTCTTTGATGAATAGAAAGTTCAAAAGAACAGCATTTATTTTAAATATAATATTTTGTAACATTATAAATGTCTTTACTGTCACTTTTGATCGATTTAATGCATCCTTGCTAAATAAAAGTATTAATTTCTTTAATTTCTTTTCAAAAAAAGAAAAAAATTCTTACTGACCCCAAACTTTTGAACGGTAGTGTATAATGTTACAACAGCTTTGTATTTCAGATAAATGCTGTTCTTTTGAACCTTCTATTCATCAGGGAATCCTGAAAAAAAAGTACACAACTGTTTTCAACACTGATAATAATAGGAAATGTTTCTTGATCATCAAATCCTCATATTAGAATGATTTCTGAAGGATCATGTGACACTGAAGACTGGAGTAATGATGCTGAAAATTCAGCTTTGCCATCACAGGAATAAATTATAAACAGAAAACAGTTATTTTAAATTGTAATAATATTTCTCAATATTACTGTTTTTACTGTATTTGTAATTAAATAAATGCAGCCTTGGTGAGCAGATGAAACTTCTTTTAAAAACATTAAAAATCTTACCGTTTACAAACTTTTGACTGGTAGTGTGTGTATATATATATATATATATATATAGATTTAGATTTATATTTCATTCATGATTAATATTTATTTAATTTTAATTTAAGAAGTATTATTTAACTTTTAGATTTAATCTTGTGTGTGTGTGTGTGTGTATGTGTATATATAAAAATGAACAGTATTTTTCTTGGAACAGACCCCCTTGTAACCTCTTCATCCTAGTTTAAAAACCCTTTGTAAAACTTATTAAAAGGGTGATAGTTTGTAACTTTACCGGTGATCATTTTCTGATTTTAAAAGTGTTTTGAACAAAGAAACATGAGAATTGCACAATAAGACAATGTGCATGACACAGAAATGACGGCATTTGATTATTGCCATCCCAGGTATCTTGAAAGGTTTGTAACCTTCCTCTTCAATTGTACCCAGCTGATAGCAATTTTACTGATTTTAAAGCAGCGTTTTGAAGCAATAATCAAGACAGTGGCACAAAACGATGTGCACAGAACACAGATTTCGGCGGCCAGCTCCTGACATCTGGCAGCGGATGGCGTGGTGAGGTAGCGGGATTTTACGGTCGCACCAATCCTTACCTGTTCTCCGCAGCAGGGTTCTGCTGAACTAAAGGCTGCTGCGTCTGAGGCACCGCAGCTCCCGCCTGCCCAGCCTCCAGACCCCCGCCAGTGGGCGACTGAAGGGAGGGCTCAAACACGGGAACCCCCCCGGCGTCAATGGGAGGGAGAGGGGGCTGGAAGTTAGGCGTGGAGTGCTGCTTTTTATTTATTGTGCCAGGTCTACGAGGGGCGATTTCCGGCTGTTTGTTAGCAGGGCTACAGGGAAGAGGGGAGACAGTATGAAACACTCACACAAGAGAGTGACAGTGGGGTATTAGTCTCCACAGAAGGGAAGGAGGAGAAGGACAGGACCACCACCTGACCACTGGGACAGCAACCAGAGAGATATGTTGGGAATAGATGAGATTTTAAATAGTTTTTTTGAAATTTAGTGATGCAGTGTGAAAACTTTTTGTTTTTCATACATATTTCAATAATATATAATACATATAAGTTACATAGTTTCATCAGTAGGTCTTTATGAGTAGGTCTTTTGAATCATTCACTCAACCAATTCGTTCAAAAACGTGGATCTTTTAGGATCGCCACTACTCTGTGTTGCTTGGAGACCCACAATAGTTGATTTCATTTGGAAATATTTTAGGTGACAAAGCAAAAACAGTCAATATATAGTACAATACACATTATGCACTGGAATGCTGTATCCTTAAAGGGATAGTTCACTGAAAAATGAAAATTATCCATGATTTACTCACCCCCCATATGGCTCCAGGAGGTTAATAAAGGTCTTCTGAAGCGAAGCGATGGGTTTTTGTAAGAAAAATATCTATATTTAAAACTTTATTCACTAAAATAACTAGCTTCCGGACGACCGTACACACACTGTGAAAGTCGACTTGCGCCACAAGAGTAACCCCCTGACGCGATGTATGACACAGGATGTAGGAGTATCGTAAGCTTAGACGCCTCTTGCAGTTTAAATAAATAGGACTGTGCAACAAACTCAACAAACTCCTCTTATATCAAATTTCTCATTTTAGACTTCTAATTTGTGACCAGTGTTTTGTTTTGCTTTATCCTCTGTGCTTCCATGTTCGTCAATGTGTCATGTGTCGGGTCAGAGTTCACTCTTCACCGCAAATTGATGCGTACGGCCATCTGTTGGAAGCTAGTTATTACAGTTAATGTATAATAAAGTTTTTAAAATATAGATATTTTTCTTACAAAAACCCATCGCTTCGCTTCGCTTCAGAAGGCCTTTATTAACCCCCTGGAGCTGTTTGGATTTTATTTATGATGGATGTATGCAGGTTTTTTGGGCTTCAAAATCTCACCCCCCATTCAAGTTTGGAAGAGCCAGGATATATTTTAATACAACTCTGATTGTGTTTTTCTGAAAGAAGATAAGTCATATACACCTATGATGGCTTGATGGTGGTAAATCATAGGATAATTTTTGGGTGAACTATCCCTTTAAATTACAAAAAAACCCTGTATAAATACAGTATATTTACATCAGTAAATGACACAAACTTTGACACATTTTAGTATTTTGCCCCCAAATTTAATTTCAAAACCTAGCTTAAATTTTTTGTATGCTAAGATTTATCCTATAGTGCAAAAATGAAGCAGTCATTCATTAATGAAGCGTAAATCAATGTTGTTGTTAACTAAAACAATTTTTAAAAATGCTATTTGAAATAAAGCTGAAATGTGCTAAACAAAACCATAAAAACCACAAAAGCGCATACTAGAAGTAAAACAGAAAATCTAGTGTGAAGAAGTACTATAATAGAATATAAATAATACTAAAATAACACTGACATTTCATTCATTAATGAAGCAGTCAAATCTCTTTTAGAGAGTGACTACAGCAGCCTGACATTCAACTGAAGGACTGTACCTGAGGCACAAGAACATTGACCTTTTCAAGCTCTGAACTTTTGGTATCATGGCCTGCGTGACAGGAGCTGTTTGACTCATTCTGAACATACCAAGCTTATAAGAGCGCTGCTGACGGGACTGAACACTTCCTGCTTATACACTCACTAGACAACTAAAATTGCAATTACTGAAATACAAATAATAACATTTTACTCCTTTTAATCATTTTATTCCGACAGATGCTGCATTAGTGCTTCTGAAACGCACGGCAAAAACGTGACTTTTTCCCCCCTCTGACTTTGGTACCCAGTTCATGATCATGAAATATATCAATAATGCGTTTATACATAGCTATGAGCATACATTTTATTTATTTCAGAAAGCATACAATAAGCAACGGTTGACAAAAAACTAAAGTAAAACAAAACAAAAAAAGTATAAAACAAAAGAAAAGCAAAGCAAAACAAAAAACGAGGCAAAACCACAGAAAAAGATGCATGTGTCATATGAAATGAACATGTCTAAACAGCCCCCAGCTCTGGTCTCAGACTGTCTGCTTGGACTGTGACGGACTCACTGGCCACTACATACGAGGCGGACACTACTGTGGAGCTGGAGTCATGTCTGTAAACACGGGGGTGAGACTTGTACCTGTCTTTGCGGGGTGTGTCAGAATCTAGCGACCCCTGGCTGCCTTGGCGCCTCTTGTCTATGGTTCCGGCTTCGGAGTCAGGGGTACCCGGGCACCCAGGCATGGCAAACATGCCTGAAACATTGAAGTCCACATCTGAAGAGCAAAAGAGCAAAGGATATGATTATACAGCCATGAGTAAAAGTAAGTTGTTCTTAAAGAGGACAAGCTCAGTTCTAAACTCTAGTGTTTAGGCAACATTTCAAGATATACTTAGACAAAGGCAGAAATTGGCCAGGGAAAACATGCTGCCTTTTTTTTTGGCCCGGTTGCAAATAATATTACATGTTTATTTAATATAACTGCATTTTTTTTTTTAAATCACTGGTGTGTACTTTTCTGTTTATATAAAAATAAATCGGGTAGATTTAGCAATATAGTGGGTGTATGGTGTATATTACGATGTTATGAGGAACTATATGCCTTTCCCCACTGAAGTTCTGAGTTGTTCAAAGCGTTTCTAAAGATATATAAAAAGGCACACTCATATGGTGAACGGAAACATGGTTTGAGTAGCATAAGTAACACATTATCAGCTTTTTGATAATGTAAGCTAGTCAAGCAAAAGGCTAATCATATTACAGTTTTTCTCAGTCGCTTTGGCACATTTCTCAGATCAGAATTATCAAAACTACTTGTTCAACCATTACAACATCTAGTCACTTGTGCACATCATAATAGCAGTTTCTCATTCTTTTGAACAAATTGCAATTGCAATGTTGGTGATTTTTTTTGTGGACTGGAGAGCCTTATATAACTTGTTCATTCATGGCTCAATATTTCTCCTGGTTTCCATGTCAGCGCTGTTTGATCTGATACCTGTATTTTATAATACATAATACTTCGCCAAATTTAAATAGTATTGCGTGATCGAAATCAGCGCGCGAGAGCCTGTTCTGAGCTCATGCTGCATTGCGCTGTTTATTATTGTCTGAGCTGATAACCTGTCCAGGCTTTGCAGCTCAAACGAGTGACGCGGTTTCTTTCTGCTTTCGTTTCGTTTGCCGTTTAATGTTTCTCATATGAAACAGAAATGGCAGCTCTCATCAGTTGGGCAATGTGGTGGTCGCACCAGGGTGACCTCTAACAAAATTTAGTCACACCGGCAGGAAAAAAGGTCACAAAATGCGACCATTTGGTCACAGTCTGGAGCCCTGATATTGTATGAGCAACTTAACTTAAAAACTTAAATTAAATGGAAATTGACTTCCATAGTATTTTTTTTCCTACTATGAAAGTCAATGGCAACCGTCAACTGTTTGACTACCAACATTCTTCAAAATATCTTCCTTTGTGTTCAACAGAAGAAAGAATCTCATACAGGTTTGGAACAGCTTGAGGGTGAGTAAATGATGACAGACTTTTCATTTTGGGGTGAACTATCCATTTAACTGTTTTTTAAACTCTAACTAAGCCAGCCAAAGGTGACAGTGACAAGGATATCTCTATCAGATACAACGTAGACCAGCAGTTCTCAACCTTTCTGACTCCAAGGCCCCTCACGGTCAAAGACAATATTTGAAGGCCTCCCAATATATTTCTTGAGGTCCCCTTGGAACCTAGTGGTCCCTGACCCTCTGGTTGAGAACCACTGATCTAGACAGTAAACAGCGAGGAAGCTTACTAGGTTTGGAACAGAGCTTCAGTCAATGGTAATCTTACCTTCTGGAAAGAACCAGCTTGCATGGTTGATCATCAGTTCAATTATTGACACGACATGGACGGAAGTAGTGGCTGCCATTTCAGCAAGGCTTCTAGGAGCAGAACAAAACTGTAACATGTCAAACTGTTCCACAAGTAACATCAACAAGGATATTTAACTCCATCTAACATTCTTATATAAACGATGCAATTTGAGAAGCATTTTGTGTAATGGGTAATGTGAGCGGATCTCACCCCTCTGTTTTGGCCCACAGCAAATTGGGGCCCAGTACAATGGCAATGTTGCTTGCAGTCATCTTGTTGATGTCGCTTTCCAGAGAAAGCTTGGCAAGAAACTTCACCAGGTACCTTCAAAGACATGGATTAGCTTGTTACAATCATAATAGTTTGTTAAAGGTCAATGCTAAAAGTTAGTTTGATGTACTAACAAGCAGACCTAAAATTCGTTTTGTTGGGCTTTGGTAACATGTCACACACCACCCACAGCGCCTGAAGCCTCTTATCAGGGTCAGAAATACTGCAGACGAGAGAAAAACAAAGAGATATATAAAGGGCTTGACTTTAACACCCACCAACCCGCCAAATGCAGGTGGATTTCAGCAGTGGCGTGTAACACAGTCACTCCTACTAACCACTTTGGCAGGTTGAATTTTATTTAATATATTTTTCAATTGTAGTCTTTTAAAAAGGCCTCTGAAATAATACACTAAGTACAATGTAGTGTTGTCAAAAATATAGAGACTGAAATATCTAAAACTCTTCCAATACTTCTGTAGAATAGATACACAATACCAGCTGGGCCTTCTCGCTCACTCATGTCTCCGACAGCAATCGTAGTACTAAATTGAGCTGCTTATTGCACTCAAACAGTCAAATACACACAAAATAATGTTGACCATATTACGAGTATTCACGTAAACAGTTATGTTTTAAGTGAATGTAAATAGTTGAGAAAGAAAAAGCATGTGTAACAGTATAATGGATCTGTGCATCAGGTCTTAAAGTGACAGCAGCCTAATATATATTTATATTTTTCTCCCATGGTATCAATGTCAAAATTGTGTCTAGTGAAAATGCTGAATGGCTAGTAACTTTGGAAAACCTCTAGCCACAGTGGCTGGTGAGCAAAAAAAAAGTTAATGTCAAGCCCTGACATTATATATGCCTATGACACAAGAGCCTCACAAACAGCTTTTGCTGTACCTACACAATAAAAAATGATTTAATTACATTTTAAATGAGTTTAATATCTGAAACATCTTCATCATTATAATTTCAAATATTCTGAAATTCACATACTGTTTAATCAGTATCATTTTAGCATGGCTATCATTTATTTATTTTTTTTTTTTATCAAAGTTTTATTTAGCATTTAGAGTTAGAACTGAATTTCACAAGAACTGAGCACATTCATTTAGGCATATTTCAAGCCTAACAAAAACTTTGATGCCAATCATTTGATCCACTGAGACACTTCCAAACTAATTCCACTTTTACAATTCAGACCAGAAACCCTTTGAGTTGGAAATCATCTTCCAGTTGACCATGGACACTGGTGTATGTGAATGTGCTTTACTTTGAGGCTTGAATCCACTCTTCATACAGCTGGTAGCTCATCAGAGGTTCAGGCAGCTCTCTCAGGTAAGATTTGAGGGCTCCTAAATAATCATGAGAAAGAAAAGCCAACATCAGTTGCATTTGCAAGCCCTCGGTTGTGTTTTAACATGACTTGTAAAGTGTTTTTCAAAAATATGGCTCTAGTTGTTGTACTCTTAACACTGATGAACAGATATGAAAAGTTCCAGGTTTCAAAATAGCTCAGTGCCAATATCCTGTTTTTGTAATCAACAATACAGCAAGCATGGTCTAAAATAAAACCAATAAAGTCACACTGTCATTTTGGGAAGTCCTTCTAAATGCAGACATTTTTTTAGCTAACAACTCTGTAGCTGTGTACCTCAACAATTTCATTTACGAAAAACAGGACATACCAGCAACAGCGTGAGGGTCAGAGTAAAACTCCTCTAGTTGGGAAGTGGAACAGTCCAGTGCCGCCTTTAACTTCTTCAGTTTAGAGGCTCCAGCAGCGATACGGAACAAACCCTGACACGAAAGAAAATGTTGAAAATGCACAAGACCTTTGAAAAGCGCAGTAAACTGATTTGTTTATGTATAAAAATGTCTGAAAATGCAGTTTTTGTATGTGTCAGTGATGGTTTCACAGGGAAATGACTGTCTCCTTTCACTGCTATTATTAGTCTGGGTTTAGCTAAGAAGCAGAAGTGAACCAGCAGACATCTGTAACATGGATATACTGCTACAGAGTTGCTCTTGAAATGTTTGAAAGGTCATCCAGAACTCATCTGTAGCTCAACCTTGAGATAATAGTGACTGAACATGCAGCCGTTTTGAGATTCTGAATCTGTATGTCATTGTTAAAGGGAATCCATTATGCCCCTTTTCACAAGATGTAATATAAGTCTCTAAGTCTCTGGTGTTCCCAGAATGTGTCTTTGAAGTTTCACCTCAAAATACCCCACAAAGCATTTAATATAACTTGACAAATTGGGCCCTATTTGTCGTTTTGTGTGTGTCCCTTTAAATGCAAATGAGCTGCTGCTCCCTGCCCACTTTCCAAAACAGGGCGGAGCTTTAACAGGTCACGCTTATCCACTTATCCACGTATCCACTCTACAACAAAACTGAAGAATCTCATGGAGCCAGAATGTCAGAAACTGTCAGTAACGGTGTTCAGCCTTACATTGTTCAAACTGGAGTCGGACACTGATGGAGAGATATGGGAAGAAGTTACAACTTTTAGAAAGCAACTGGACATTTCTGAATGGTTAGTGGATAAATTTATGTAGTTGCTGTGGAGTTGATTCAACTCATTGACTAGCATGTGCCATCATGTTAATCTTTTGTGCAAATTCAGCGTTAAACTGACCCTCGTTTGTGAAGGAGTCTATCTATCTATCTATCTATCTATCTATCTATCTATCTATCTATCTTTTCTTCTTATTGAGACAAAAGGAACTGGTTCTGTATAAAATATTTAAAAGGCAGAAAGACTGAGCACTTCCCTGAAAATGACAACTACCTGCCATTGTGTATGCAGTAACAATGTGCATCAACTTCCCCTCGGGATGAAAACCTTAATGTAATTTCATCTGTTAGTTCTTTTGTGTTGTTTGACTGTCAGATACCTCTTCCTGCATGCCAGTCTCCAGCAGCATCATGACGCAGGCCTCTATGGGCAGAGCGATCTCTCTGCTAGTGCGTTTCAGATGTTCCTCCAGAGCTGTGCCAAAAGCTGGCTTCTCTGTCCATTTATCTATGTCAGATGATGAGAGAGAGTGAGAATAATTTGAGTTATGGCAGGATACATTTAAGAATCATCACTAGGTGTGTGTGAGGTGTGTGTGTTTAACAGATTCTGTTAGGCAAGATGATATACAGTGTGAAACAGGATACATTACAGTGCCGGCCAACAGGAAGCTTTGAAAGAGAAAGAATGATTCATAGCTGGATGATTCATAGCCAGATCTCTGGGTGCATCTCATAAAACCAGTCAAGAACATGTCTGGGTCATATTTCACCCCAAAATCAAAAGAAAAAAAAAAATTACAATTTATTTATTTATTATCTGTCATCTATCTATCAAATAAAAAGAATATTCTCATTATTAAACTGATAAAAAAAAAAATTATTATCATGAAATAAAAATACAGTATTAGTTAATGCAGATTTTTCATGTTTTTCATTATGAGAAAACACACTGTAATGATAATAATCATTGTGAAAAATGACAACTAAAAAATAAATCAAAAGTAAGATGTCTAAACAAATGACAGTATCGACAATAAGAATTTGAGGGGAAAATGTGCCTAAATAAATACGTATATACAATAAAAATTTGACAATATAATAAATTATTATTATTCAATATAGAATTATAAATTATGCATAATTTTAAGCGTTATTTATATACATTGTATTTTCTTTCATTTCTGTAGATTTTTTATGTTATTCATTCTGAGAATATTTAATGACAATAATTACACAATGAATGAAAGCTTCTAGACAAATTACAGTAATTACAGACTGACAGTGAGGTTATTTTGCAATACAACAATAAGATTTTGGGTGGAAAACGTGCTTAATATTGTTGTGAATGTCACAATACAAAAAAAAAAAAAAGCTTCATTTTCTTTGTTCCTTCTTTTTGTTGTTGCTATTTTAGGGTAAAATGTGCACTATCAAACAAGTTCTTGGACAGATTTCATGAGATTTACCCTTTTAGGTTGTAAGTTGTGACAGTTTGAATGTTATAGAGATCAGATAAATATTGTCTGTTTCTGCACACAAAACACATGCTCCATAATACACTCTGTTTAATTGTACTTAAAGGGTTAATTCACCCAAAAATTAAGCTTTTTATAAAATAAAGTGCTAAATCATAATTTAGCACTTAATTTACAAAATATTAATCTCCAACGCACGTTCACGCAATAACGTCTGCTCTCGCTTCATCACAACACACGAGTCGTGGTGCTCTCATGAACACGTTGGAGATTCATTTTTTGTACATAAAGTGGTAAATTATGTTTTTTGGCACAAATAAAGCACTCATGTTGCTTCGTAAAATTGAGGTTAAACAGTCACATGGATCACTTTAATGATGTCTTTACTACCTTTCTAGGCCTTGAAAGTGGTAGTTGTGTAGAATGGAGGGTCAGAAAGCTCTTAGATTTCATCAAAAAGATCTTCATTTGTCTTCCGAAGATAAACAAAAGTCTTTCGGGTTTGGAACGACATGAGAGTGAGTAATTAATGACAGAATTTTAATTTTTGGGTGAACTAACCCTTTAATAAGGCCATGATTTCATAAGTGTTTTGAGTGATTCATATGAAACATTTATCCAGCCAATGCTCTGTCCAGGAAGTGAAGAGTAAATATCACACCTTGCTGTGACTGTATGGTGGGCAGGACGCTTTCAATGGACGCCAAGGCTCTTCTGTGGTAATCAGCTTGAGCTTCTAACAACTGTCAAGACAAATACAAACCTCACTTTTCTATTTTTGTTTAACAAGACGACTGTGACTAAATGATCTTTAACCTACTCACTGGCTATATACTGTAAAATATAGTATGTAAACAACAGTTAAATTAACTCCACTGGTTAGACATGCTAACTACTAGCATAATAGTAAGAAGACTTATGAATACCACCAATGTCCCTTTAGGCAAGTCATTTCACTTGGCGGCCATCTTGGAAACGCCTCTCAGGCAGCTATTTCAGTTATGCAAGTGCAGTTCCTCTCTTTTTGAACGGGGAAACATCAAATTCTCCAAAGCTGTCCACTAAACTTATGATTAAATTTCATATTTGAAATCAATGAAATCTGACAACAACTCTCATAAATGTTATTTTTAAACACTGAAATCATGACAAAAATCTGCATTTTTCAGCCAATGCGCATGTGCAGTCCTAAGTGCGCGTCTCAGGACATTGACTGTTTCTGTAGCAACCGGAGCTTCTAACGGCACCTGCAGTGACATGATGACTTTACCAATTGGCAACTGGTTCTTTTATTTAGAAGGCGGGACTTATTCCGCAATATTGCGTGTTGCACTTTCTCCCATTCATAGTAATATGAGTGCACGGTCTTTGTATATCTAAAGTTTTTGATACCACTGACCTTTGACCAGTTTCTTACTGATAATTAAAGTTAAATTTGCAAGTTAAATTCATTATTCCAGTATAAATCGCTCATATAAAGCTCATAGAAATGACTTACCAACACATAATAGCGGGCATATTCTCCTTCCTTGGAGGAAAAGCTGTACATTTCAGCTGCCAGTTGATCCTAAAGACAAAACAAGATCATACTAGGCTTAAAGTGCTACCAAAGGTCACCTAGAAACCTCAATCAAATCTGACTCATATCCATACCTTGCATATTTCCATTTTGTTCTGAGCTTCATCCATCTCCTCCTTGAGTGTGTCAACTTTGGCAGCCATTGCTTGAGCATTTGCAGCTGTAGGAAATGCCTTTGTAGCCTGGTGATACCTGTATTACAGGAGTTTAAAGTGTTTTCTCTATTAGTCCAAGCAATTTGTGTTGCAATGTCTCAAAGCACCGGAAGATGCTCAGCAGACGCTGATGTGGTTATAGTGTCATGCATTTACACTACAATTCAAAAATTTGGGGTCAGTAAGATTTTTTTAATGCTATTCAAAGAAGTCTCTTATGCTCACCAAGGTTGCATTTATTTGATCAAAAATAAAAACAGATATTTTAAATTGTTAATAACATTTTAAATTATTATTGATTTCTATTTGAATATATTTTTAAATGTAATTTATTCCTGTGATCAAAGCTGAATTTTCATTACTCCAGTCTTCAGTGTCACATGATCTTTTAGAAATCATTATAATATGAAGATTTGCTGGTCATAAATTTTACTATAGAGTGCAACAGTGCCTGTCCCCTTTTTTAATGGCTTTGGTTCCGAAAGTATTTTTTTTATTAATTTTTCCTATAGGGATTTTTAGGAATCTTTGTTAAAGAGTTATAAGCCATGAACCAAGACAATCAGCTACGAGGTGAATCATAAGTTTATTGTAAAATATGCATATGCATATATATATATATATATATATATATATATATATAAACATTTAAGTATTTTGAGAGGGTAGGGCGATTACATCATTCGTGGAGCTAACAAGCTCTTTTGTCACGTGTTGCTTGTCTGGACTCTCTGATTGGTGTAAATTTCTGTGCAGCATCCTGGGTAATGTAGTTTTTCACCACGATTTCTGCTGTTAAACACGTTTATTTGATTGTTTTTTACTTCCCCCGACCGGAACCTGACTGTTGCACTCTATTATCAACATCAATGCTTAATATCCTTAATATAATCTTATTATTATCAATATCAATGCTTAATTATTTTTTTTTTGTTACAATTTTTAATGATTCTTTGATAAATAGAAAATTAAAAGAAAAAACAGCATTTTTTATTTGAAACCATTATACGTGTCTTTACTGCCACTTTTGATCAATTTAATGAATCCTTGCTAAATAA
This sequence comes from Elopichthys bambusa, assembly GCA_037101425.1. NCBI lineage: Eukaryota > Metazoa > Chordata > Actinopteri > Cypriniformes > Xenocyprididae > Elopichthys > Elopichthys bambusa. The sequence continues at coordinate 11,557,717 of CM074435.1, forward strand.
AAGTTTTAATTTTTTTTTAAAAAATAAATAATGAACCCAAACTTTTAAACAGTATATATATATATACACACCTGGCTTTTGCAGAATCAAAATCCAACACAAGCTTGGCTAAATGTTTCCTCTGCTTCAGGATGTTAGGAATATCCACCTTTAAGCAAAAAAATTGAGATATAACCAACATTGCATGTTTTAAAAGCAGGGTTTTTCCACAGGTCTTTGGCGTTACTTACCTCTGCTAGCTGGTTAAGAGGGTCTAGAATATCTCTCTCCAGCTGAACTTCATGTTGGCTCTGCTCAATGGCCAGTTTGTTTTCAGCTTCTCCACAGACTTCCATCATCCTCCTGTAGATAAAAACAGGGACAGTTCACCCATAAGTGAAAATTGTGTCATCATTTACTCACAATCATGTTGTTCTAAACCTCTATGAGTTTCTTTCCTACTATGGCTACAGTTAACTTTATGGTTACCAACATTCTTCAAAATATCTTTTTTTTGTGTGTTCAGCAGAAGAAAGAAACTCATACAGGTTTGAAACAACATGAGGATGAGTAAAATGGGATGACAGAATCCCTAAAACTATCCCTTTAACATAATGCTGCCTGGTCACTTTCATTATTCTTGGATTAACAGATGCATAATAATACGGCTCGGCGATATGGACAAAAATATCACTTTTTTTTTCTCTACATATAATTTGATACTGATATTTAATCAAAATATTAATTTCATACCTCCACAAGTAAACTCCACAAAATAAGCTACCTTTTTATTTAGAGCCCTATGAAATCAAATTCCATGTTTTCCATTTTTATTTTCTCAGGATTCTGGGTTTATGATTTATTATATACTTATCATGAAAACAGTGTCAAATGATAATGCATTCTAAAACTAACATTTTAATTAGTCTTTTAAATTGTAATCGAATGAAAACACGTAATTTACAACAAAACACATCATTTTTACTTTTTGTCAAATAAGGTGCTGTACAACAGAATTGGTATACTGGAAAAAAATCTCAGTTGTAAGACATTCCTTAAAATAATATCAAACACAACTAGTATAATTTAAAAAAAAAAAAAAAAAAAAAAAATCAAACCAATGTACTAAAACTACCACTAAAAAAAAACAAACACTAAAAGTGCTAAAAAACCACTATGAACCAATCATCATCAAGCAGCAAGGGTCACATTTTCCATCATGAACAATAATAAGTTAACATTTTACGTCATTCTATTATGCATTTCAATGAAATAACAAATGTTGTTGGATAATCATGATGCTTCCACTCTGTATTTTCACAGATCAGGACCATAAATAAGCCGCTTGCCTGAGAAAACAGATGACTCAGTGATGTTTGGTCACATTCAAAGTTTTCTCATTATGAGTATGAATCACAGGTCAGGAGGACCAGATTATGAGATGGTTTTGTCTGTCAAAGAGCCAAAGAGTTCATAAACTCACCCAATGAAAGACTCTTCTCCGAGCTGATTTCCTCCATCCAGCATGGATTGTGAAAGGGCCGTGAGAGGAAGCTTTTTCTAAGAGAAAAAAAAAACCCCAGTTCAGAAGTGTGTATATTTTGAAATATGTTTGGAAATTTAAAAGCAGCTGTTACTTACATGCCTCTTCTCCGCATCTGTGCCTATGCTACCCTGCAGACACATGGTCATCTTCTTGTGCGCATTATGGGAGACCAATCGCACATTTTCCAGGCGTCGCTCAATCTGTATTATTGCACACATTTTATTCAAATTTAAAATTAATCGGGACGTCAGTGACTCCCAGTTCCAACATCAAAAGTTCCATTCAACAATGTTCCATTACCATGGTTACAGGCACGCCTGTTCTGCATTTCCTGTAATGCTCAGCCACTTGAGTCTTTGCAAAATATTTTATGTCTTGTACACAAACACCCTTCAAAGTTTCCTGTTCTGTGCAAAAGGCCTGTTCAGTGATTTCATCTGGACTGCGATTCTGGCAAAGCTGAATTTTCAGCATCATTGCTCCAGTCTTCAGTGTCACATGATCCTTCAGAAATCACTCTAATATGATGATTTGATGCTTAAGAAACATTTATTATTATTATCAATATTGTGCTGCTTAATATTTTTTCAGGATTCTTTGATGAATAGAAAGTTCAAAAGAGCAGCATTTATTTGAATAAGAAATATTTTGTAATATTATAAATGTCTTTAGTGCCACTTTTGATTGATTTAATGCATTCTTGTTGAATAAAAAAGTGCCCCTATTATGCTTTTCGGCCATTACCTTTCATGTAGTGTGTAATATAATGTAGCTATTTGTGAAAGTAAAAGGTCTGCAAAGTTTCAAAGATCAAACTGCACACAATAAATGGAGTTATTGTCTCCCTAAAGAAAGAACCGATTCTGAACTGCCTAAAACAAGTTGTCAGTAATTCAAGTCTTACTTTTAACTCGAACCTATGCAGGTTTGTAGCACGTTTGCATAATGTCTTCATTGGTTGCCTGTAAACAATGTCTACTTTGACCCTCAAACACTGTAGTTGTAGTTGAGGCCTGGAAGAGTTTTGTTCGTGTTGTCAACATGTCGAGAAGAAGCTGTTTTCTGTGCTGCAAAAGCAAATCCACTTTGATGCAAGGATGATGACTGGGTCATCTGACCAATCAGAGCAGAGAAGAGCAATCACAACAGACTGGACCGTCTGACCAATCAGAGCAGAGTAGGTTTGCAGAAAGGAGGGGTTTAGAGAGACCAAGTCTCTTTTTTTGACGTTTTTGACGTTTGATGCATGTAAACCTATTGTAGGAGACCTCAAAACAAAAATAGGACACTTAAAAAATCTTTTGTGCATCTATTATGAAAAGTATAGTCATCTCCAGGAAAAGCAGAAAAATTGTGCTTTCTGGTTGTGTCTTCATAGAGTTGGTCATCAATTTATGTTTGTGACCTGCAGTCCTGGACTGGGCCTGGACTGGAAAAGCTTTTATAGTGGACAATATGTTAAAGAGTTAAAGCTACATCGAGCATGAGGAACCAGGCAAGAAAAATGTCTGCACTGTGCCAGCAAAGCACATACAAGCGGCCTGAGTTTAGAGACCAGCTGGTTGTTTACCCGCATCTTTTATTTTGAGAAAAACTCTGTCAAATGTATTTTCAGTTCTTTTGCCCAAACCCTTTTCCATACAGTATGTGCAAGAGGCGAATCTGCAAAGTGTGACAGTCCCTTAAATAACTTCAGACAGTCGCAGTGGAACTGAAACTCTCCATGTGAGAGGACTGCTCTTTTCAGCATCTCAGAGTCATGCTACTTCTGTTTGCAACTCAAACTCATTTTAATAAAAGCTCACCACAAAGGCACCCAATTCATCAACACATGCAACCTACATTTATACCTAGAGTCTAGGTCTAAGTGTACATACTGTCTGTGTTGTTTTAGCGCAATCTCAAATTTCTCAATTTAATGTAATATAATTATATATATATATATATAAAAATGTTAATATTAAAAATGTATCACAGCTTCAACAATATTAAAATATTAAGCAGTACAACTGTTTTTAACATTGATAATAATAAGAAATGTTAAAATGATTTCTGAAGGATCATGTGACACTGAAGACAGGATTAATGATGCTGAAAATTCAGCTTTTCCATCACAGGAATAAATTACACTAATCATTTCTAAAAATATAATAAAATAGAAAACAAACACACCTTTAAAATGGTTTCTGCTAAAAAAATGCATATAACATGTAACCTTCCACTCATTTTCAGATACAGGTTTGTTAATGGAATGAGGAAAAGGGAAAAACGAAGAGGAAAAGAGCTGCAGTACAGATGTTCTGATCAGCGCTCCACAGTTCCAAGCAAAGCAAACGAGACAAACAGGAAATGATGAAGGGTCATACCGGCCTGTGGCAGCACTCACTCAGCAGGGGTCATAACTCCCACTGGAGCACAATTACTGAGAGTGACTTTGAAACGGTAGTTTGTCAAGCTGCTCATAATTTAAACTACAGTCAAGCTATTCTGGTAAATGAGTAGTCAGCTACACTGCAACCTACTAACAACCACATCGAAGCTCTTTAAGGGGACAATGTATATAACTAACATACATAATAGATGATATTTAATTTATTTTTTTCCTATAAAGGATGACACATTAAACTTAGCATTTAACAGATACATTTACAAAAAAATACAACAAAATAAATTTAGAAAACAGTATTTTAAAAAGGACCTATTATGCTTTTAGTGTGATATTGCCAAATGGTCGCATTTTGTGACCTTTTTTTTTTTTTGCGACTAAATTATGTATCGCGATTCTCTCTCTAATTGATTCTGAGCTTAGTTTTCAACAGCAGATGGCACTGCGTGCTTTAGAAACACCCATACTCTGCTTCCTTCCAATTCCTTACACACACCACTTGAACCTTCTATAAAATAATCATTCATAAAGTTCGAAAAGTGCGAATTACAAGGGTGTTTGCCAATTTAACGATTGTATCACTAGATTTAGCGACTTCCCCGACCCTTTTGAGAATTTTTCCAAAAGCCTAGCAACAAATGACTTTTTGTACAAACCTTATCTAGATTGTGACTCTTCCACTGATCTATATTTATATTAATATAGATCAGCGGACCCGCCAGTATGACGTCGACCAGTTTTAGCTACTTTCTACTGAAAGCAATTGGCAACACTGTTGTTTGCAGTGGGCTGTTTACATTAACCTCGCGTCATAAAAGCATTCTGAGGTGCAAATACAATCTCAGACTCAGCCGAACGCACGAGCGCTCTTCTTCGTGAGCATTTAAGTGTGGTTAAAAATAGCCTAGAGCGCCATCTGCTGTTAAAGCAACACCATGGGACATTTGCTCACGGTTCCCCCATATGGTTGATAAACGCAACTGTCTGTTATCAGCGTCGTAAATACTGTCGCTGTATAAGCTTCCCCGTGGGCAGCGCAATACACGTGAATTTGTTGACTAAGCTGACGGAACTGGCGAATGCAGAAACCTCGTTTGGAAACCATGTCCACCGACCAGGTAAAGTAGCCCGTGTTACACTATGTTCTACAAATATCATTACATAGTTTTATTTATTGTTACTCCAGAATTGAAAAGTACGATGACAAAAAGAATGGTAGTACGTTAGCCTAGTTTTTTTGCTCGCATAGTTTGCGTTGTTTGCAAAGGGTGTCATTTGTATAATAGAATAAAAAGTTGTCTGCATGGTTTTGAGACATATTAGATCATTTCGTCTTATAGTTAGCTGTTGGCTAACTCCACCCAGGCTACGAGTAAAATATGACGTATGCCGTAAAGCAGGTCGCACTCTTCCACTGGCAGGGGATGGGCGGGGCTGTGTGAACTGACCCGAACACGAAACTTGCAGAGTGTGATTGTAGCTGCTAAGAGGCTGCTAAGGTAGCAGCGGCAGTAGAATAGTGTCCGGTTAAGAATTGTTCTACCACTGAAATAATTGTAGAGTTTTTAAGGTTGAAAAACTACAGTGCTGCTTTAAAAACTAAGCTCAGAATCGATTTGCGATGCATTTGGTAAATATCAGAAACAATCCATGAATTGCAATGCATCGATAATATTTAGGGCTGGGACAATACTATTTTTTCGGAGAAGGTGTGATTATTGCTTCAGTACTCTCAGTTGTAGAGTTGTCTATACATTACAATGTGTCATAAAAAGCAGTGTTTAGTGAATCTACACTGCTAACACGGTTTGGAAAAAACAGCTCATTATGGGAAAAAAGCTCTCCTGTTTTAAAACCAGCTACTAAAAAATATAGTACAGTTCGAAGTGTTACTCCCTAAAGCTGGATCTCAAAAACTCCAACCACAACCAGAGAAAGCAGCTCTAACAGGGGCCGTCTGCCAACACCGCTGCCTTTTAATCTGGCAGACCTTCAAAACCCAGAAAACATCCAAACCACTCCGTCTGAATCATTTCAAGACGGAGTTTATGGCCCATTATCATGTTCCTTTTCCCTCCTGCAAACCCGAGGCAGCGTAAGACGCAGAGCAATCAGGCAGTTAAACTTTGACCCTTGGACATGGAATGCATGAATGAAGGTGAAGGAACAGCATATAAAGCTCTGGCGAGAGTCCGTCGAGTCTCAATGATTTCCTGCACGCACCGTTGTGCACAGACATGTTTGAACATGAGATCCTTTTTAAACAATGAGGCAGTCATTAGACTGATTTGGGGTTTTTTTCAGAATGAGTGTTTGCTTTGGAAGATTATGGCTTTCATGCAGTATATTGAAATTAAAATCACAATCTACATACGCCATCATAAAGCTGCTAAAACTTGGTGCTTTTCAAGCTATTTTTAAGCTATTGTTTGTTCATAACAGTCGTAGCTGCATGCTTACTTGTGCAAACATAGTCCTTGTGACGTTAGAAATGCCTAAATAAAATCAATTAGTCTCAGACAGTCAGTTGCTTTTCTGCTATCTGCAAGATGCCAGAAAAAAAAGGAGTGGGGAGGGGTGTGAAGGATGAGAGATTGTGGGAAAGAAAATGAAGAATGTAAAGGACCAAAGTTCAACTGAGATAATCTTACTATAACTGAAAGCAAAAGAAAGAGATGCTGGGAAGCTCACCATTAACACTGAATAAGAGCTAATGTAATACTTGAGCACTATCTGCTATGCTGTGTCTTTATATTCATTCATGTTCAATATTGATATTAATATGAATGCATACAGAAGGGATAATGTACAGTCAGTTGGTCAGTTGGTCTTGTTTCACTCTAAAAGCATTTGTTTTGCCATGAATGACTGGTACATTATCCTGCTTATTGCACAACTACTCACCAAATAAATAAATAAATGGACATAAATATTAAAATATTGATACATAAATATTGATTTGAGTTCATGTGTGAGAAAAAAAGCCTGTGGAATGATATAAGAGGCACCAAATATCTCACATATGTAGGAAATCGTGCACTAGAGACAATGGTTAATTATATACCAATGTACAGTAGTACACAAAAATATTTGACCACCAAAAGTGGCGATTGACCAATCAGAATCTAGTATTCAAGAGAGCCGTAAAAATAAAACATGATACTGATTTAGTATTAATTTAATCACTTCTAGGATTATTATCGTTAAGTAAAACTAAAACTATTAAAAACTTTAATTGAAATAAAGCTGAATTAAAATAAAATATAAACGTTAGATGAAAAAAACTAAGTTAAATTTAGAAATGTTGCCTTGGTAACTAACTGAATTACCAATTGGAAATTACTAAACCTCAACTAAAACTAAATTAAATAAAAAGTAAATGAAACCTATCATAACAACCTAAAAGTGATATTTTAAAATAAAAAAGGCAAAAGGCACATAACAAAATTACTAAAAATGTAATTGGAAATAAAATGAAAACTGAAAAATAAAAGCTCATTCAAAATATTAAAACAATTTTATAAAACACAACCGACACTAAAATCACACTAGTGACTTCAAGCTGGAATGCTGGATGATTTGTGCAGTCATTCAGTGTTGTGTGATAAAGTCATGGAGGGAGAAAATAGTCACCATAAGAAGGTCGTCACTCAGTACTTCTGTCTTCTCCGCTCTGTGGACAAAAAAGGGAAAAACAGTGTTTGGTTATACAGACAGACTACATAATGAGCAAGCTTCATGTGCTTTTTGATATTCTTCAGCTTGACTGTGAAATCAGGTCAGTATCACTATAAAAAGATGCCAAACCAAAAAAACACCATCACGCAAGAACAAGGTTTGAAGCCTTCACTCCACATGTAAAAATGATTGAATCATTCTAAACATCATCCATTCAAAACAGCCATTGCAGTTCAAAGGATATTCTAAATGTAATCATTTATTTTCCAACTGTGTCAACAAACTGTTGATTTGGCACATGTCACAAAAAAAAAAAAAATCTACTTCCTGCTTTCTGCATTCCACATTGTTTGTTATGGCAACAGCAGTAAAGGGGCGGGGCTGATGATGCTTTACACACACTCTTGTCAGCAAAAGAGGGTGGAGCTTCATAAATAATGAGTAGAGACTCCCTTTGACCAGAGACCATAAAAGTATCACAAATTTTGCCACGTGGACATTGTACAGTCTGGATGTTCCCAAGGCATGATCTGTGATAGTTTCAGCACTTTCATTTATTCATATAAAGTTGTGTGTAACAGTTATGTGTGCTATAAAAGGAAAATATCACTAACCCTTTTACACTGAAAAGGCCAGTTCACACCAAGGACGATAACTATAACGATAATGCTAGTTGTAATGATAGTTGTAAAAATCGTTCTAAATATAAAAGAGTAGCAGAGTTCACACCAAAACTATAATGATAACGACACAGAGGAACAATATCGCCGAAATCACTTTCAGCTGATGAATGATAAAAACATTGAGAGCCAATCAGAATCCATCCTGATTTAACACGCTCGAGCATTTAAAGCGGCAGACGACAAAACTGCAGCTCGCACTTAGAATAAACTGAACAATATCATCCGCTAATTTGTGGACACCAATATAGTTACACTTTACACTTTACAATAAGGTTCATTAGTTAAACATTAGTTAAAGCTGCAGTCAGGCATTTTTCCTTTTTGTCGCCATCTCTGTTTGAAACCTGCGATTGCAGTCATATGCAGAATTATTATCGTTACGTGCGTTGGCACGACTCCTCAGCGGATGAATCTAATGTTTGCTGACAATCACTACACTGGTGTGGATACTGTACTTCAGAATCACAGATTGTAGTCTTAAAAGCATGACCAATATAAGAATTTCACTGGAGAATATCAGCTGAACAAGTAACATTTCTGCCACTTTTGTTCTGAACAACTGAGGAAAAAAGCATTAGGCCTACAATAAATCGCACTGTCAATGGTTATTAAATCTAACGATCGATTAGCTCGAATCACGTCAAAAAACGTGCAAATTATTATTATTGTTATAGTTTGTTCTTAAATTGTTAATGTTAACAACATCAGCATTGCGCGACTGTGTATTAGCGTTACCTATAGATTTCAATTTCTGTAGCCAGTCCACAATCCGAAGTCTTTTGACTACGGGTGAATCTCCAGTTGTCACTGATGATTGTCATTTGGACCTTTCTTGATTACAATCCGCCATCAAAATGATAAGTTTAGCTATTTAAGCTGCTGTGAGAAAAGGTTATAAATGATCCGCTACAAGCAGAATCCTCACATGATAAAGCTACTTGCTGGATCTCCTTCCTTTCTGTTTACAGGCGTGACGTAATGACGCAAAGACGAACGGCTGCATGCTCGAATTTCCCACGGAAATCCACCAGGTCGCTCTTATTATAAAACATTATTACTAGCTTACCGTTGTGAATCGGGCTAAGATAAGGAGATAGTTTTGAACACTGGCTGACTATGTACTTGCTCAAAAATTGATTTTGGATCATTTTTAACCAAAAAAAGTTCCGGACTGCAGCTTTAATGTATTAACTAACATGAACTAACCATGAGCAATACATTAGTTATTGTATTTACTCATCTTCGTTAATGTTAGTTAATGAAAATACAGCAGTTCATTGTTTGTTCATGTTAGTTCACAATGCATTAACTAATGTTAACATTATTAAGATTTTAATAATGTATTAGTAAATGTTGAAATTAACATTAACAAAGATGAATAAATGCTGTAGACGTGCAGTTCATTATTAGTTGACTAATATAGTTAACTAATGAACCTTATTGTAAAGTGTTACCGTTATAGATTTCTTTATAATTATCGTTCTTGGTGTAAACAGCCTTTAATCTATCCAGTAAAAATATCGAAAAAAAAAAAGAAAAAAAAAACTGACTTGAGAAGCACTGAGAGTTAACTTGAAGTAACTTGTTCTATTGCTTTTGGAGGTTTATGCTTCAAACAAGAAAAAACTAAACAAAACTAAACTTTAATGTTGTCTTCATATACTCAATATATTAGGACTTATACAAAACAAGTCCATATATATATTTTTTTTTTGCATTTTGCCTTCTCACAAGTTAATTTAAATAATAATTTAAGCCTTTTATTAGTTATAATAAGCCTTTTTATTATTATCAGTTTATTTTGGTATCATTAGGATAATATTATAGCTTTTATTAATATTTTGAATTACATTTTTTATGTTTTTTATGTTTATTGTTTATATTTTCCATTTTCATTTTAATTGCACTTACAAATTTTAGTAATTTTGTTGTTTTTGTTGTTCTTTTAAAATTTTTCTATATAGTTTTTATTAATTTTGTTTCAGTTTTAGTTTAAGTACATTATTTTTCAAATGTTGCCTTGTCATCTAACTGAAATAAAAAAAAATTATATTTTATTTTATTTTATTTTATTTCAGTTAACGTTTACTTGATTTCAAGTAACAAGATTCAAGTAACAAAGATTCTATATTTTAGTTTCAGTTATAATAATAACCCTTTCTTGATTATTATTAATAATAATATTAATCTGTTAATTGGGTGTACATCTGGCTAGCTTTCAAAAACAGCACATAGTATTTCTTGAGAAATTGGCTGTAGGGCTTAGTGCTTTTTTCCATGTGCTAAAACTGCTGATCCAGCAGTGAAGATCAGTCAGAACTAGAGCAAACCATTAATCTTTTTAATGTCATAGAATCGTTATCACCACACAACCAATGCAACTGCTATTTATGTCTACAACTTTCATGTGATGACACCAACTGACACACAAAGACAATCCATCAGGGTAAAAGGACCTTTCTCAAGGGCACCATGGTGATTATTTTGGTTCAGTAGATCAATATTAAAGTTCTTGACAGATATTAGAGGTTGTCGTCATAGACATAATTTCATTTCTAAAAGAGAGAAATAATCCACATTCAGAACAGAAAACTTAGATAAAAGCCACAAAACTGGTCACGTAACAAGAGAAAATATCCCTAAGATCCCATTACACAGGCTGAGAATGACCTCACATTATGCGGGAGGGAATTTTTAGATTTCCATCAGTACTGAATTAGCATTGATCTTGTGTTCAGCCGATGCATATCGGGTTGGGTATCAACCTCCAGAAATACAACAGCTAACATTTCACACACATTTAAAGTTGAAAATACAGCATACCAGCAGCACCTAACTAACATGTTTAGATAAAGATCTATGAAGATCTAAGCTTTAGCTCATCAAAATGTCCTTCAAAGTACAGAATTGATCTCGGAAGTCTGTAAATGTCTCTAAGTAATCTGATTCTGAGTACAAGATTAACTGGATCATAATGAGTAATGTTTTCTATTCTGTGATCATATTGAAGCAGAATCTGATTGGTGGAAGGTTTAAATGTAAATACAACATCTAATCAACAGTACTGGAGCTCAAGTCTTGCAAACTGGTACTCTATATTATCCCTAACAGACCTTTGCAGCTTTTGTTTTGACCCTAAAAAATAAGGGGTTTAAATGAAAAGATTAAAGTCTCTTACACTGTGTTCCAAATTATTATGCAAGTGACATATCAGTAGGATTTCAGTACAATAAACATTCAGATTTTAGTTTTCTAAGAAAGTGTTTGTTTGTTTATTTATCCATTTTAGATATTTTAGATAACTGATATCCAACGTTTCTCATCCTCTCGATGAAAGAAATGCTTTTTTAATGGAACATTCTATTCGATCATTCTTTAAACATTAAGGGAATGTTACTTTTGAAAGTTCTCTGAACATTCTGAAACAAGTAGTAACATTTAAAAAACGTTAGATGAGCATCCAACGTAGTGCCCAAAATGCTTCAGAAAAAATGTTCCATTAATAATATAGTATAAATAACATTTTTGTGCTAATGTTTTGAGAACATTATTAAAGACCAGAAAACTTTGAACTAATGTTCTATTACGTTACTGAAAGATTGTTTGTTCATAACTTTGAGAGTACCTTGCCAGAAAGTGCAGCAATGTTCTGATAACATTCCCTGTTAGCTGGGCTGCTGTTAGATGAACTGCTAAGATCGATGACACATAATAAAGCTTTAGACTGAGTGACTCTTGCCATGATTTTCATTTGACCAGCTCAATGAACATCTGTTTTTGGTTTCAGGAAAAGAAGGAAATTCAATGTTCATCAGCATGGTTGAAAAGCATAAGTATCCTGTATCTAAATGGACAGCTTTGATGAGTAGAGCCCTGCTGTCAGCGCCAACATTTTGTGCTTAAAACATTTGAACAATTCTACATTCAGAAATAGCAATAAATGACCCAATTTTAGAAATTATTTCTAATTAGCATCTGATACAAAATCAATTACATTTCCAACTTACAAGTTACGCACCAAAGTTTAAAACTTCATTACAAATCACTTTGTGCACAAGTATGCAGCATCACTAAAGATGCAGGATATCTCCTACAATATCATTTTTAGGGACTGTTTACACAACACCATTTTCAACTAAAAATGGAAAACTTTTTATGCATTTTGGCCGTTTGGTGTGCTGAAAATACAAACTTTTGAAAACGGGTTTCAAAGTGAACATTTTTGAAAACGATACCATTATCATCTCTGTGTAAACCACAAAAATGAGAATTTGTGAAAACCGTCACGTCATGCGTATTACGCATTCAGTCTATAGGCGCGTAGTGTTTCTTTTTAATTGTGGATCCGTGTGAATGGGGATCGTTTTGAAAACAATGGTGTCTGTACACAAAAAATGCAAAGGAAAACCTTTCAGTTTCTAGTACATCGCTGTCGTGTAAACTTAGCCTTAATCAAAGACTATAAGTTATTAGAGTTAAAATTAATATCAGCAACTTTATATATATCACAGAAGACAGAGCAATTCCAAAGCCTTTCAATCATTGTAAAATCTCTGACTGTGTTTCTTTTGCAGCAGAGGCAAAACTAACTGGAGCCGTAACCTAACCGACTGTATCAAAACGTGGCGTCTCTCTGGCCTGGAAAGCCGCCATGAAAGCTGGCCCGACTATTATACCTCCAACTCTGGATTACCCCGGATCTGCATTCTGCATCAAACGCTCTGATAGACTGTGACAAGCGAATGATGAATCTACCAGCTGCCTGAGATGTTTAACTCAGAGATGAAGAGTGAATCTAAATAAAGACATTGTAAAAACAATGTCTTGGCAAAAACGTTATGCAAATGTCAATGTTTATGCAAAAAAAGCTCAATAATGAAAAGCATAAGATATTTTGACCTAACTTAACCCTTTCACCCTTGTACAAGTAAATATGCAAGGGAAGGCAACTTATGCCTGTCATTCTCTGACAGGCCCTTGAAAAATCTCTCAAGGGAAACCAGTCAAGCCAACTCCAAGTTCCTCTTGCTGTTTCTGAGTGAATTTGTTTCTTGAGATCTGCAGAGATCAACAGAATGCTTCTGTATGCAGTAAAAAGGCAAGCAACAGTAAGCAACCACACAGCAACATGCTAACAACCACTCAGAACACCTTAGGAACCACATAAAAACGCCCTGGCAACTACTTTCAACTCTATTTGATATGCATTATTGTTAATGATGTACTATATATATATAAACACATTGTTATTAATAGCCGCTTTTCCACTGTCGGGGTGAACGGTTCTAAGAATCTAAGAACAGTAAGGAATGGTTCCAGTTGTAGTTCCACTTGAGCTTGGTTTGGCACAGCACGATTACAAATCCAGAATTCTTTCAGGGTTTGCTAACCGTGTGGGTAGCATGTGTGTAGTGATGTCGCCACTCAGGATAGGTCAATTGTCTGTTGCCTGGCTGTCAGTTTCTCAGTAGCTTGCAAAGCGGGCTATTTAAGCGACGTAAACGCAAGTTTATAATAAAATAAAAATAAATATCTGATCGTCCTCCATAAGAGGCCTTTTTATTACATTCCAAAGAGCTTAGTTTTTATCCCCACACAGGGACAATGAAACCATATCGGTAATGGAACGCATTGGAATGGTTAAGCAATGAGAACGGGTTGGCCGAAGGTGGAAATGCGGCTAATATGGTTAATAATAGTGGCTAATATTTAATTATGGGCACTCATTTCCAAATACTTTTTGATATTAGCTCGCATTTACATTAACATTTAATTCTTTAACGTCGGCATGAAATGGAAGTCGGAGGTTTCATATTGTGAGTCAAATGGATTCTCATACAAGAATAAATGTAGGGCGCGACTTGATTTGGTCCATAGGGAATTGATTTGATGGTTGTGGTTTGCTATTGGTGGATCTCATGTGAGTGACAGGTTGCCCCGCCTTTACGCCAGTAAACACATCATCAGAAAAGAGATGGATGGAGGGAGGGGAAGTTATTTTGATTATGAGGGCTAATGAATTAAAAAAAAAAATGCATGCATGGATAAATCATTCATGATAAATAATGCTATATTCCATTAAAAAAAAAAAAAGTTAATTTTGATTTCATGGTGACTTCAAGAGCAAATTCCTATAATAATGGTCCCAACCTATTCTCAATAACTACTCATTTTAAATCCATATTTAATACGGTACATTATGTTGTGATGTCTTAATTCACTTAGGCATAACAACATTGTTTTGAAGAAAATAAATAAAAAAAATTAAATGACAAACAATATTTTTATATTGTATATAAAATAATTATTGAAAATAAAATTAAAATAATGAAACTTTCATTTTATTTCATTATTATTTTTATTATTATAAATTTCATTTTATTTCATTATTATTTTCATAAAATGACAATAATTATCATCAGACCAGTATCTGTCAGTTTTTCAATATATTGGTGCATCCTTAATTGATGAATGAGCAAAATCACAGTACTAATTTATAGTAGCTACATTAGCCTAATAAAATGTCCATTAATAACTGCTACAGATGTGTACAGACTTATCCAACAAGCGATATGAAGTAATTTGTTTTATATTTATACAGCTCATATATTTGCATTTATTATTTCAGTCAAATAGATGTTTGATGATACTAATAGAGATATGCCCCTAAAATACAGAAGACCAAAATGCCTCAATCTCATTCTGTCAGTTCAGTTCTGCAATGTTGTGTTCATGGGAAACTATTCATACTTTTACACATAATGTCAAAGTGTCAAATCAATGGAAAATAAAATACATGACCTGTAGTTTATAACTTTGACCACATCAGACCTTTCTTTTGCTGTGCACTTCAGTCCTGCTCGCGCGCACACAGTGACACTCCCAACGTTAGTGTGCATTTTTACACGAACCAGAGTAGAAATATTCTAAATAATCAGTATATAACACACTAACCTCCCAACAGTCTGGTTGGCGAGCTGTTTCATGCGGTTGAACTGCTTCTTCATCTTGATTCTTCTTCATCCACCAACATATAAAACTTTGAAAAGTCGTTGTTTTATCAAACTGACGCCCGCACACGCGAAGCTCCCATTGCGCACTCAACTGGACACGAACCTGAGAGTCATTTACTGCTCATAATCATTTATAAACCGTGCGTCCAACGTGTTCCTTTCGTTTCTCATCCTCTCGATTTCTGGTTTAGTCAGTGAGCTGCAGTAACACTGAGGAAATAGGAAGTGCAGTTCACTTCCCTATTGTGGAGCACAGTGGGTTGTGACACATGACACCTTGACTGAAGTAGTTTGATTAAACTGGATGGTTAAAACTCTGGTTCATATATTTAAATAATAATCGTGTTATTGGCTAAGATTAATGATAACTTGAGTTTGTTTATTGCAAAAAAAGAAAAAAAAAAGTGCAATTGTAAAATGTAAATAGTAATTCAAGTCCTTTAAATAACCTACATTCACTCTGTATGCTGAAATCACATTATTTATTTTTCTCTGTAATAGCGCCATCTGTAGATCAAAGCGGAATAGCTGATAAAGCTAATTAGCTTTAAAGGGTTAGTTCGCCCAAAAATGAAATTTCTGTCATTAATTACTCACCCTCATGTCGTTCCAAACCCGTTAAACCTTCGTTCATCTTCAGAACACAATTAAGATATTTCTGATGACATCCGAGAGGTATATGACTCCTCCATAGATAATATAATCAACACTTTCTAGGTCCAGAAAGGTACTAAAGACATTGTTTGAAAACCAAATATTAAATCTTTAAAAGTTGAGACATTTTTATTATACTAACACCAATGGTACAGAATGGGCATAAAACCTAGGACAGGTTTAGATGAAAAAAATCTGTATTATGGAATATTTCCTAAATGGAAGTAAATGGGGATTCCATAGCCCAGTGTTCCAGTGCATTCCATTTTATTTTCTGTTGTTTGAGGTCATTGGTCCACATCTCAATATTTACAGTTTTTCTGTATTCTGTGTTCAGGTAGAAACAAAGTATTATAATAAGACTTGGTTGCACACCTGATAATGCATTTAATAAGGCTTATTTAAGGAAAATATCTGCCAAAATAAATCCACCTGACCTAAAGGTGCACTCTCTTATCAACACCTCAACTAATGTCTTATGTTGATTCTTGGGAAATTGTTTTTCACAATTGCTAAGACACATTTCTTGAAAGCTTCACCCATTTTCTCACAACATTAAACACAAAACCAAATCTTCAAACTACATTCACAAAATCCCTGACTCTTCTGGCAAAATCAAACTATCGGCTCAAAACCATTTCACCTGTACTCAAAATCAAACAATGCTTTCAGATCACACATCAGTGAATATACCGATCATTCATTAGACATTACATTAAAACATGGAGAACACAGCATCCAGAGCATGAGGTTACGGGGGAAAAATCATATATGAATATGTTGTATACTGTATAAAGTGCAAGTATAGATTGTATTCAATTTTGTATACTATTGAATGTCTGTATATTCAGTATATTCAATCAAAGTCAATGAGAGATTAATTCTGCATTCTTCATGTTGGGTCCTGCTTGAGGACTCACATCACAGACAATGTTGTCTCTTGCCAGGCAAAAGGGAAAAACCCTCTGGTGTGCCAGATCCTGCCTTGACAACACTCTCCACACCTTGCTCTTCCTCTTCCTCCTCGTCCACCACCTCTTACATTTCTTCCTCCTCTCCCTCTCGATTGTTTCCACCCATTGTTGGTATCAATATTCAATTCACATGTGCACTCTGAGCTGTAGGCTTATGTTTTGTGTAGGTGGTTTGAGCACATCATTAGTAGCAAGTGTAAACTGTAAACTTGAGTGTCCAGATTTAAAAAAAACAATTTGACATTTAGCAATTCAACTTTTTTAACCCTTTCATGCATAGAGGTCACTACACTGGACAGCTTTTTTTCTTGCATATGCATGGGTTTTGATGGCATAATTGCACATCAACCTCTACAGTGGACCCTAGTGCATCATCCTATACAGGTGCTGGTCATATAATTAGAATATCATCAAAAAGTTGATTTATTTCACTAATTCCATTCAAAAAGTGAAACTTGTATATTATATTCATTCATTACACACAGACTGATATATTTCAAATGTTTATTTCTTTTCATTTTGATGATTATAACTGACAACTAAGGAAAATCCCAAATTAAGTATCTGAGAATATTGTGAAAAGGTTCAATATTGAAGACACCTGGTGCCACACTCTAATCAGCTAATTAACTCAAAACACCTGCAAAGGCCTTTAAATGGTCACTTAGTCTAGTTCTGTAGGCTACACAATCATGGGGAAGACTGCTGACTTGACAGTTGTCCAAAAGACGACCATTGACACCTTGCACAAGGAGGGCAAGACACAAAAGGTCATTGTAAAAGAGGCTGGCTGTTCACAGAGCTCTGTGTCCAAGCACATCAATAGAGAGGCGATGGGAAGTAAAAGATGTGGTAGAAAAAAAGTGTACAAGCAATAGGGATAACCGCACCCTGGAGAGGACTGTGAAACAAAACCCATTCAAAAATGTGGGGGAGATTCACAAAGAGTGGACTGCAGCTGGAGTCAGTGCTTCAAGAACCACTACGCACAGACGTATGCAAGACATGGGTTTAAGCTGTCGCATTCCTTGTGTCAAGCCACTCTTGAACAACAAACAGCGTCAGAAGCGTCTCGCCTGGGCTAAAGACAAAAAGGACTGGACTGCTGCTGAGTGGTCCAAAGTTATGTTCTCTGATTAAAGTAAATTTTGCATTTCCTTTGGAAATCAGGGTCCCAGAGTCTGGTGGAAGAGAGGAGAAGCACACAGTCCATGTTGCTTGAGGTCCAGTGTAAAGTTTCCACAGTCAGTGATGGTTTGGGGTGCCATGTCATCTGCTGGTGTTGGTCCACTGTGTTTTCTGAGGTCCAAGGTCAACGCAGCCGTATACCAGGAAGTTTTAGAGCACTTCATGCTTCCTGCTGCTGACCAACTTTATGGAGATGCAGATTTCATTTTCCAACAGGACTTGGCACCTGCACACAGTGCCAAAGCTACCAGTACCTGGTTTAAGGACCATGGTATCCCTGTTCTTAATTGGCCAGCAAACTCGCCTGACCTTGTTGTGAAGAGGAAGATGCGATATGCCAGACCCAACAATGCAGAAGAGCTGAAGGCCACTATCAGAGCAACCTGGGCTCTTATAACACCTGAGCAGTGCCACAGACTGATCGACTCCATGCCACGCCGCATTGCTGCAGTAATTCAGGCAAAAGGAGCCCCAACTAAGTATTGAGTGCTGTACATGCTCATACTTTTCATGTTCATACTTTTCAGTTGGCCAAGATTTCTAAAAATCCTTTCTTTGTATTGGTCTTAAGTAATATTCTAATTTTCTGAGATACTGAATTTGGGATTTTCCTTTTTACTGTAAATAAATGTATTTGTGTTATTAGAATATAATTTGAATTAACAAGAAAAAGGTAATGTGATTACATACGTAATATATGTCACAAGTTACAGTTTTTTTCATCTGCTTACACACATTTTGAAAACTTTGCCTCTTTTTTTCAAAACGTTACACACAAATCCAAGAATTGCACACACAAAACGGAAAATGCCTCACTTCTCTTGCAAAATGAATCACTGCATTCAAAATATCACAAACACATCTGAAAAGCAAACATTTTCTTACTTTTCAAACACATTTGCCATAATATTCTATTTTTGGATATATCATATACACACAGTTATTCAAAACCTAAAGCTCTTCTTTCATAAGCTGCTATGTACATTTTTGTACAAGATTGAAAGTAATTGGTAGAGAGATGTTGAAAAATTCACGGTAAACAGGAAAGCAAGATTGAAACCTTTACTGTAAGCATTTGTGGTTGTGAATACAGTATTGCACAGTAAGTAAGAAAATATAATACATCAACCATGTGTAGTTGGACAAAAAAAAAAAAAAAAAACAGCAACCAAAAAAACCTAGCATAATTTCAAAAAAGGTGAATATTCCAAAGGAATGGTGTGTATGTATGTCCTGGTAGGGGACCAAATGTCCACACAAGTATAGTAATACCAGTGCATTTTGACTTTGTGGGGACATTTATATACAGAATATACAGTATAAAAACCATTACGTCTATGGAATGTCCCCATAGAACATGGTAACCCAACATGTGTGTGTTGTGTGTGTGTTTGTTAGTGGGTGAGATGGTTGGGTGTATCTAGGCTCCATCTCTCCTCCTGGCTGGATCCAACCACAATACTTCATCCACGTCACATGCTATGTTCTCTCTTGCATATCCAACCTTGGATGGAGGCAGTGTCAGTGTCTTCACATGCCTCCTCCATTGCCTGGAAAAGTGTTATGTTGACATAGGGACAACGATCATGCACTTTCCAGCACCATATGGAGAAAAATTCCTCAATAGGGTTTAGAAATTATGAACATGGAAGCAAGTAAACACCAGAAAAGTTGTTCAAAATCTATAACTTGACCTTTGGCCTATTTATAGGCCTATTCTAAAGCCATGATTGGTTGGTGTTAAGTAAAGCAATGAGTCTTTGCACATGTGAGGCACTGATGAATTAGTGTGGCATTTTGATTGGTTGTGTTTGAAAAAGGAAATCAAGATACTTCCTGTTAGATTTTTGTGTGTTACATAGAGAACTGTGTGTTGTGTTTTGCAAAAAGTGTTTTATGAAATTGAAAATAGAGTCGAAGGCCGAGAATTAGTGTATGGTTTTGCAGATTTCGTGTGTGGTTCTGCTGTTTGAGTGTCAGGTTTCAGAAATTGTGTGACAAGTAAAGATTTTGTGTGTAAGCAGTTGAAAAAAACTGTATTACAAGTAATGTACGTCCATACAAGTGGACATCTGAAAATGTATTTCAAATCTTGTTTTTCATGCCCTAAGAGCAATAAAGACACATTGGGAATAAATCCTGACTGAGGTTATCAAAATTCATGCATGAAAAGGTTAAATTTTATACTGAAATAGGCCTACAAGAACACTAAACATACAAGACTCAATCAAATATATCACATGAGTTTACTTTTCGGTCTGTTGATCCGCAATTTTGCGACGTAATGCCGTTTTGACTGTCAGGTAGAAGTCTGCTGTGGAGCTTGGCTCGTTTCAATGTGGACTTGACAAAACTCCACATCGAGGGCGCATATCGATCTCAAAGGGGTAGGCATCCTGAAACCTAAAATGACAATTGGGACACAGCAGGGGTACAAGTTTCACTCAGCCCAGCCCAGCCCAGCAGAGTTTATCTTTAACTCTAATTAAACACACCTTATTCAGCTAATCATGTCATTTAGTCTTATTTGAAAACTACAGGTGTGTTGAAGAAGGGTTGGAGCTAAACTCTGCAGGACTATGGCCCTCCAGGAACTGAGTTTGACACCCCTGCCCTCTGGTCTCGGACTTCACGATCACGCATATGCGATGGCCATTTTAAGTATACTAGAATGTAAGAGCACATGAAGTGTGCCATTTGGGCAGGAATCAAACGCTACCACTGATTAGACTTGTATGCTGCTGCTGCCACCTAGTGGCCATAAATCTTCCATTTCCTAGCACCAAGAGACGGCTAAGGCCTTTTCAGGGGTTTTCATATAAAAATATATATTTTCTTGCCACAAAATAATATGATCCATTAGTTTATGTCTTTAGTCTTTGTTACAGAATAAGCTTTGAATTTTTTTTTTACCTAGTAGTAGTCACAAAAGTAAATGTGATCACATAGTGCTAGAACTTTTATAGTCTCCACTGTTTGGTTAACCTTTAACTTTTCTTTTCTTTTTTTTTGGTGGGAAAATAAATTCCCATTATTAAGTTACTGTTTCAGGTAGTTTTCTAAACTTGAGCTAGTTTTCCTTGTAATCCATGTAACCAGGACATGTTGCAGCACAGGTTAAACTTTCTGGTGTTTTAAATAGTTTCAGGTATGTCTAAATTAGTGCAGAGGCATGTTAAATTTTAATCTCCTTCAGCATATTTTCCTTACCATTGGTCAACATTTTACATTTATTATTAGTCTTTTCAATCATCAATTGCCCTCAAAGGTCATTGAGGAATTTAATGCTTGCTTCCTGTCACTCACATTCAATGAGTAGATGCCCTCCAAGATATTAGGACACAGCCATCAGAGAGATATACGTGCCTCAGAAAGAATGGCTGAAGATAAAGTGGAACTTAACAACATGGAGAAAGCTCTGATGGATAAGATGGGCCAACATACTGTGAGAGAGCCCGACCTATTCGAGCGGGTCTTTCAGCCGTGTGTAGCTGAGCTGGTGGGGACCACCTTCTTTGTGTTCATTGGATGTGTGTCTGTTATTGAAAACGTGGAGGATGCCGGCAGACTCCAACCTGCTCTGGCTCATGGTCTCGCAGTGACGGTACTGATTGCATGTATGGCAGAGATCAGGTGAGAAGAAATGTATTTTTGTACTCATATATATGTATATTTTATATATAAACACGAATATATATAGGTCAGGGTTGCCTTATAAATATGAATCCACCGATCCACTGCAGTACCATCAGGGGACCACCAGAGATCACTGACGCCCTTTGAAAACTCTGCATCTTTGGGGTGATGTGGATTTGTTGATCTAGTCTGCACTGTTTGCTCCAGGGGGTTTGTCCCAGTCCTGGAGAGTTGCTTTGGATAAAAAGCTTATTGATGAATAATGCAATAATCTTTTCCCCTGACACAGTGGTTCTCATTTCAATCCATCATTCACCATAGCCGTCTACCTCTGTGGTGGAATGAAGCTGAAAATGGTGGCACCGTACCTGATCTCTCAGCTTACTGGAGGTTTACTTGGTGCAGTCATGGCCAAGGTGAGATACATGTGACACTGAGCCATTTTTGCATGCAACATTAAATTCACCAGTCACACTTCAATGGATTGGAGGTTTTTCTTGTTTCCTTTTTAGGGAATGACCTCAAATGAGAAATATGCAAAAGCTCAAGGTGCGGCATTTACGCTTCTCCAGGCTGATGACCATATTGTGAAGGCATTATTTGGAGAAATTGCCATGACGTGTCTAGTTACCATGGTGGTCTTACTGGGTGCAGTTAATGCCAAGAGCAAAAGTCATTTGGTTCCATTTTTGGTGGGCTGCACAGTCATTATTAATGTGCTAGCGGGGTGAGTTGGTTGATTATGTTATGCATCATTTCCTGTTTGTGGTCTGGAGATTAACATCTTCTGTGGGATTCAGGGGTGATGTGTCTGGTACTTGTCTGAATCCTGCAAGAGTGTTTGGTCCTGCAGTGCTGACCAACTATTGGACTCACCACTGGATCTACTGGGTGGGGCCCATTACTGGCGGCCTTATTGCTGCGGCATTAGTCAGGTGAGGCTCCACAGAAAGAACTGAAATCCTTGTTTACATCAGCCATTTAAGGAATTTTTAAGGGACTTTTTCTTTTCTTTCAGGTTATTGCTCGGAGACAAAAACACCCGCGTACTGATGAAGTAACATTCAATACATCTTTCAAACAGACTTTTGATTTTGTTAATTGTCCTTCTCTGGTGCACAAGAATTGAACTTATTTTTAACTATGATGCTTAGCCAATTCAATTTTCTTTGCCAGCTACATTAAAGCAAGCTCAAAATATTAATTTGTAAATCATGCTCTGTGAATACGGAAATATGGGGAAAGGTATTAATATTTTAATTTTACATTTTAAATTGGGAAATTTAGAAATTGAAAATGTATGTTATAGCAGTGTTAATTCTAATATAATCAAATAAATTATGTTCACACTTTAATTTACACACTCATAGTATTCTATTACTTTGTTATCCATATGTTGAAATTAATCAGTATAGCTAAATAAACAACACATACCTCTCTTTTACATATTTCACATATTTTGAGAGCTCAAAGGGTTTTTGAGTATATAAAAACAAGTCCCATACATTTGAATGTAATAAAACCTATTTACCAAAAGTGGTGGTATGTGTTTGAGCCTGATAACATGTATGGATTTAACACTGGTTATACATGAACACAGTTTGGGAAAGCACCATGTCAAAGGTGATGACCCTGCCACTTCTGTCATAGTTAGAGAGGTTAGTCATCAGTCATCAGTAAATGAGGTCGACATGTGGAGTATTAACACTTTAAGTTCCCTACAAAACTGTGCACCTTAAAAAATGATCAGTTTCAAAATGTATAGGCTATCCTATTAAGAACATATAGGCTATATTTTTAAACATAATATAGATTTATAATAAGGTAAACTTATATGAATAATATTTTAATAATAATATATATATTGAATTTTATATTGAAAGCTATTAAGTGTCAGAAAACGAGTATCAGACGAGTGCGCGCACAATTAAAGTCTAAGCATGAAACAATGCACAACTTATAAACGCAAAGAACAAAATACAATCTTTTTTCTCTGTCTGTGAAAACCCACATACAATCTTAATGTTATACCCTTCTGAAATTCTGATTTGGCAGAATATAGCGCTGATTTCTAATAGGCTACTGAAATATAATCAAACAATTGTATCAAAACAATTGTATACTTAAGCTGCGCTTAAAATGTCTGAATGTCACTGCATAAGATAAGAAATATCAAAGGGTGGGACTGTAAAGAGCAAAGATATTGTCAAATTTAAAAGCCATTCATTGCCGTGAAAATAAATAAATAAATATCGCATCCCTTTTTTCTTAAAAAAAAAAAAAACTAAACAAAAACAAAAACAAGTACAAACGTTCATTTAAAAACTCAAAACATTAGAATTACTTTACCATTTATTTCAGTGTTATATTAAGTGTTGAATCCTTAATGCCTCAGATGTGTTTATTTTTACATTTGAATTATAAAACACAAAACACTGACAGTCCAAATTTAAACCAATGAAAATATACAGCACAAACACGGCGACATTTGACACATTGAACATCTGTGACTGTTATACATATCAGTGTATTCTTGAATATTTAATTTTGAAGCAAAAATCATTTTGATATACACGGAATTATAGGCGTTATTAAGAGGAATACGGATCTGTATCAAGTTCATGGCGACATCTTGTGGATTTTGGTGGACTGAACTTCCTCAAAATACGCTTATTATCGTCTTTACATTTCAATTCAAAATCATGAATTCCGTTTTAGCGTTTGTATTTTTTTTTTTTTGCGATTATTTAAATATATTGATAATGTCTGATAATAACGTTTGTTGCCCGACATTAAACGCTAGTCCAGAAATTCTTTACCTACGAGATCTTTAAAAATTAAATCCAGAAATTACACTACAGTAGAATTTTTTTTTTTTTTTTTTTTTTTGCCGCGACGTTTGTGTGGCAGTGCAGTGGCATATTATTCAAATAATAATAATTATTATTGTTTATAATAATATAGGTTAATAGAAATATAACAGAAATAAGTCTGAAACGGAGTGAATACGACAAATGAACATGATTGGTTTTGACCAGTCGCCATTTCCCCCCCCCCCACTCCAACAATGTTTTTGAATGACATTAAAAGCGGTAAATGTGTATCGGTAAATGTGATCTAATCTTGCCAAAATAGGCCGACATGCTGTTTAAGATATATTTATCATATATCAGTTTACTATTTAAGATATTTAGTCTTTGTTTACAGGCACTCAGTCTATAATGAATCCCCCGACCGAAAGAGCTTTCTGTTGTTATAACAATTAAATTCAATGAAAGCAAGGCAAGATAAAAACGATCTACAAGGATTTGTGCGCGAACAATGTTTAAAATCAATAATGGGAAAGGCTTCTAGAAACAGCTAAATTACATTTTTATTTTAAGCTCTGATACATACTGTTCTCTCCGCAAAAATACTGAACTCTTGTTTACGCTAATCCGTTAAACAAGTTAACATCACATAATTGTAATATAATGTTTTTAATTTCACCACTTAAACCAGGCTGCGAGCTTACTTTAGTAATTTAGAAATTATTTGTACCAATCAAACACTTTCGTTTCTGACGGGGACTAAAAACCGCATAATGAAATATTAAGACACAGAACAGCCAAATCAATTATATATTCAACAGAAAAACGAAAAATTACGAAATACGATTCTAAAGCCTAAATTATTGTGCCTTAAATATTTATGCCCAAAATGGATTTAATTCTATATGCAGCTTATTTCCCTTCTCTCTTTCTAAAGGGTGTGCTTTACTGTTTGGACCTTCAAATATATACAAAATCTAACCATAAAAATACCATTAGTTCATAAAAGAGGGACTAAACAATGTGTCCCTTAAAAAGGTGCGTTAAGTCGAAACGTTAATATGTGTTAACAGCAACTATGCCCACATTCATGATAAAGCTAAAGAAGGCAACCAAAAGGAGGAATCAACTGGTGTACGTTACATAAAATCTGGGAAATAGAAAAATAAACTTCATTTTCATAGAAAATGTGAATGGAAATGTAGGCTAAAGATAGACTATATATATATTTTTTTTTTGTGCATTATGTACATGATTGCAAGACTTTACATTTATAGACTACAAATGATATAGAAATGTAGGTTGTATCTAGTTTGATTACAATATTTCATTCACATACATACATACATACATACATACATACACACATAAACTAAAACCACATCATCTGTTTTCTTTGAAGAAGCCTTTGTCCGTTGAACTCTCTTTTATGGTTACAGTCAAAGAGTTACTTGTTACGTCAGTAACAACAATTTTCTCCATATTCTTCAAATAAGGCAACCAGGACTGCTCTGTGTCGTCTACAAAACTCAGAGACAGTTGCTCTCTGGTTTGATCGGTAGATCGGAATAAATTGTTTTTGGGAGGATGCTTCATCTTGGGTTGTTGGTTTATGGCACCACTGGAGCTGTCCTTCCGTCGATGTCCCAAAACACCAAGCCCAGCTTTTAAGATGGTGCCACCATGTGTAAATTTGACATCACTTGACCTGCTTCCCATTTGCTTATGAACGAGGCTGGATTCCGCTTGGAACTTCTGGGATAAACGGATGACATCACAGTTAGAGGTCTCTCCTGATCTCTCGGTTTTGGAAGGCCGATAAGATAAAGGTTCATCTGCCTTTCTTTTAACGCCTTCATTGGATGAACCTCCAACTGGACGCAATTTTGGCTTTGGTCCTCGCTTTTTCGGTGAGCTGGCAAAATCCAGCGGGCGGTGAACTGGCGTCCCGTGCGTCAGTGGGTCTCTCTCAGAGTCCAGTGGATGCACACGGACACTTTCACCTCTGTTGATGGTGCTCGGTGGAAAAATCGTTGGCACGACTGCCCGTAGTCCTTCACGTGCTCTGGGAGTCACAACCGGTTCTGCTACCGGGAACGACACCCGTATTCCTCGAGACATCTCCCGCCTGAACTCATAGTTTTTGCCTTTTTCTTTAGCTTTTGCCTATAAAAATGTCAAATATAAATTTAAAAATGTGTGCACCTTTAAAAAAAAAAAAAAATCAATTCATAAAAGTGCAATAACATTACAGAGAAAGAAAGCCAAGCAAAATTAAACAAGTATTAAATCGATTTTTATTTTAGGTAAAGTTAAGTTATAAAAAAAAAATTTCACCTTCATTAAAAATGTTTCTGGTTTGGGTCCCCTCTTTTTTGGACCATACATCTCCCTCTCACGCTCTCTGCAATAAAAGAAAAAGAATTAATCAGATAAATGCTATTTTAAAACGTCAAAAAATATTTAACTTGACAACTGGAATTACAGAAATAACGAAAATACATTTACCTTTCTTCAAAAGCCGCGAAAAGACGCTCATCCAGAATATTCTCCTCTGGTTCCCAGGTGCTGTATCTGCACCAATAATTGCATGCTTAATTATTCGCAAATCACAACGTCCGAAACCAATTCAAAAGTGCATTTTTAAAAACATTTATTACTATTCAGTGCATTTTTTTTTTTTTATCACTTCAGGCGATTTTTTAATGTGCAAGCATAATATTTATTGATACATATATAAATGGATATATATTCTTTTTATTCGTGTTTTTTCCCCAATTTGAACCGTTTTAATTAGCCAATAAAGCTTGTATATTGACTGTTTCCCATCACTGGCCTTGTCAGCTAACGTTCACAGGAGCCCCGTTACACAGTCCGTGCTGCAGCCGTGCTAACGCTCAGCGAGCTCGGGGAACCTGAAACCGCTCCTTCCGTTACAACAACTGCCGTTAACGTGTCATTACCACTCACTTTTGAGACCAGCCTTTCCATTTGACGAGATACTCCATCCGGCCCTGCGGGTAAAAGCACAGAGAGATTCAAATTAGCAAGCTAACGCTGCTAAGCTAACCTATCGCGTATAAAACGTCAGCGGACATAAACAAATAACCAGGCGCCTCTGTAACAGAGCCGAAGCCGAGACGAGCAGGCTGGTATGAGCACTTACTCTCCTTATGCGCCGTTTAATGATGGATTCGGCGGCGAAGACCCGCTCCCCGACGGCTGAGAGCTCCATGTTTACTTCAACCTCGCAGCTATTTTTTTCCCTCAGCCCTCTGCTTGAATAACCCATAATACTCTATTCGAAGAGACGTCATCACGTTCTAAACTGTTACCATGGCACTGCGGGACGGCGGTACTGTGTGAGTGGAGCTGCCGCGCTGGGAGGAGGAGTCAAGTGATCGTAGAGCTACATTAGAGGAGGACGAGGCGAAAGCGTATAAATGGCAATTATGAGCGTTGTTTTGAAAGCAAATATGTCGTGTTTATTACATATACTAGTCTGGACTAACTGCAATCAGGGCTTTTTGATAAGTCCCCTATTAATCGCATATTTACGCAGATTTGTTTAACAGAAAGGACACTGTCCCTTGAGTCCAGATACACGACAGCTTTCTTGTTTGCGATGTCGATACAGTAGGTGTTGCGAGTCTAACGCCTATTTATAAATCTTTTTTTATTTAATAGGACTGAAATCTGTACATCCAAACGCTCATTCTTGATTTCAAACGCATTGGAAACCTACATTGACGAAACGCAAAAGGGCATCTCGAATCTGTTACTCCACTGCCCTGTCAAATGACAGCAGAAAACAAACCGTTTAAAAACAATACAAACAACGAAATAAATAATAGTAAAAAAACAAATAAACAATAAGATAGCTAAGTAAGTGCATAACAGTAACAGTTAGTTATAAATCCACTATAGCGTGCTGCGGCGTATCGATAGATTTCACCCGGCCGCTCCAAATCGGCTAACAGGCAAGAAAATAGTTAGGTCATTTTGTCCATATCCTTTATATTCGGGTTGCTGTAAGGTAGCCTAATTTGTAACATTGTACAAGTCATAAACCACAAGGCTCTCAGCCTTTTTAAATGATTTTAAGATTTTAAAGATGATTTGAAAAAAATAGATTGGCTACGGTAAATTTGGCTTCAGACGAATTTGGAAATTACAAACGAGTTTTCTTTCTTTCTTTTTCTTTCTTTCTTTCTAAATAATAAATAATAATGATAAATAATTAGAATTTTTATAAAACAATAAACTACTTCGGACAAACAGTCTTGTAAATTTTATTTTAAGCCAGGCGTTTGATTGTCTGTCAAGACATTTTTTTAAATAAATAGGCATATCAGTATTTATATTATTATTATTATTATTAAGAAATATCATATTTTACACACGTGAAATTTTAAGCCTGATTGTGTTCGGTGTTGAAGTGAAAATGATCTGCGGTCTAATAAACGGTAATTAATCTTTTATTGATTTGAAAGATTCATTCGATTTTTATACGATTCTTTCGATGCAACGGATAATAAACTTGGAAAATTAGCTTGTTTTTAGTTTTCTCCATGTTTTTCTTAATTTTATTTCGATTCGATGAATTCAAATTAATCCAAAACATGTTGTTTTTGTTATTATTATTATTATTTACGCATATAAATAAGCAACCACGGCATCAATTTGATTTTTTTACTACGAAAAACTACGTGTTCTTTTTAAAAACTTTTTTATCGAAAAAATAAAAATATTGTATTATTCGTTATAATGACAAGAAATGTCCTAAATTCAGGCTAAAAGAGAGACATTTAATGGTAAATTAGCCTCTTTTTTCAACTGTCTTTAAACAGTGATAAAACATTCATATTAATCAATAAAACTGTAAAAACTTGTTTTCATCCTATAAAATATAACACGACAAATAAACAACGAAATTAAATAATTCAGCGTCAATTGCTTGAGCTGTGGTTAATTCGACAGATCTTAAATAATCCGTATTAATATTTTTTTATCGAATTATCATATGTAGCCTATGATAACAGCCTATATCATATATTTTTATACTTTTATCTACTAATAAATTAAATTTCAAAGACAGTTTCGGAGAATATTTTTCATTCGTTTGTTCATTTAATTTGATTATTGTGTTGCTTTTAGCAGGTTTTATTTTGCCATACATTTGATGTTTGTAGGAAACAGTTCACAAATAGTCTACGAATAGAATAGAATAGAATATGTCATAAAGTAAAGCAGAATTCATCCACACAAGGGGACGGTATCACTATCATGTGGATCTAATATCATATTTAAATCAGATCATCTTGACAAAATATGGACTTAGTTTACTCACCAAGAAAGATGGCATGATGATACATGTATTTTAGATCGCTCATTTTCTTTGTATAGTAATCAGTTCACTTTCCATTCACGAGCTCATATGGCTGCAGAATAATGTGGGGTTGATACAGATATGGAAGTGCTTTATGAACATGGTACTGCACCTAGGAGGCAGCATTGCTAAATTTCATTAATCACAACTCTGGAAATCTTATTAGACCATACAATGTTCAACCATATAAAACAGTGGTAATGTAAGGTTGGGGCAGAGGAAGAAAAATAATGCTAATTTATTAGTGCGTCTCGCTGCGTCCGAAATCTGTCTGAGTAGGTACATTTGACTTTGAACTAGCCTTCACGACCGTTAAAAATGATATAGGCTACAGTGTTTGGGAAGGTTATTTTGGATATACAGATCACTAATGTTACCCTATTTAGAATGTAATAAGTGGTGTAACTATCTCAGTTACCTTTTTGATTACATTTGATAACTCTTGATTACTTTTCTAAATTTCTAACGAACGTTTTCAATGTCAAACATTTTCAAACATTTAAACCAGGCAGGGTTTAAGTCAACACTGATTACTGTCAGACTGTCAAAATCCTTCATCACATGAATTAAGATTATAATAATTTAATTTTTAAAGCACAGCCACCACAAAATCAGACTTTAGCACCTCTTTTCACTTTGAGATCGTTCATAATCGATTTAAAATCTTAACAAGATATAGTTTAATAGCAATGATGCTGTTTTTGAAATCAAATCTTTGCAAAGCTACGACAGGAAACACTTGCATCTAACAATGACTTGGAAAAAAACAACAGTTAATCTTAAAAAATAAAACATAAAATACATACATAAAACCAAATAGGAAATAAAACAATTATTGATTAAGCATGTGTCCTATTGTTTGTGCTAAACTCCAGGAACATTGGTGTCTCATATTTCAATGCAATGTGGTAAAGAAATCAATTAAACTAATTAATATTATTCAACATATAGCTGTTTTTTTTTTTTTTCATAACTGTAATTTAATTACACTTTTTTTTCTCAGTAACTGTAATGGATTACAGTTATATTTATTTTGTAATTAAATTACGTAACGCCGTTACATGTAACTAATTACTCCCAAACACTGTCTATTAATAGGGTATATGAATTTAATCCGGACGTATACTACATTCGCCATGTTGTTTCTGTCAGGTGACCTACCAGTGTCAGTTGCGTCGCTTCACTGTCACTCCTGTGGCCTCATGGGATAGTAAAGAGATGGTCTTATTATTATCATCTTTCATTGGCCTTGTGTGCATTTCAGAATCTCAGCAGAAGTCATAAATCATTCGGGAACTTTTCGCCTACTGCTTTTCTAATATATGCCTTGGGACATAGGCTAGGCTACTACTCTTTTGGCGTAGCCTACTGTTTATCCGCATATAGGGAAGTATTCGATTTCAG
This sequence comes from Elopichthys bambusa, assembly GCA_037101425.1. NCBI lineage: Eukaryota > Metazoa > Chordata > Actinopteri > Cypriniformes > Xenocyprididae > Elopichthys > Elopichthys bambusa. Next base: position 11,589,057 of record CM074435.1, read on the forward strand.
ACAACACATAACGTAAATTGCCTAATATATTTCGTCCTTTAAGTCTCTGTATGCAGTCAATTAGACTGCATACAGTTATAATTATAAAACAATTATAAAACTGAACACAGCGTGACACATTATAAAACAAATCATTCGTTTTAATTATTGAACAGAGTTTAATATTGATTTAAGAAGCATTTTCAAACTGACACTTCATTGTGTGCATAAAACATGGCGTTATGCATATAAATGGCCTTAACATTGATTCCATTATCGTGTAATTTGCATAGGCCTATTACATACTGTACATCTCATTGCGTAATTACAGTACATTCCACTGACTGTAAACTGATTCCAATACATACAAAATCTATAGGCCTAGCATTACACTGTCCAATGTAAGCATCAAACGTACATTTACTTTCTGGTCATATGTAACAGTTTTGATGATCTCTGACCATAGTTATACTACTGTTACAGAAGTATTCTGCATTAAGGATAAACAGCCTTTGTTGGGTTTATTTATTTATTTTTTATTATTGAATTCATTAATGAAAGAGATCCAGGAGATGATAAAGTGCAACTTAAACGTCTTACGGATAGGGAACATTAAACAATCCAGTTGTTTTTCTAGCATTGCACAGGAAGACCTCACAGGCCAACAGCATCTGGAAATCCAGTCAAGTAAAATATTTTCAGCAAAACAAAATCTGTTACACTAATATCCAAAAATACTTTTTTAAGGTATATTCATGTACATTATGATGACACCTTTCCAAGCAACTCAAAATGTATAGATCTCAATTATATGTACATCTGAAAAAAAGCTTAAATCCCCAACATTGGAAGAAAAAAATGATGTGGTCCATGATGGACATGAACATTGAAAGGTGTAAATAAGTGCATTTAACATAAATCTTCAATGAATTCTTCCAAATCCACAGTGTGCTTTCTCCAAAAGAGCAGATATTTTCTCAGGTAGCAAAATTCATAACAATTCAAAGTTTTATAAACAATGTTACACACTGTACAGTTATGGGGTTTTCAATTCAATTTCAACGGCAGCAAAATGCCAACCATCACAATTTTATGAGTTAAAAAACATACAACCGGCATCTAAACAAACAAACCATATATATATATATATATATATATATATATATATAGTTTATGTGTTTAAATGTGTAAATATATCTTCAGGAATGACTATAATCAGTGCATCTGAAATGAATCAATGAGCTGGTTCAAACGAACAATTGACAGTCCAACATATTGTTGTTATTCTCCTTGAACGTATTCCTTAAAGGTCACAGTTAAGCAGTTCGTAGTGATATCTGTGATGATAACGTTACCCACAAACGGTTTCAAATGGCTGTCTGTTTTCTCCACTTGCACTGAGCTTCCTGAAACCTTCTCCCCTGTAGGACACTGTTTAAGAGTTTTGGTTGGACCACAGCTTAAATCAATAGGCTCTTCAGGAATGGTGTCGCTAAAGTCATAACTATACGCTCTGGCGGCGTGACTGCCTCTGTAATGCAGGTTTATAGGTTCTCTCTGAGGGGAAGAAAGCATGGTGTTTGGTGCACTGATGCTCCTGTAGCTGAAGAACTGCTTACAGTTTCTCACATCCTCACTGGGTTCTGACAGGTTTCTCTTAAGGGGATTGGTTCTTGTGTCAATGTGGGATGGGGCAGCTTTCTTTGCTGCCATGGGTGAAGAGTTTGGTTGGTCGCATATATCCATCACTTTTTGTTCAGTTTCTGTAGGCGTATCTTTTGGAAGTTCAATATTTTCGAGGGACTTTTCATGAACACATTCACTAGTAGAAGAAAGATTCTTATTGTTCTCAATAGAACCATTCTCACTGCCTTCTCCTTGATCTGCCGTTTCACCATCAGACAGATTGTCCGTATTAATCAGTGTAGATTCCTCATTGTGTTGCATTTCCACTTCAGAAACGTCCCTGTTTTTTACTTTGGATGAATGCACACCTTTGTCCATGTATTTGCTCATTACAATCACAATTCGGCCGTTTTTGTTTTTGTTCTTGATTATTTTCATCTTGCTGCTGATGCCATTAGGAAGCGCAAACTCTTTGGCACTCGTTTTGAGTGCCCGCTCCGCTTTATTAGCGTTATCCGGCAGACCCTTGAGCTCGATAGACAGATCTTTCACTTTACTCAGGCAGCCGGTGTCTTTGTTCCGAATCCACTTCTGTTGCAAGGCTGGAGGGAGGTTCCAACCTTTGTTGGAAGGGTCTTGACCCTTGACCTCTTTGGGTCCTGTGAGTGGCGTGTCATACATCTTAGGGTCTGGCTGGTAGTGATGATGTTTCTTGCTGTTCAGCTGGTAAAAGTGTTTCTTTTTCCCGCTCATATGTTGTTCAACGGATATCTCCTTGCAGCTGGGCTGGTACTGATGGTGTTTTTTACTGTTCAGCTGGTAATGCTGCGGCCGTGAGCGTTGGATCTGGAGGGAATCCACTTTGGGCTGGTTCTCCTCATCCAGCAATGTGTCCTGAAGACCACCCAGGATGCTTGATCTACGAGCAAATGCAGGAAGCTGGAACAAAGAGAGAATATTTATTGACTTCTCAAATGAACTGGAAGTTCATCATTTGTTATTTATTTTACAACACATTTAGCTGTACTCCAGGGGTTTTCATAAAGATTCCTTTGATTGGCATTGATGGTTCCATGAACAACCTTTGGAACCATGGATACTTTCCGTTGTACAAAAGATTCTTTATAGTGAAAAAAAAAAATTCTTCAGATTATTAAAATGTTCTGGTAACACTTCAGTATCACTTCACTTGTAACTAGTTGCTTATTAGCCTGCATATTGGCTGTTTATTACTACTTATAAAGCACATATTAATGCCTTATTCTGTATGACCATTTTCTACACCCCTTAATCCTAACCAATACCTGAATTTAACCACTACAACAACTACCTTACTAACTATTAATAAGCAGTAAATTAGGAGTTTATTGAGTGAAAAAAGTCATAATTAATAGTGAATATGTGTTCCCCATACTAAAGTGTTACCAGTGTTCTTCACACTAAGAAAAAAAAGGTTCTGTTTGCTGAAAGGTTCTTCTTTTTGAGAACCAAAAAAGGTTCCTGTATGGCATCGCTACAAAAACCACCTCTTGGAACCTTTATTTTAATAGCATGCAGTCTTATTATGTTTTGAGCTTACAAACGCCATTCTCATTAATATTTTATAGGTAAAATCAACTACAGAAGCACATGAAGTCATAAAGGACCTCAGTACATTAAGATGCATGCAGACAGAAAGGAGCCTTTTATTGATTCATAATAAAATGAAACTTTTATTCAGAATAACCTTTTGCAATAATACTGCCAACTTATGCACTAACTGGAAGATAAAAACTGTATTTGGAATAACAAATGTTGTCCATGTAAGAGCTGAAGTACCTGGACCAGGGGGTGTTTGGGTTTAGGTCCTCTTTTTCGATATCCCACCATTTGCTCCTGCCTTTCTCTGAAAACAGTGCATAAAATATATATAAATCCACAGTTTTCAACTAAAGCTACAATGTTAGTTCACCCAAAAAAATGAAATTTCTGTCATTAATTACTCAACCTCATGTCGTTCCAAACCTGCAAGACCTTCGTTCATCTTTGGAACACAAATTAAGATATTTTTGATAAAATCCGAGGGTTTCTGAACCATACATAGGCAGCAACAACATTGCACCTTTTGAGGTCCAGAAAGGTAGTAAAAATATTGTTAAAATAGTCCATGTGACTGCAGTGGTTCAACCTTAATATTATGAAGCGACGAGAATACTTTTTGTGGACAAAAACAAAACAAAAATAACTTTATTTAACCATTTGAACTGTTGCAGTGCAGGCTTCCATGTTTATGCCTGAACACCGGCTCAGTATTGTTTTGTTTTTGCGCACAAAAAGTATTCTCGTCGCTTCGCACCTTTGGATTTCATCAAAAATATCTTAATTTGTGTTCTGAAGATGAACATACGTCTTACGGGTTTGGAACGACATGAGGGTGACTAATTAATGACAGTATTTTCATTTTTGGGTGAACTAACCCTTTAAAGAAATATTCATTAATCCAGTCATGTGTAACAGAACCATTATTTTTATTCACTCCAAAATAAAGGTTCTTTATTTGCATCAATAGTTCCATGAAGAACATTTAACATCAATGGAGCCTTTCCATTGCACAAAAAAGCTCTTTATAGTGAAAAAAGGTTCTTTAGATTATTAAAATGTTCTTCACACTAAGAAAAAAATTATTCTTTTGAGAATTGTTCGCTGAAAGGTTCTTTGGGGAACCAAAAATGGTTCTTCTATTGTGAAAACCCAGTTTTGAAACCTTTATTTGTAAAAGTGTTCTTATCAACAGTAGCACAACATTCAGATCACAAGCCACAGATAATCTCTTTGATCACCAGGTTACAACACAAAACAAGCGCACAACGGGTAACATGATACTCTCACACTTCTAGTGCAGCTAAACCAGTGAAACGCAACAAATATCTTGCAAAAACTGCTGTCTAAACCTAACAGTTCTTGTCCTTTAGATTCTGGAATGCTTTGATGCTCATTCTACTTTTATCTTAAGAACAGAAGGGTGTGTGAACATCACAGGATTTTTGACACAGCAGATTAGATCATAGACATGAGTGTAGGGGGCATGTCCACTTGTGAGAACACTGCTACTGATGCATTTTTTCATATATGAATGTATGAAATTATTTGACCTAAGCTGTTCCGAAACAAAAGTTGGTTCAATGTATGCGCCTAAAGTAGCCTTGTTCCAAAGAACAGTGGTTCTCAAACTTTTTGACAATATTAAAAGTCCCCTGTTCTCAGAAATGAGGAATGTCTACATATTAAAATTTATATTTGCAATTAAGTTTGTGATCACAGAAGTTACAATAACTATGTTCTTGAATAAAAACAACAGTTGTTAGGGTAACAAGAATTTGCATTCATATTTATAGTTATTTAAATGATTTATTTAAAATAAATTTAATCATCATCATCTTGCAGTGACAAAGTTTAATAAGGATCCTCAAGGGTTATGGCCCCCTTGGTTGAAAACCACTGCTCTAAAACTGACAGGAAGGAAATTAAATCTTGATTGGTCAATATACAAAGGCACATTCATTTTGTACGACTTGCATTGGTGGTAATAACAATGGAGTGTTTCCAAAACTGGATAAAAGGCAAGCATCAAGAGGGTCTTTGTAGCAGGCAGACCTGACCCATGGGGCTACCATTAATCTTCAGCTACACTGTGCAGGGAGTTGGCCCCGCCTCCCGTGACCATATATGGGCATTACCACAAGTTCAGTTATTCGTCCTCCATCTCACCTGTTTTGGAAAGCGACAAGAAGGCGCGGATCAAGAATGTTTTCCTCGGGTTCCCATGTGTTATATCTGTAACATTAACGGGAGAATATGATAATGTAATAAATCATATGTTAAATTCAAAGCATGCTACAATAAAATATAGCTATGGTAAACATGTTAAGCAGCGCGAACAAAATACATTGTAGCCTATTGAAAATTTAAACATATAAATACACGAGCAATATGTATTACATAAATAATGTACAATGTCAGTACGATGGCAGAACGATATTCGCTCGCGTAAATTTTGTGATGGAATCCATACAGCGCGCGACCAACGTAGGGTACCGGACAACCAAGACCAACATCGCTCGGCATTTACTGTTAATGCATCTAAAAATAACGCATATAAACCAATTAAACACTTACTTGGCTGACCATCCTCGCCACTTCACCAGATACTCGATTCTGCCCTGAAAAACGATGGAAAATGTGTTGGGCACAGTACAGGAACAACAAATATATCCTCCGCACCATTTACGGTAGTTCTAGTTCGCGGCAGTTTTACCTTCCGCAAGCGCTTCTTTTCGATGCCCTCCACCGCGAAGACATGCTCCCCGACGGCAGGTAGATCCATTCCGTCTCTGCTGCCCGTTTGAAGCGAACGAGCCAAATAAAATCTTCGCTGCAATGCTTCACTGTCTCGCGTTCTGCCACCGCTGTGGCCCAAGATTAATTTGTCCCTCACCCCTCCTCTTCCCCTCTCTCCCTCGTATTTGTCTCCACGTTAAGCGGCGGGCACTGGAAAAGCTCAGTGGTGCTGCTACTACAGAAAATAGTTCATGCAATAATAAGCCAAGGCAGGCGCGTGACGTCAGCGCGCGAGGAGGGGGAGGTTGAGGAGGACTGTGCCAAATGCAGAATATAAAGCTGTAGTGTGTGTGTATAAACGGTGTTTGCTTGCCGTAATTAAGAACTTGGAAATGTGCATGAATACTGACAAGCTTGCTTTGGTTTAAAATCTCACCAGTCACGTTTGATATCTATCTATCTATCTATCTATCTATCTATCTATCTATCTATCTATCTATCTATCTATCTATCTATCTATCTATCTATCGCGATTAAATCGCAAAATCACATTTAGCTAGTTGTCATGCATTGCATAACAAAAAGTTGTGTATTTTCGATCTATAATACGTTAGAAACATGTTGTAATGACCACTATACTTGAAGCAGTTAAGGTTTTGTATCCATTTTTAAGGGGAATAATGCTGTTATCGTAAATACGATTTCCTAGGTAAAAAATTTGCACTTGAACGCCCTCTCATGTCGAAACTTGAACGCGATAAGCTCGTAATCACGACTTCAGAAGTGGGAATTATTTCCTATGGCACGTGAAGGCAGCATAAAACCCTCAAGGGAAGCCACGCCAAAGTACACTTTACTTTGCACTTCTTTATTTACCATGCAAAAAGCTCACAGGAGCCACATATAGCAACAAAACACTCTGTCCTCTAAACGAGCTATTCTATTAAAGGCACCTCAGTTTAACGCCAGTAGGTAAATTAACCGTTCATTTATAGCATACCTCAATAGCATTAACACCTAATGTATGTACAGATTTATAGCCTAAAACTGTATATAAAGCGAAAATATGAGGTAAAATTTTTGCAGCTGTGGATTTTAAATCACATTCCTTGAAACGTAATATGTAAAGTACATCAGTTCTCACACCTTTATCTCTATATCGTTTTTATCAGCGAATAAAATTCAGCAACTGAAGGGTTAAAATGAGGTTGAAGCGTCAACAGCCAATCTAATCTCCATATATGGCCATGAAAAAAAAAGGGCAAATATATCGCGTTCTTTCGGGTTTATTTCATATTTTACATACAAATTGAAATGTTCACACAAAAACACACTATGCTGCACAACATTTGCGCAAGAAGTGTGTTTTGACGAAGAGAAATTGATCGTCGCGCTGCATTGCTCTTCAGAGAAACACACCCTATACTGCCGTAGAAACAGACAGTGGAAAATGACAGAGACTGGTTGCTCTACACCTGCTGTTATGTTAATATCGATGACAGATAAAAGAAGTTTAATTTCTAATATGAGGTTCAAATTTAACCCTATAAAATCACAGCAACCCTTGCAATGTTTATAATCCAGCACAACATGCATTAGCAAATAAATCAGCAACAACTTCCTGCTGTCTCATTCAATATTCAACTCATTTAGTCAACAGCATAAAGTAACTGTCATTTTCAGTAGTACTGCATAAGAATCTAAAACACATATTCGGACCTGCACACATTTATCCAACAGCACTAATTCAGCACTTTTTTGTTGATTTTTTTGGTCAGACTCAATTTAAAACCATTCTCTCAGATATAGCTGTTCAAATTCATGTAAGACAGACCAGAATTCTTTGTGTTATCAATTAAAGTTATAATGTGTCCCCATATCTGAATATGCATACCTATTCAAAAGCAGTATATTCAAAAACAGTATGTCAAATGAGTATATCTGGATATGCTGTATTTATGAAACACTCTAACAACACCAAGATGAATACTGAGAATATATTAACTTATATTTTTTAACTCAAATGGACACTTTTTTCCCACAAAGCCATAGGTGCTAATGAGTGGTTACATTAAAAGATGAAAAATAAAAAATGGCAGAGAAAGTGTCTCTTTTCAGTGTAGCCTACTAGAATGCATTAGTGCCCGAAGTATTTTTTCCATTCGTTTTTCCATAGGGATAGAGTTATAAGCCACCAAGCCAATCGGCTACGAGGTCAATCATAGCACTACAACTACAAACTTTGATTTGAAGCAAAAGAAAATTAAGTACTATGTACTTAACGGCTTTAGTGAGGGAAAGAACTACAATCCTATGAAGCATTGCAAACAGCATAATCAAATTAAAATGTAAAATTTAAATATAAACTACTCATTTACAAATGTTGATTATTTGTAAATGAATTGACGATTGCATCATTTGCAGTGCTTGATGGGAGTTAGTGGAGCTAAAGAGCTAGAATTTTGGCACATGTTGCTTTTTTCGGCTTTTTGATTGGTGTAATTTTCTGTACAGCATTATGGGTATTGTAGTTTTTCACCAGGAATTCCACTGTCAAACATGATTTAAAAAAAAAAAAAAAAAAGCTAAAATAAAGCAGGCTGATGGCTTCAACAGAAGCAAATACTATTGATTATTAACCTCTTTAAAGGTTTTATAAGTTATCGTTCAAAATCAATTTTCCTTTAGAGAAAATGGATTAAGTTTTTACTTCCTGAACCCGACTGTTTCGCTAAAGTATCAAGAACGTTTTTTCTCATGGTTAAATTGTACATGTTTAACAAAGTCTGAGTAAATTATTTTCATACTTCACAGGTCAAAGAACCCAAAGGCTAAAGGACAATACCAACATGGCGGATGCAGTATTTCCAGGAATATATTTATACTACACACCTGAATATAGATCGGTCGAGAAGTCAGTTCATCAAATTCAGCACATGCACAGGAATTCAGACACAGCTCTTGATAATGACAATGACCTTAACCATTACAAGAGCTCTCTGGTTGGCAGCAAAAGACAGTTGACTGGATGGAAACCTCTCAAAGAGATCTTAAACTGTGATTGTTGCAGAGCTTTTCCATGTATGGAAACTCATTCACAGAACACCCAAAATAGGGGTTCCACTTATTGAGTGCCAGGCACTGAAGTGCTAAAGAAAAAAAGAGAGAGAGAGAGAGAGAGAGAGAGAGCAGTGTGTGCCAGAATATAAGTGTAGCCTCCAATGCCCAACCATGCGTTGCATTTATCCTGCTATAAAGGGTCATGGAAGAGGATTGGTCGAGGGCTGGAAGGGTATTAGAAAATGTTAAGAGGGGCCTACAGGCATTCTATCTCAGCTCAGTGGGAGCTCATTAAGTTCTGGTATCCTAATGAGCTGATATCAAAAACTGCATGCAATATGACAGAAAATACATTTTCGAAGAAGTTAAAGACGCTTTCTTTACCAGAGCACTCTAAAATGTTGCTTTATTTAATGATAATCAAGATTTTCCACACAAGCCTTAAGAAAGAAATGTGATTACATCAGAAAGTAATTTCAAATTTACTCTTTATAGCTGCAAAGCTTTTTGCATGCAGTCAGAATGCATCTATGTAATTTTCTCCCAGTGCTGCGAGCTTCAACTTCCATTATTTTTCAATTATTACGTGATTGGTCAGATAAAAATATGGTGTCTCGGTTAATTTTCTGGTTGCACTTTAATCCAGTCTTCTATCAATTATCAAGACGCTCTCTCTATGTCATTGTCATGCACATCGCTGGTAGGAGTGCGGGCTCATCAGAAAGTACCATGGCGCGCCGCTTGTCTACCCCCAGAGCACATGAAGGGGGTTGGGATTGTCGGCAGAGGGGGAGGGGGCCCAAAACAGACAGCGGAGTTCCCCAGGGTGCAGAGGGATCTGGCAGGACTGCGGTGGCTGACCTGTCAATACTATATCACGCGCTGAAGCATGCTCTCTTCACCATCCATCTACGCTGACTGACTTTGGTCTAAAATACTGTATACTGTCAGTAAAGATGTATAAAGAGAGGTGGGACAGCTGAGCATGTGCTGATGTTATCGGCATCAAAGGCGTCGTCCAGCATTTTGATTGTGCATGAAAAATAATGCTGGCAATTTCACACGTAGGACAGAAAAATCACATATGAGATCTATTAACATCCCATGTTTCTCCTACATGTTTAAAAGATTGAATTTAGATTTAAAGATTCCAAAAGGGCAGCGATGCAACAGAAGAAGCATTTTTGGTTCCCTAAAGAACCTTTCAGTGAACAGTTCTTAAAGGAATCAATTTTTTCTTAGTGTTAAGAACATTTTTTAAATATATACTGTATATATAATCTAAAGAACCTTTATCCACTTCAGAGAACCTATGGTGGAATGGAAAGGGTCCATTGTTAAATGTTCTTTATGGAATTATAGGTGTCAATAAAGAACCTGAGATTATGATTAAATGGAGATCAAATGGAGACTATTGCTTGAATGGATAGTTTACCCAAAAATAAAAATTCTGTCATCACTCTAATACCGTTCTAAACCAAAAGAAGATATTGTGTAAAATGTCTGTGTTTTTTTAAAATGGGTAAAATGTTGTTTGGACCAGTGTTCTTCAATATCTTCTTTTGTGTTCTGCAGAAGAAAGAAATTAAGGTTTGAACTTAAAGATTCATGTGGTTTTTGTAGAAATGCAATAGAAGAACCATTTTTGGTTCCCAAAGAACCTTTCAGTGAATGGATCTTGAAAGAACCATTTTTTCTTAGTGTAAAGAACATTTTAATTATCTAAAGAACCTTTATCCACTATAAAGAACCTTTTGTGCAATGGAAAGGTTCCATTTGTGTTAATGGTTCTTTATGGAACCATAGATGCCAGTAAAGAACCTTGAAGAGTGTATGTCACCGCAGATATTTTTTTCCTGATAAATACACTGATATGCATGGTAACATCTAAATAAACTGGTCTGACTGAAGTTGAAAATATTATTTGCCTGAATACTAGGTTACAGTAACAAAACAATTTTAAGAGTTAAATCAATTAGAGTGGTGCAGAGAAGATTTTTTTAGGCTAACCCGGAAGTTACCATCACCCTGGTTCCCTTGCCAAAGACCCAATAGGAGTTTTCCATTGACTTTTGGATTATATAAGGTCTGTGACTAATAAAAGCTTTTGATTCTTAGTTATAATAGTTTGCAAGAGCATGATTATGAACACAAGGTTGTGAAAGTGACTAGTAAGTAGATACGTTTAACTGCTCAGCTGATGTTTAATGTCCCCGTCAACCTCTGTAGACCCATTTAATCACTTGTTAACAACTGACTTTTACAAGACACGTAAAAGCTTTTAAAAAAAAATCACAAGAGGGTATTACTAATGTATTTTATATTGTAGAATAAAACGTGAAAATATCTTGAGCTTGTGTTCACCACAGACCATATTTCAAACATTTAACCAAAAACCAATTAAAAAAAACTTCAAGACTATGGAACCAGAAGTGCTGAAATGCTGACTTGTTTCCTGGTTTTGGTCTCTAAAAATACATCATCCCTGATAGCTATAGCTATTATTTTTAGGTTGCCATTTTCTAGTGTAGTATTTTAACTCAAACTGTGCTCATTTTTGTCAATATCCCAAAGTCTGCTATTAAAAGTCAGTGTTCTCAATATGATCTCAACATTTCTCATCAAATTGTCACTAGACTGATCCAAATGAATAGCTACACTTGCAGCATGTCAATGATCGTCTCAATTGCACTTTGATTTCCCCAAAGGAATTTGAGGAGAATCCTTACAGGCAAAGTTGACACATAAATAAAACATAACTGAGATCTCTATTAAGTATCCTGCAACCTCTGAACAATAAAATGTTCCCCTGGGCAGTGTCATGCAAATCTAGACTGGCATATGTGTACAAGTGTGGAGTTGGCTTTGCCCTTCTCCTCCGTGACTCTCTGGAAAGACTATCTGACTGTTCCCCTTGCATTTTAATTTTTATTTCCCTGGTAGCGGAGCTTAAGGGATTCTCTGTCCACCTCAGCCTTGACAGCGGACTATCCGGTCTCAGGGTCAATGCAGCCATTTCACACTGCAGCCTTGAGTTCTCTCTGCCCTACAATCATTTAGCTGATGTTACAGCATAGCGCATTCACTAGGGCAGACGAAACCAATCACACACATAATAAAAAGACAATCGTGGATGTGCCAGGGAAGGGTGGGGAAGATGAAGGATATTAAAAAAAGAATATCTGGAACAAACGGTGATAGGATAAATGGACAATACAATGCAGTTTAATGTGGTGCTCCATCTATATGGAAATGCAGGCGTGTAGGAATCTGCCAGGGAATGTCGAGTAGCCCATGCTGGTGATTGGATGGGGGGTTTTGTTTCAAACTGTGATTGAAAAGATACAATCACATGGAATTACAATGAAGACTGTGGAATTTGGAATTGTCAAGCAGGAATAGAATATATTCCTTTTTTTTTTTTAAACAAATCACAAATGGTTTACTTTAAAGATCACTAGACGAGCCCTAGAGACACAGATCCTCAGCGAAGACTGTGAGAACCAGTCCTCTGGACAGATCCTTTGGGCAGCTTCAACAAATGCTGGCAAAGAATGTACTGTATCCCCATCTTCAAGCAGAAGGAGCTGGATGAAATATTCTGAATATCAATCCATAATTTGACTTGGGATGCAGCCTGGAATTAATGTTCATTCGTTGGACCAGAGGAGAACTGCCTGTTTGAATTCTGTTTGCATCATTGAATCATTATTTTCTGTTTATCACCGTAAAGCTGTTTTGAAACCATCTGTATTGTATAAAGCAGTGTTGTCAAAAGTACCAACTGCGATACCAGGTCGGTACTAAAATTTAAAAAATGTGAGGCACCGTTGAGTGGATCATTGTAGCCAATCACAGACATTTCTGATGAGCACAATAGTCAATCAGAGGTGTTTATGCGCTTATCAGAAATGTCTGTGATTGGCTACAATGATCAACGCTTCAAAAACATGTTGTAAATAGACATCTTTGACGCTCTTCACCAAGAGCTTACACAGATATACACGGGAGCGGTCTGATAGACGCCTGCTTTCAAATTCAAACACTTCCATGTGCTTTCAAACGCTCCCATGCGTTGATCATCGTAGCCAATCACAGACATATCTGATGAGCGCATGAACACAATAGCCAATCAGAGGTGTTTACGAATCCACTCAACAGCGCTCAAAGTGTCACATTTTTTAAATTTCAGTACCGACTTATCACAGTCTGTACTTTTGACAGCTCTAGTATAAAGTGCTATATAACACATGTATGCAATTGTAAAATAGTACCATAGCACACAAATATAGTTATTTCCAGCACTATGAAGTTACTTAGTTTGATCTAGCTGTAAGCCTATTTGTCAGTCATACATAATGGACTAAACGTGTTTTAAATACACAATAACCAGGTTTATATATTTATCATCAATAAATCCAATTTCTTTCAATCTCATACATTTTAACTAATTGAATATTTCTTGTTTCAAAGCTAGTCATATTTTAACCATGTTCATACTTTTTAACAGAAAAATTTTAATTGTTTTCACAATGATTTATGCACATTAAATTTGAATAAATGCATTTGGAAAAATATGATTTTTCAAAATAAAATAAAATAATGCAAATAGTTAATAATAAACTATACCAAGATTTTTTCTAGTGCAGAAATCGTACCTGTTTCGTATGGCCGACAAATATGCATCACATAATAAAATTAGTTTGGTTACTAATAAAATGCAGATAAGCAAATAGTCACAGAGGTCCAATCTTGTTTTTGTTTCAAACAAACCACTTTTGATAGGAGTATCACATGTTATATTGACTTTAATTCCCACCACACATCCTACACATTTGCTTTAGCACATCTGATGGTTATTTAAAGAGAAAGCCATGGATTTTTCATTCCCATTGAAGATAATGGTAAATCAATAAGCTTGTATTCAAATCATCCAGCTGAGAACATCTGAGGAGTGAAAAAGCAAACATAATGTAAAAACAGGATAGATATTTGGTTTAAAATAGATGCTTTGTGATTTTTATTTTATTATTTTCCAGCACAAATTTCTGTGTGCAAGTCTCTTGCTAAATTGCAGTGGGGGTCACAGTAGCTGTCGGCCATAAATCAATACGAGACTGAAGAAGTTTACAAGCACAGCTCAATTATGGTTTACATGCCTACAGTACTTCTGGAAAACATGGATTGGGGTGTTTTGGTTTGTTGTATTTGTTCCCAATATGAATTCCTTCAGCTGTCAGGGCTTTGACATCAGAGTCCGCAGGCGAGACTTCTGTTTCTCCGGTTCTCTTTGATTCTTTGTGCATCAAACAAAACATATGGATTTGGGGGATTTCATGTTTTCAAGATGGTGTGTTTGTTGAGGCTGTGTTTGTTTTTATACAATGGTGGCTATTGGTCGAAGCCGATAGTCTCATGGATAGAGCTCCGGGCATTTGCGCTTCCGGCGACCAGAGCTTGAGTTGTGGTCCTTTCCCGATCCCGGCCCTCTCTCTCTCCCACTTCACTTCCTGTCCTCTCTCCAACCATACTATCTAAATAAAGGCAAAAATGCCCAAAAATAAATCTATTAAAATGGTGGCTATTGTTTTTATATTAAGTGAATTAATGGTACATGATAACACAAGCATCTCTACTATTTTCTAAAAACACCCAAACATAATTTACCCATAGCTTATCCTGTGCTATTTGTGCAGTGTGGCCTCAAATTGTGTATTTTATTGATTAGAATGGTATTTTACTTTTTTATGCAACCATATTTATGATTTTGTTTCTGGCAGACAATAAAACAAACAAAAAAATCCCAAAGACTTACACTGAAGGAAGAATCTGAGCCAAACACTACAAAAAATGATTTTCTTCCTCAGTACTTTTTGTCTTGTTTTCCAATACAATTATCTAAACTTTCTTAAATCAACATGCATTTACTTGGAAAACAAAATGGCATAAGATATAGTCTTAAGTTTTTTTTTTTTTTCTTACCCCATTAATAGTATAAACTCACTTCATTTTGATAAAGACATCTTTATATCTAAAGTAAAATATATATATATAATTTCCCCCCCCAGTCTATTTAAAGACTAAAATATCATAGAGATTTAGAGATGGTCTGTTTTGATGGTCATCTTGCAACCACCCAAACCACCCTAGTAATGCTGTGGTAATGCATCTTGATGGTGAGTTTTGCATATGGCCCTAAATTAAATCTAATTTTTTTGTCATTGTCCTCACAATAAGATACAGGCAAAACCCACACACAGCACATTTATTTATATATTTATAGTCCTTTTCTATTTATGATCCATTTTCAAGTTCTTTCCCTTTGGCACTGTTTCATCTTCCAGTGACACATCTTTCAATGTCAACATACTGCACCTCGTTGCCTCCGAGCCACGTGAATTCCCTGCTATTGTATAAGATTCACGTAGAGAAGCAGAATAAGCCAATGTTTACAAAACCCTCACTCGTGATCTTTTCTTACTCTTCCTGGAGCCGGGAGGAGGGCACATACTCACAAACAGCACTGACGCAGGTACGACGCAGAATGCTGAAACAAAGGCTTTGTTCTGACCTCTATCCCCTATAGCTTATCACAGCATCCAGCCGCATGAGTCCTTCAGATCGCTCTCCTGCTCCTCTACACTCCTGGGGTTTCATAAATATCTGCCACACAAAAACAATCTGTTTTCTGCTCTGCTGAGGCACCCCTTCCCAGAGATAATGGAAATCTATGATGTAATAAACTGAATAAACACATTGAGAAATTCATAAAAAATTAGTTCAAGTACTATTGCATTTGCTATATCTCTATCTATCTATCTATCTATCTATCTATCTATCTATCTATCTATCTATCTATCTATCTATCTATCTATCTATCTATCTGTCTGTAAATCAATCAATTTGTGTCTGTCTATTTATCTATCTGGCTGGCTGGCTGTCTATCTATCTGGTTGTCTGTCTATCTATCTATAAATCAATAAATCTGTGTATATCTATCTATCTGTTTCTATCTGGCTGTCTATCTATCTATCTATCTGGTTGTCTATCTATTAATCTATCTATTTATCTATCTATCTGGTTGTCTGTCTGTCTGTCTATCTATCTATCTGGTTGTCTGTCTGTCTGTCTGTCTATCTATAAATCAATCAATCTGTGTCTGTCTATCTATCTGGCTGTCTGTCTATCTATCTGGTTGTCTGTCTATCTATCCATCTGGTTGTCTGTCTGTCTATCTATCTATCTATCTATCTGAACTGTCCTCTGAAAATAACTTAACATACAGCCATTATTGTCAAAATAGCTGGCAACAAAAGTGAGTACACCCTAAGTGATAACAGTTGTGTGTTGTTTAACCATGCAAAGCCACATGTCCTATTCATCATGTTCATGTTTTTGTCTGCTTGACAGGACCATACAAATGTGTGGATCTTGTATTAGAGCAGTTAAAATTTGGTGCTTTGAGTACAATAGAGAGAGGTTTTCCAAGACGGGTTCCACTCGGAAACAGACCAAAGAAGTTGAATCAAAGAAGTTGAGACCTTGTGCTGTGCGTCAGGTGCTGAAGCTGGCTTCAAAAAACAGATGCATGAGTGCTGCCAGCATTGCTTTAGAAGTTGCAGAAGCGGAAGGTCAGCTTGTCAGTGCTCAGATCATACGCCGCACACTGCATCAAGTTGGTTTGCATGGCCGTCGTCCCAGAAGGAAACCTCTTCTGAAACTGGCTCACAAGAAAGCCCGCAAACAGTTTGCTGAAGACAACCTGTCCAAGAGCATGAATTACTGGAGCCATGTCCTGTGGTCTGATGAAACTAAGATAAACTTGTTTGGCTCAGATGGTGGCCAGCATGTGTGGCGACGCCCTGGTGAGGAGTACCAAGAAAATTGTGTCTTGTCTACAGTCAAGCATGGTGGTGGTAGCATCATGGTCTGGGGCTGCATGAGTGCTGCTGGTACTGGGGAGCTCTGCTTCATTGAGGGAAACATGGATTCCAACATGTACTGTGACATTCTGAAGCAGAACATGATCCCCTCCCTTCAGAAACTGGGCCGAACGGTATGATAATGACCCCAAACATACTGTCAAGATGACAGCTGCCTTGCTGAGGAAGCTGAAGGTGAAGGTGATGGAGTGGCCAAGTATGTCTCCAGACCTGAACGATATTTGAGCACCTGTGGGGCATCCTCAAGTGGAAGGTGGAGAAGCGCCATGTGTCTAACATCCAGCAGCTCCGTGATGTCATTATGGAGAAGTGGAAGAGGATCCCAGCAACAACTTGTGCAGCTATATTGACACTTTGGACACAGTTTTGACATGTTCACTTAGGGTGTACTCACTTTTGTTGCCAGTTATTTAGACAATAATGGCTGTATGTTAAGTTATTTTCAGAGGACAGTAAATCTGTACTGCTATATAAGCTGTATATTGACTACTCTAAAGTATATCCAATTTTCAGTACTATAGTATTGTCTATCTATCTGGTTGTCTGTCTATCTATCTATCTGGTTGTCTGTCTGTCTGTCTATCTATCTATCTGTCTATCTGTCTGTCTATGTGGTTGTCTATCTATCTATCTATCTATCTATCTGGTTGTCCGCCTATCATAGATAGTATCATATGAATATGATCATGTTTACTGATTTAACCATATTTTTAGCTTTATTACTACAATTACAATATTATATGTACTATACAGTATATATTCATAACTATACAGTATTACTGCTTGAATACTATTTTTGAAAGCATAAATAGTAGCCTACACTGTATTTATTGTGGATTAAAATACATTAAATTGTTAATTGCATGCAGATATTTGTACATGCTGTCATTCATACCTGAGTTTATATTATCAGACAGAAACTGAAAAGTCACAATTAGTATGCAGTTCTGTAAGCAATCTGATTTATTATCTTCTATATTAGACATAAATATTTGACACAGCAACAATGTATAGTCAATATGAAACTATTGTGTTTGTAATTTGAAAGTAAGTGCATTTTTGCAGTTTCAAAATGTGCTTTTCTTGTAATTGTTAGCTTTTAGCCACATTCATATGGTCATAACTGCATTCAGAAAGAAACGCCTTGACAATTCTGTGAATTTAAAAGTCACAGAGGTGCCGCTGATGACTAAGAAGTCTGTAAACACACCCAATGGAAAAAACACACACACATGAAGATGGAATCACTGGCATTCGCAGCTTCTTTTGGCAGCCACATGCTCCCTTCTTATTAAAATGCATAAGATCAAATGAGATTTGGGAAGCTGCTGAAAGATGCTGTGTATAATCCACTTTTCTCCAGTTTATACTGGAAAGGGGTTTGACGTAGCATTGATGTGCTCAGCCGCCACCTCTGAGTCATTAATATTCATTGATGATGTTTCTCCCGCTGCGAGTAGCGGATATTGTGATTATGAAGATCTGGATCTCTGAGGTAAAGGCCCACACAGAGAGCATCCGTAAGATGTGGTGAGGGTGGGCTGCGGAGTTTGAGGGCTGAGGGTGTTGTGGTTAAAGGCGTGGAGAGGTGTTCATTATCCTTTGGGAAATGACTCACAATCACTCCTGTACGTCATGACTCAAGGCCCTGGACTCCTCCAGTCCTACTTATACTATCAGCAGCACAATTCTTATGAACTTCAAACAAAAGAATGACAGATTTTCGAAAGAGGTACTTGAGGCATTCCTGCAGAATTGTGTTGTTGTTCTGCATGTTGATGATGAAAGCTCATTTACATTTATTCATTTTGCAGCTGCTTTTATCTAAAGCGACTTACAAATGAGGAAAAACACATGCATGTTATTGTAAAGGAGACAACAACAGCGGTGCCAGAATACTAAACTTCTGTCATAAACCAGAATAATTCAATAGAATCATTGAATTTTATTCTTAATATATGTTAATGTTTTTTTAAATAATCTTTTTACTTATTGTTAATAAATTAATAAATTAATTTAAAATCTGCATTTCTTTTAATCATTAAATATAAATAAATGTATTTTTATTTATATAATTAAATAAAATAAATATATTTATTTTAGAGATGTCAAAATTAACGTGTCATTTTGCAATCAGTTTTTTTTCTCAGTTTAACACATTAAAAATATTTAACACAATTAATGTTGCATCTGTTATTTCTGTCATCCTTTGGCTGTGCTACAGTATATGATCGTGCTAGCATTCATTCAAAGCTCTTAAACCATTCATATCTATTAAGATGCAATAAAATAACTTTCTAGCACACTTTCTGTGAACAAACACTATTGAAAATACGTAAAATAGGATGTATCAGATAAAGTAACAGCAGCCTTAAACCTGCTGCTGTCTTTGTAATTAATGTTTATCAAAAATAATGCATCCATCCATAGAAAAAAAATAAAAAAATTAATCCATACAACTCCAGGGGGTTAATAAAGACCTTAAATAAAGGCCTTCTGAATTGAAGCAATGCATTTTTGTAAGAAAAATATCCATATTTAAAAAGACCATCGTTGATTTGCGGTGGAAGAGTATGCTTTGACCTGATGCACAATGTAATGACGAACGCGGAGGCGCAGAGGATAGAGCAAAACAAATCACCGGTCACGGATTGTAAGTCTAAAACGATAATTTTTAAAGAGAAATGTTGGAGGATTTCAATATAAGAGGAGTTTAAATTTGTTGCACAGCCCTATTTGTTTGAACCACGAGAGGCGTCTAAACAAAAAAAAATTAACTTTCACTGTTGTTAGTTTCACTCAAACCATCCTTGTTCACATTACTTAAAAAATTAATTTAACTGAGTTGTGTCTACTAAAAATGATTATTGTCAGGTTTAATTAAGTGTTTGTTCAGTCAACTTAACATTGGTGAGTGAAATGCACAAATTAATGTTGATATAACTAACTGGGCAGTGGATCCATAGTTCCCAGCATGCTTTGCAAGGGACTGCATTAGGAGAGTAAATTTAGGGATTAAAGTGTTATTTTATGTGTTTTTCAGTAAAGGGAAAGATGTTGTTAGTTTATGTTAGTGTTTAATGGACATTTAGAGGAGTTTCTGTAATGTTTTTGAATTTTGTGGTTACCATTATGCAGAAGAGTGTCGCCTGTGTTTAGGCTGTGAGCCTCATATATGCATGTTTAGGATGAAATTCCTACTCTCAATTCAGTTGAGTTTGTTCAATGAGTTATTTTTTTGAGTGCATTTTGTAAAACAAAGAGTTAATTTAATAAGGTAAATTAAGTCAATGTGTTCACCTTACCTAAACATAACATTATTAAGTAAACTGCACATATAAATAATAGGGATGGGCATTTTTGGCAGTTTTTAATTTCGATCATCGATAGGTTTCAAAAACAAGTAATCGAGTACTTGGGGGGCGGGGCATGGCCGTCATGGAGATAATAAAAATATCTGAAGACTGTTGAAAATGTTAAAAATAAAAATATGACATAAAAACCTGTCTATGAAAACACGTGATTAGAACACTGTTAGATTATGATTATGATGCAGCAATGTTATTAAGAAGCATCTAAAAGGAATAGCTGCCTGAGGTGAAGAGTGACTTTATGCCAATAAACTGAAGCCCATTCTATGATCATCCTATGATATTAATCAAATAACTCAGATACATAACATTGTAACACCACCTTTGTTTTTTGTTTTTCAGATGTTACTCTGAGGGGTTCAACAGATTTTTGACATGTAATGAATAAAACCTTTTCACAAAACAAATGATCTTTTAAACCTATTTTATTATCCCCACAAGTGCTTATTTACATGTGTCACAAAGTCAGTGAATAAACTTGAAAGCCAGCTTTGTCTCTTTTAAATGAGTCAGTGAGGTGAAGTAAACTTAGTGTTAGTCCAGTCTTTTGATGAGTTGAAGTGATGAAGATGAAATGAGCTTTGCATCGCATTTAAATAACCTTGTGAATTTAATGTTTGAAGTCCTATAATCCACCATGAGAGAGATAATCGTTCAACGTCGTTTGTTGAGTTGCCCACCGTGTGGGTTAAGGCCATGTGCTGTAGCCTCGCTACCAGCTAGACTTAAACTGGACTTCGAGGTCTCCAATTACCATTAAGTGCGCTCACAATGAACACCATGATACGACACACGTGACATAAAAAAAAGTCCTTTAGTTGAGCAGAAGTTCTCAAAGGACTTTAAATGAGCAAGAAGGTAGCTTGAGTTCAAACCACGAGACTTCCCTCTACCAAACAAGCGAACTTATTCTATGGTGGCCAAGCTTATATGCCCGGTTACATCCTGGCACTAGCACCCTCAAGCTGCTCCTAGTAGTACTACAAGTGATTTACACACTACACACTAAGAAAACAAGAATAATAAGGAAGCTAAATACAATAATAAAACAGGTAACATCTTGTCTGTGACAACGTAACATTACAACTGCAAAAAAAGGATGCAAATGCCAGTGAACAAGTTACGCACTATAGCGAGAGAGAGAGAGCTCCCGTCGTGATGCGCTTTCATGACAGCGCATTGAAACACAAACAGAATTTACTATAGATTTCTATAAAGTTCTCATTATAATGCTATGTTTATGGCAGATTTGTGCTTTATTTTCATCTACATTATTATTATTACAACTTTCATCTGCAAAAAGTTTGTGAATGCAAACGTGACCTTGACCGAAAGTATAACTACAAATGGACTATAAAAATGAAAAGAAAGGTGTGTCTGAAGGCTTCAATCGATTTTTATTGGTTGAAATGAAATGAGAATATCTTGTGTTTTCCCGTGGGTACTCAGCACTTATGCTGATGATTATTGTTAAATTAATTATGAATATAATTTAAAGAATATTTTCAGCACAAGATAAAAGTCTGGTGCTGCAGAGCTTGCATCGAACTGTATTTTCATCTATCTTGTCAAAGTGAAGCCAGACATTCTCTCTCACGTCTTTTGACCCATACTGTGGCAAGCTAAGCAATCAGAGCTCAGGGCACTGCCCAAAGTGCTGCTATAACCAATCAGGAGAAGGACAAAAAACATTTCGATCATCGTGTACATGATCGATTGTCGCTGTCACGGTCGAGTACTCGATCGCTGTTACACATCCCTAATAAATATTGTGTAACAGTGACAAATTCAAATGATTTGTATTTACTCAAAGAAATTTTGTCAGCTTTACTTGAATTTCTTTTGTTCATGCAACTAAATTATTATTTGTACAAATTACTCAATATAGTTGCGTGGAACCACTTGACACTTCTTTTTAAAGTAAATCCAACAGTTCATTTGTGTACAATACTCACATCCTACATCCTGCGTCATACATTGTGTCAGAGGATTACTCATTTGGCACAAGTCAACTTGCGCATTCTGCATATGGTCGTCCACCAAAGCTAGTTATTTGAATTTATATTTTTAAATATGGATATTTTTCTTACAAAAATGCATCCCTTTGCTTCAGAAGGCCTTTATTAACCCACTGGAGTCATATGGATTACTTTTTTTTTAATGGATGGATGCACAACCCCATTCACAACCATTATAAACCTTGGAGGACTAAGGATAATTTTAAATATATCTTTAAATATATCTGCATATTGTGTTTGTCTGATAGAACATAGTCATAGGCCACGTTCACACTGTCAGTTTTTGGGATTGACAAGCGCATTTACTTAAAGGTGTGAGTCTCGAAATGTCCCGTTCACACAGCAACTTACAGTAGCGTCTGGAACACTGTCTGTATGAACGTGCAACGAGAGTCTAGCCCGTATTCTCTTACTACCCAGCTAACAATTTTTGGTTCCCAGAACGTTCTGGGAACGTTAGTTTCTGGTTCCTAGTAAGTTCTTAGGAACATACATCCTAACGTTCTCTGTTGGTTAGCCAGGGAAGTTTTCTTTACGTAAATAACGTTCCCTGTTGGTTTGGAGAACGTTCCCCTAACCTTCCCAGAACGTTCCCAGAACGTTCTCCTAACCTCTTTTTACTCCGATATAATTTACCCTGTTGTACGTCAGTTATCATCCAGCACTCCGCGTCCCATATGGTATAAGCGGCACGGAAGACGTTAAAAAAAATTTACAGACATTAAAAAAAATATATAACAATTATGTGACTTTAACTGGGATAACATTACATTAATTTCTTACCACTGAATTAGCGGGATGTGCTCTCTTTTGGTCGGTAAACAAAAACTTCTCGGTTAACATAATGTCTTCAATTACGTGTCAAATGTTTCTGAAATCATACTATACATATATTAATCATAAAGAAATATTTAATAAAGAGATCGATAGACAAATGTTATAGTCAGTCAGTAAAATGAAATGACCGTTGATTTTTAAATTACGCGAGTGCGCGGCTCTCTGTGGAAGACAGAAGCGCGTGGTCAGAGGCGCTCAGTAAAGAAAGATAACACTTTAATCTCTGTAGCCTATTGGTCTATCATCTGCAATAGTTTGGTTATAATCAAATCTAAAAATAAAAACAACCTGCAGGGAACGTTCTGGGAACATTCTCTTTAGGTTGCAAAAAAAGAACCAATAGAGAATGTTTATATTTGGTTCCCCAGAAAAATAACCAAACGGGAACCATATGGGAACGTGAGGGGAACGTTTGTGTTTGCTGGGTAGTAACCATAACGACAGTGACTAACGTAGTATTAAAGATGGCGACGTCCATAAAACCGAAAAGTTTCATCACTTTTGACATGACGAGACCAATTGAACCGCGAGTGTATCCATTCAAACTTCATTAACCAACAGCAGCATTAAGATGATGCACAGCTCATATCTCTGTTGCTGTAAGTTACTGAAAGCGAAACCACACACAAAACACTGGCTCTTTTGCACTGTATGATGTGACAGACAACTAGTTGTCCATTCCTTTTCCGTTCACACAGCGCGAAAATTCAGAGAATGCGGTCCTGAAAATGTACGGGTGTGAGTTCGGTTATAAAATACGGTTGTCGCACCCCTAAATAACTGTACTGTGTGTGAATGTAACCGTATTAATGACTCAAATACAGGACTGACAACCATGTTCTGCTGCTGTGTGAACGTGGCCATATACACCTAGGCTATAGGGTGAGTAAATCATGGGATAATTTTCAAACTATCCCTTTGAGTTTGAAACAGTTTGAGACTGGTACCTGTTATTAAACAATTGTCAATTCCAAACACTGGACTTTGTGAATAGTCTGTAGTGTCAGAGCATAAGTGCTAAGCACTAGGCCACAACTCTGACTTTATAGTGTCTTTTTAGCTAAAGAAATGACTGTTTGTGATATTATTCCCTGTGTATATTATATCCAACACGTTTACATACTCACTTACACAAACATATATTAATATGAAACAAATGCAGGAGGGAAGCAGCTGGCAGACAGCTGCATGAAGGGGGCCAGCTGTCCACCGCAGAACTGTGATTCTCAATCCGCACAGAGGCCGCCAAATCAAAGGTGCAGTAGAAAGTGCAGTAGAAAGTAAAAACACGTTCAATACGTACAGTGACCGCAAAAAGTATTTGACACTTAAGTCACACAAAAATGTCTGAATATCATTGCATTAGATAACTGTTGGGTTTTAAATGCTAAACCAATATATAGGCCTATTGTTCAAAACTAAGACAAAAAGTCTTTTTAAATCGTGAAACATTATTAAAAAAACAAAGGGTTATTATAGTTAACTGAAACTAGAACCATTATACACTGAACAAAATTATAAACGCAACACTTCTGTATTTGCCACCATTTTTCATGAACTCAAAGATCTAAGACTTTTTTTATGTACACAAAAGGCCTATTTCTCTCAAATATTGTTCACAAATCTGTCTAAATCTGTGTTAGTGAGCACTTCTCCTTTGCCGAGATGATCCATCCACCTCACAGGTGTGGCATATCAAGATGCTGATTAGACAGCATGATTATTGCACAGGTGTGCCTTAGGCTGGCCACAATAAAAGGCCACTCTAAAATGTGCAGTTTTATCACACAGCACAATGCCACAGATGTCGCAAGTTTTGAGGGAGCGTGCAATTGGCATGCTGACTGCAGGAATATCCACCAGAGCTGTTGTCTGTGAATTGAATGTTCATTTCTCTACCATAAGCCGTCTCCAAAGGTGTTTCAGAGGATTTGGCAGTACATCCAACCGGCCTCACAACCGCAGACCACGTGTAACCACACCAGCCCAGGACCTCCACATCCAGCATCTTTACCTCCAAGATCGTCTGAGACCAGCCACCCGGACAACTGCTGCAGCAATCGGTTTGCTTTAACCAAAGAATTTCTGCACAAACTGTCAGAAACCATCTCGGGAAGCTCATCTGCATGCTCGTCATCCTCATCGGGGTCTCGACCTGACTGCAGTTCGTCGTCGTAACCGACTTGAGTGGGCGAATGCTCACATTCAATGGCGTCTGGTACTTTGGAGAGGTGTTCTCTTCACGGATGAATCCCAGTTTTTACTGTACAGGGCAGATGGCAGACAGCGTGTATGGCGTCGTGTGGGTGAGCGGTTTGCTGATGTCAACGTTGTGGATTGAGTGGCCCATGGTGGCGGTGGGGTTATGGTATGGGCAGGCATATGTTATGGACAACGAACACAGGTGCATTTTATTGATGGCATTTTGAATGCACAGAGATACCGTGACGAGATCCTGAGACCCATTCATCCACGACCATCACCTCATGTTGCAGCATGGTAATGCACGGCCCCATGTTGCAAGGATCTGTACACAATTCCTGGAAGCTGAAAACATCCCAGTTCTTGCATGGCCAGCATACTCACCGGACATGTCACCCATTGAGCATGTTTGGGATGCTCTGGATCAGCGTGTTCCAGTTCCTGCCAATATCCAGCAACTTCACACAGCCATTGAAGAGGAGTGGACCAACACCACAGGCCACAATCAACAACCTGATCAACTCTATGCGAAGGAGATGTGTTGCACTGCGTGAAGCAAATGGTGGTCACACCAGATACTGACTACAGTAAAACTGCACATTTTAGAGTGGCCTTTTATTGTGGCCAGCCTAAGGCACACCTGGGCAATAATCATGCTGTCTAATCAGCATCTTGATATGCCACACCTGTGAGGTGGATGGATTATCTCGGCAAAGGAGAAGTGCTCACTAACACAGATTTAGACAGATTTGTGAACAATATTTGAGAGAAATAGGCCTTTTGTGAAAAAGTCTTAGATCTTTGAATTTAGCTCATGAAAAATGGGTGCAAAAACAAAAGTGTTGCGTTTTTAATTTTGTTCAGTGTTAAAACGTTTATTTTAAACAAAAATGAAAAAAACTGCATTGGCAAATAGCTTAAATGTACACTACATACCTAAACTTTTCGTTACTGTAGTTATACCCATTAATAGACATGGTAGGCTAACGTTACTTCCTTGAAAATAAATCCAAAGCGAGCACATAAAGAAATGATTCACAATATAGATAGGCCTTATGCTTTACAATTAACTGTTAGAGAACTACATATGGCAATTTATCTGTTCAATAAACACCTTACCTGCTGAGTGATAAAAACGCCATCTCCACATCGCTTTTACAACATTTAAAATCCCTTTGTTCCTGCCATATCAGAAAAGCCAAGCCAGTGTTGATTTTTGTTTTATCGCGAGCTTTGTCACATTCTCTTTTTGCCAGCAGACGTGGCAATTCCCCAGAGGTTGGAGATTTAGCGTGATCCATGTTAACCTTTCTCGCTTGTTGTGACAAGTTCAAATAACCAATACCACTCCCACTTCATACAAAGTAGACGTAGCAACTTTTCTCCTACGGATATGACGAGGCACGCATGGGCGAGTGAGGTTTGTATGCAAATTCCCACGAAAACCATCCCGCCTGGTCTAAAACATAAACACTTATAACAGACTTTCCATAGTGAATCTGGGTAAGACAAAAACACATTTTGGGAGATGGATTGATGATATATTGACTTATTATTTAAATGTTGTTAATTTTGGACAGAAAAAAGTTACAGAGTGTACCTTTAAATAAATCAAGTTTATGTTTAGATTTTACAAAATATGTGGGGGCTGAGTGAGTGTTGTAATAAAATCAAAGAGTGCCTCAACTACACTGTAAAAAGTTTTGTTGGTTTAGTTAATACAATGAAGACAATGTTTTAATCAACAGAAACTCAAATTACTATATTATCTGAACCACATAAATTATTGAAGTTGATCTGACAAAAGAAAAAATATTGTGATAAATCATGAAAATAATTTTTACAGTTTTACACCTTGTCCTAAGCGGGCACACATTTAATGACTAGCTAAAACATTTTAAAAAGATTCCAGCAACGAGCATTTTGACTGTCCACACTAGACCCGACAGGACAATGAGAAGCGATAAAATCACAAGAGCAAGAGCACAACAGATAGGCCTACAATGAAATGGGCAAGTACATAGTAAAATTCATAAATATTACACTATTTAAACATTATTTAAAGTGCATACGGAGTGACTGAACCAGTCTTTGTCAATATGCTTGTTTGTTCTCATTGAGTTGAAAGTTAACGTTTTTTAACGCCCATTTATTTATTTTCAAGATCTGAGGTGAATTAGCCAGTGTTGTTTTCATTACAGCAAAAAAGCTTTGATATTCAAACTCACATTAGACGCTTTTAACATTAAATAAAGCACATAAACAGTACCTGATATTAGCATTGCCATACTTTGTGTTGTTGTTGTCGCGGCTGAAAGATACCTTTTATCGCGTGTTGCGGCATCGCGTCGCGTCGCGTCGCGTCTGGTTAGGACAGGGTCTTAGTTCACAGGTGTGCACACTTATGCAGTTAGCTATTCCAAATTTTTATTTTTATTTTTTTCTGAAATGTGTAATTTTGGTTTTCACTGGCATTGTGTAAGTTGTCGTTTTTACATTAAACATGCAAAAGTCTGATATGATTGATCATTGTTTCATTTTTTACATCGAAAAATCAGCTGTTTTAACAGGGTGTAGACTTTTTATATCCACTGTAGTTTCACTTGATGTAGGCCTACTAAAATAAAAAAGTGAAATAAAATTCATAAAATACTTTTTTTTTAAATTAAGAATAATAAACACTTTTAAACCATACTTTTAAAGATGACAAAAACACACAAAAAAGTTAAACGGAAAATATACAGATAAAATCTTAATGATTCTAAAAATAATGCTGCTTGAGGTGAACTGACTTCATACAGTACATCTACTAAAAATAACCAGAACAATTAAACTGATTAAAAGACTGAGCAAAAATGATGAAAAATGAAGAAACCTTAAATATGAGGAAAGATTCTGCAGCATTTGATGCCACTTGATTTTTAATGTTTTGTCATCTAATGCAATGACATTCAGACCTCTTTGGAGTCACTGTACATTTATCATAATTATAGGGTTTGTGCTATCAAAAGTCGGCGTCATTGTCATTTGTTTTCTGTTAACACAACATCGAGACTGTAGGCTAAGCTTCTCCTGGGCCCCAGTTCTACCCTTAAAAAATGCCCACCCTCTAATCACACACACAAACACACACACACACACACACACCACATTCACATGCAAATGATGCTTTAATCTGAGCTCTCTAATAGACCACCATGGCAACAGAGATACAGCACTAATGAGGAAGAGGTACAGGTTAATGGCAGAGTGGCGCATGAGCGACTTTCTCTCTCACACACACACACACTTTGCAGCAAATGCTTTGCAAGCAACAAACATCCTCAAACACACACACACACATTATGCATTAAAAGCAAACGCGGTTAAGCGACACATGAAGTGTTAATAGGCCTGTCAGTCTCACAGTGTCACCATGTGTTTGACACTACAGCAGGCCTGACACTCATTTGAAAAGCGAATTAAAACCATTAGGCTAATATGTGATTTAGCAAGACTCTCATTTTCGACTGTCAGTGAGTAAATGCTCATCTGCAGGGTGGAGACGCGCACACACACACACACACACACACACACACACACACACACACACACACACGTGTGCAAACATTGCTGTAGGCCGTTATCAATATGTCCTTGAGTGGAGAATGTGAAGTGAGGTGTGTTTTCCAGCTTTCTGTTCTGTCCAGCACCTGATCTTAACAAACAACAAATAGATACACAACATAAGAATAGAGTTTAACTTTGGAATCACTGAATCACAATTGTATATTACTGGTGAGTCACATGAGGTTGATTGCCAAATAAAAAGTATGTGTCAGCTGTAAAAGTCAGATTTTGAGCATGAGCTGATTTTGAAACTGTATACTTTATTGTCTCCAAAGGGGGATTTGACTCCATACCTTGCTGAAAAATCTAGCATTGTTGGTCACCAGCACTTTGCCAGCTCTAACCAGCAGAAACCAGCCTGGACCAACGTGGAATTCATGCTGGTTTTTGTTGGGTTTTTCAGGGCAGTTTTGCACACATACACAGACAAATCATTACATAGACATGTCCATCCAATTTTTTATTCGTTTTTATTTATCCTTATCCCATTTCGCATTTTGATTAAAGTATAAAATATTTTCACAAAACAATTATATCTTCTTTTTTTTACATTAATGGCTAATTCTATTTAAATTTAATTTATAAATAAATTTAATTTATAAATAAATTAAGTTAATTTTAATTTATGTAGGCTATTAAATTGACACTGCCAGTCAAAAGTTTGGCATAATTAAGTTTTGTTTTTTTTTATTGCTCAAGACTGCATTTATTTGATCAAAAATTACAGTGGTAATATTGTGAAATATTATATATATATATATATATATATATATATATATATATATATATATATATATGATCATCCATATTTATTTTTTGGTCTTTATTACAATACAAAGAGAAAATACAGGAAATATGTACCCAAAATGTAAAAAAAAAAAAAAAAAAAAAAAAAACCTAAACAAAATAGTTTCTTTAAGCAAAAATCAGTATTTAGTATGCTGGACTTCTTCCAGTTTCTCAAAGAAGAAACTCTGAGAAGAGTTTGAAAGTTTTCTTGGCCTTCCAGTCCTTTTTTCATCCCATTTATGTTTAAGAGAGCCAGGTTCCTGCTATTGTGTAAGGGTGTAAGGGGAGGTCACTAAATACTTGCCACTTTAGCCCAAGTAGTTTTTTTTTTTTTTTTTTTTTTTTTTCAGTTTTTAATACTGCATACAAATTTCCTGTATTTCTGGTTTTATTCTAATAAAGAAAATGAGAAATAATAATATTTGATATAAATTATTTAATAATTAAATATGGTCATTATATCATTGCTAAAACAACATCTAATGGTGGCCTAAGACTTTTGCACAATACAGTACATTACAAAATAATCGTTTTCTAATTTAATATATTTTAAAATGCAAATTTTCCTTTTATGGTAAAGTTGAATTAGAATGATTTCTGAAGGATCATGTGACACTAAGACTAGAGTAATGATGCTGAAAATTCAGCTTATACACATGCATAAGTTACATTTTAAAATATATTCATATAGAAAACAGTTCTTTTAAATTGTGAGCATAAGAGACTTCTTACAAAAACATTAAAAAAAACCAAAAAATAATTTTTCCAAACTTTTGTGTGTAGGCCCAGTAACATTCATAAAACAACATGCCTATAAAGTAATTAGTTAAATTAATTTTAAAAATATTTTAAAGAGCAATGGGTTAAGATGCTTTACTACTACTACTACTACAAAAAAGTCTGATTTCCAACCATTCAGATGTGTTAATGTTTGGAGAAAACCAAAAGATTCCTTCATGTAAAGATCAGAGCAGCCTCCTCATGGGAATCATTACTCCTGGTAATTGCTTTTCAAGGTCGTATAATGGCCAAAGAAACATTTCACGAGACCAGGTGCACCCAATGTTGCTCAAACCGTTCCTGTAAAATATCCTAAACACTCCAGACAGCATTCCAAAAGACTGAAAACAGAAAAACAGAGAATTGCTCTACTCTATACACCTTATTTTGCAACAAGGACTTAACCTATTTTCTGTGAATGTGTGAGACCTCCGATTCATTAGCCGCTGTAGGTAAATAACTAGAAGAATAACAAAATGCCGTAAATTTGCAATAGAAACCAGTGTGTTCATGATTACGAAAATAAAAAATAAAAAATTATGATAACACATAACAGTTTGAAATATCAAGCAGCATAAAGGACAGCTTTTGATACTTTAATACGGGTGACACTGGAAGCCACGCACATTCAACTTACAAATGGCCGTGTCCGCTCTTACATTAAAAATCATGTGGATATCAGAACTTTACATTTTGGTCAGGGGAAGTTGGGCTGTCCTGTAATGATAGTCGTGGCTCACCATGCTGGGATACCAGAGTCCCTTTGCATCCTCCTTTGATAATCAGAAATTAGGTCCAGGTGTTGTGTTCCCACTTGCTGCATATGTTTAGTTGTGGTTGACAATGGCAACGCTGGCACATGCTCAGAAGGCTAGACACAGGGATGAAAGAGGAAAGAGAATGAGGCAGGGAAACCATGAATGAATGGATGGATGAACAGAAGCCCCTTACATGACAAATGTCTGAAATATTAGGAATAATTTGAATTTTTGGCTCCTAAGATAAGACTTTCTGAAGAGAGAGAGAAAAATAAAATAAAATTGGGGAATTCAATCATAAAACACATAAAAATCCAAATAATCCAAAAGTTTCTTCACAAATGTATACTTTCTCCCAGAAGTGAGGAATTTGTAAAAATTGTTTTTAATGTTTAATGTAAAGATGTTTTACTGTAATCAGTTCTTTAATGAAGCAGATTTTTTAAGTGATATCAGATGTCATTATTTAAGCAAATGTAGTCAAATTTTCTTCTAATTTAATAAGTATATTCTTCTAGTCGTATATCTTTTATTTTGATTGTATAACAAAATAGTTTTTTGCAACCACAACAACAACACAAAAATAGAAAATCCTTCAAAATACTCCAAATATTTCAACTGAAATACCTGCATAACATTGTCTATTTGTTAAAATGTTGAAAAATGAAGCAGACTAATCAGGTCTCTGGAGACGGCAGAACTGAAAAACAAGGGATCAAGCACAGGGGAGAGAAGCCATGTGTGCTCAGCTGTATGTTATGTGGCAACAATTGCTTTTCCCAACTTCATTTCAGAAACCACAAATTGTTCTCTAGGCTTTGGACAATGTGTTCTTCCAAGTCAATATTTACAACATGAAGTGTCATTCCTCAGATCATACAATTACATTTCATCCAACATATGATGCTTATTGACTAAGAAAAATAAAATATTTTGGACATAATACACATTTTGGACCAACAATATCCCACCTATAATGCTGTCACAATGCTGTTTTTCGAACTCCAATCATCCATTGCAGCTTGAAATTATGCAGGTATTGTATTGAAAAATGAATATATTCAATACTGAAATGATGGCAAATTACAATTTCTTGTGCTGCAATTTGATAATTTGCTGAATGAGACATATTGCACTTCATTTTCTAAACATGCTAAACTAAGTATGAAAACACAAATCAACACTCTTAACAGTACTATCTCTAATCCACAGGGTTGAAATGAGCACATCAAATTTGTTTATGCCATATGCAAAATCAGTTTCACACCTAAACACGCTATTTCTATTAATCCTGTATTGCTGATGGAAGTGAAACCGATGACAGGAAAAGTCATGTTCTGCAGTAAACTCATTCTTTTGCATGTATTATTTGCTGCGTCATGGAAAGGACGGCAGGTTTTTGTTGGGTCTCGTTGCAGACTTTGGCTCCCTGGAGAGACCAAGTGAACAATGATTTTCAGTGGAAGAACAATAATCAGCAGTAGAAGGCTTGGAGACAAATCTGTGCTGTTTGGAGAGATATTACAGTGTTTTGAGTAAGCTATCAGAAAGTGGAACAATCAAAACATTTACGGTCTGCCAAGATCATCGCATTCTCTTCCGAAGAGCTCATCCAAGAACTTAGAGACTGAACTCCGTCTTTAATCAGTTAGTCAACAGACTTATTTGTCTGATTAGAGCCGGTGCTCATGACATCCTCTATCCTAAAGACATCTCAGATATTTTCATGTCCATGAAGGAAACTGTACAATATAAGAAGCAATGTATGACCTTGAATTACATGTAAATGCATCCTGAATTACATGCATTGTATGCAGTGGCCTGAAAAAGTAATTGGACCATGTCTCAATGTCAGTGTATTAGGTAATAAAATACCAATCCAAGTGTGTTTATACATACACACACACACACACATATATATATATATATATATATATATATATATATATATATATATATATATATATATATATTAGGGGTGTAACGGTAGACAAACATGACAGTTTGGTACGTACCTCTGTCATGGTTCAGTACGGGTTTGGTACGACAGGGGAGAAAACTAAACATAAAATTGCTTCTTTTTTCTTTTTTATTAAACAGTGGTTTATTGAACAAATTGTGTCTCTCTCTTTAAATAAATTCAATTATATTTAACATTTTCTTAAGGATAAAAAAAATAAATCTTAGCTAATGCTGCAAACTATATACAGGTAGATCTTTCTTACACAATTATTAAATGTTACAATTAACAACAGAGCCCAAACTATTAAATTCAGTTGCTATTTATTTTTTAGATATAAAAATAAACACTCAAATAAAAACAGCATGTAAATTGCACATAAGGCAGGTTTTGAATTAACTTCTAAATCTAATTATAAAATTATTTTTCAATTATTTTTCTACTTCAATTCATTTTGAAATCTGCTTTTTACACATTTACACAGTTACTGTCATAATTTGTTTTCATAACAAATTTATTTAAACATATATTGAATAATTAGGACATTACTAACAGGTAAAGTAAATACAATTAATATTTAAGCTAATATAGTGCATATATTTAGTGAAATGCTAAAGTTAATTTCTCTAGTGAACTAACATGCTGTGGACACTGAATGACTTGCCTGAGGTACAGTAAATGTAATGCTGTGGGATTTTATTCTCAAGCTGTTTAAATAATATCTTTCCATGGTGGAAACACTGGTTGAGAGATTACACATAAACATATCTATGCATAGATCAGCTGTTCTTCTTCTTCTGCTCTCTTTCCTGTTGTGGTGGTTGGTAAACAGTGTTGCATTACTGCCCGTGTCCCCTTCTGGATTGGAGTGTGAATTGCCTGTGACTGACTGTATTTGTCGTCTGACTGTAAGCACCGAACCGTGACGCTTCTGGAGGAATACGTGTACTGTTACCCCCTAATATAGGTAAAGACCGTTTATGACGAACCAATTCACAAGAATGAGTCAAATCGAGAGGACCATTTAGGATGAACCATTTCACAAGAATGAATCATTTGCCAGCTTAGGTCAAAGCGAGTGACTAGAATGATTCAGATTTCTAGCACTAAACACAAGAGAGGGGGAACGACCCTATTCACCAAAATGTTTAGACTTTTCTGCACTTAAAGGCAACAATAGAAGGAGAACAATTGGGGACGAAGCAATTCACTAAAATGATTCAGACTTTCACTAAGAGAAGGAGAGCTGTTTGGGATGAACCGATTCACCAAAATGAATCAGACTTTCCAGCACTACATAAGCGAGAAAGAATCATTTAGGTCAAAGCAATTCACTGTTCTAATCGTTGAAAATAGTTTATTGATGGAAAAGCTGAAATATGTTTGTAAGTAAAATCGATAAGCTACTTTTCCAGATAAAACAATACTGTCCAAATTAAGACAAAAGTATTGCAGATTTTTACAAATTAAACGAGTGAGTACTTAGGTGCGCCATGCACGAATGCCAGCTCAATACACCGGTTCAAATGACTCACACTAGCTCAGGTTCCCACAATATCAACCCCCACAAACACCTTCAGTCACGCTTGCATCCCTCTCAAGACGTTTTCACAATGTTGCTCTGTCCTAGAGTTGCTCCCGACAGATAGAAAATAGGCTAGAGTGAAGGTATTTTTCTGACAGAAAGGATTCCCATTGAGAGGCTCCAATTACGGTGGAAACCCCCATCATGAGTACAGAGGATTGTAACTTGCAGAATCACGTCAATGCTGGAAGTGTACATGAATCAAACAACTCCCAATATGACACATAACAGTCTTTTTTGACACATTTATAGTCACAATTTTATACATTTGAAACTCAAAACATTCAGAATATAACATATAAAACATTCTAAAAGAGAAATGTCATGGGCTATTAATATCTTTTCAGTTACAGCCTATGTGTGCGATTTATTACAAGTCGCATTGAAAATGTAAGTATAAATCCTAAACTTATGTTAATTAGGTTGATATAATGTAGTGCTTTATGATTTGCATTAGTGTTATAAATGGCACTTTGTGAGACTGTAGATTTAGAATTGCATAAGGAAAAATGAGTATTTGTTGTATATGCCGGTTATGGCCCTCAGTGTAAAACCTAACAGTGAAAATCGCTAAATGAAATAAGTTCATTTTACTTAAAATTTTTTAAAAGTTTATTCAACTTAACAAATATTTGTTATGTGAAATTAAAAAATGAATCATTGTTATATAGCTCAACACAGTAAGTCTTATTGTTTAAATCTCGTTTTCTTGATTTACCGCGAGTACCATGTTTTACCATGACTAATATTGATCTAGCTTACTGCAGTGTTCAACAAGTGTCTCAGTAGCCGCCGAGCGAACGCACAGAGTAGCGCTATAACAACTTTCAACACACAAATATATCTAAAATGATAAAACAGTGCTCATCCATGAACATGATTTCTGCCCGAGTCCCGTCACAATTCTTTTCCACCGGCTGTAGACATGAAGACAACACATCCCATGATTTCGTGAAATCAAGGCGTCATCAAGCTACGCCTTTTGTTTTGAATGAGCGACCTCTAGCAGCGAAAAATTTACATATTGTAGCTTTAACTCTAATGATTTAAGTTTCAGAAATTCATTTAATCTAGTATATTGCGTTTATGGCTGACCACAACATATTTAAAAGAAATTTGAACTTATTCCATGGTTTTCTAATTTCTTTTAAATACATATTTTTTTAGAGAAATTACATTTTTATAGCGTATGTTATGCTTTTATAGCTTTCATCTCCTGTTCTGTCATCATTGCTTTGCACCAATGTTAGTTTTGCTTAGTCTTTTCTAACTTTATTACTTTGAGTTTGATGAACTTAAACCATTTATGGCAACCGGTTTCCTCAAACCATTTAAGTAGATATATAGTTGTTAAGACTTGAAGATTTGTTACCTGAATTCAAACTGAATGAGTGAAATAAACTTAAAATCTTTAAGTTTAGTTTAATCTAATGATTGACTAAACCAACACTAAAATATTAGTGAATTTAACTCAATGTATATGAGTTCACAGTACTCATACTTATTAGTTTTAAAACTTAAATGGTTTAAAGGAAATCATTTTCCTCAAATGGTTTGAGTTACCGTAACATATCAGGTTTTACAGTGTACTTGGGGATTGGGACAAATGAAATTATTAAAATAATAATTTCATTCCACAAATTACACCATTTCCTGAGAATTACCCATCTGGAGTTCCAGTGAGTTCAGTATTACTGCAGTATTTGAAGTATGGCCAATTAATACAGATCTTAATACCAGTTTAAGATCATTAAAGGAAAAGGTTGGTTTCTATAGGCTTTTCTCAGTCCTGAATCAGGCAGATTACAAACGCAAAAAGATGATTAAATAAATAAATCAGCATTGTTCCTTCTATCCCTTGTGTGAGTGGGTGTTCAACAGAGATTTGTGCAAGAGTTCAGTGTGCAATCCTCAAATGCTCGATAACATCTGTGCATATGATTCATAATTATAGAAAGTAAGAAACAGAGAGAAAACCTCTTCGATTACTGGCAATTGCCTGTAGGCTCAATACAGCACTACTGAAACTGTATTCTGTGCACATGCAACACAACATAGACTTGTAAAAGACATACATGAACATCTCAGCTCATAGATGTTCCCCACCCAACCTGAGAAAACAAAATTAATAAACAACAAAATTGCACTTGTGCAAAGCAGATGGAAGCCTACTGTATGTTATAATGAATTTTCGGCCATTATTGCTGCCAAAGTCCTAAAATGTCCTTTAATTATTAAACTGACCATCTTAGAGAATGCTGTCAGCTGACCAAGATCTGACCAATCAGTACTAACTGATTAACAGATTCAGCAGGGAGAGTGAAGAAGGGTTATGAATAGACAGAAGAACATTTAATGACATTCAGAAGAAACAATGAGATTATTTAGTCAAAACAACATTTAAAAAAATAATAATTTCTTAATCAAGCCCATGGAGAGATCCAGGAAATATTGCTGCATAATCATAACAACTATAAAACACTAGGATGTACATTATGGGTGGGTCTGGGTATTTATAGGGCACTTTAACCACTCTAGTGCTCTTGTTTATCTGACCTGATGTAAGAGTTGATCTGGGAGTTAAAAGCGGCTCCCTGGAAACCGTCACCAAGGAAATAACCAGTTGAAAACACACCAGGACCACTGGGAACATTCTTCAGCTTAAATCTCATAAAGATTTGATATACGTCTCTCTGCTGTTGAGCTTAATTCTTCTTTATTGAAATTCATGAATGCTCTGGATTTATTTCAAAGCCTGTACTGTTGAATAATTAAATGTATTCTTTTCTAATCCTCTAAAGTGAACAACAGCAGAGCCCAGCTCATCATATCAATGTGTTTTATAAGAAAAATACAACTTTGACCCGTGTACATTTTGTTTCTGCTCTTGATGTGAACAAGTTGCCCTATATACTCTGATTATATCTATGCATTTGTTTCAATACAATCACGATAATCTTGTGTTTACTAAAACCAGTTCTTTGCTGAACAAGAAACAAATTTAGACATTTTATTTCATGGTAACGATATATATTGTCATATCGCACAGCCCTAGTTTCATCTGTTTTGTCCATACAAAGAAAACCG
This sequence comes from Elopichthys bambusa, assembly GCA_037101425.1. Classification (NCBI taxonomy): domain Eukaryota; kingdom Metazoa; phylum Chordata; class Actinopteri; order Cypriniformes; family Xenocyprididae; genus Elopichthys; species Elopichthys bambusa. Next base: position 11,626,978 of record CM074435.1, read on the forward strand.
CATTGGATCCCATTGACATTGACAAAAACATGGAGTCCTTTTTCAAAATATCATCTTTCACAGAAGAAACATGCAGGTTTGGAATGACATGAGGGTGAATAGCCTACAAGTTGACAATATTTTTTCTTTACATCGTGTTGACAATTTCATGCCCTCAACTTGTTCGCTCTCTGTATCTTTCTCTCCCAACAACAGTCTAAAATTGTTTTTAATAGTAATAAACAACACCTGGAACTATTTTTCAGGAACTCAAATTATTCTCAGGTTTCTCCAGTCAAAGTGCATTTATAGGTTCTCAAAAGATTCTTTGTTCCCTGGGTTGGAAATGTCCTAATGTATACAAAACACTTGTTTTGTTTTTAAATTAACATTTCAATTGTTGTTTTCTTCTCACCTTAGATAAAAAAGTGCACAAAAAGCGGCCAGGCCACAGCATCCGAAGTGGAAACTCCTGTTAAATCATTGCTCCATAATGCAAGAGCAAGGAGCAGATGAATCAGAAGACTGGAAATCAGGCAAAGATCTACTGGTACCTGAGGGGATTGATTTATTTTATTAGAGGATTCATAATCCTCTGTGATGTGGTCATAACTGATGATTTTTTGGTATATAAAAAGTAAGATTTTTTTTATTGTTTTGACAAAAAAAAATAATTTATTCAGCAAAGATGCATGAAATTGATCAAAAGTGACAGTAAAGACTTTATATGGTTACACAAAAAAATCTATTTCAAATAAATGCTACTCTTTTGAAAGTTCTGTTCAAAGAATCCTGAAAAAAATGTCTCTCGATTTACACAAAAATATACACAACTGTTCTCATCACTGATAATAAGAAATGTTTCTTGAGCAGAAATCAATCATCTCCATCCACAAATTAATGATTTCTGAATGATCATGTGACACTGACGACTGGATGCAGGCTGCTGAAAATTCAGCTTTAACATCACAGGGATAAATTACTTTGTAAAACATAATAAAACAGTTCAGGGCTGGACATTAAGCCTTTTCCTGTGCTTGTCCTTCAGACGAGGAAATTGGTCATTCACAAACTCTGTTGTAAATATAATTTATTCTGAAGCATCAGTGTTACGGCCGGCTGCGACATATATAAATCTGCATATTTATGATATTTTTAGGGCATTTTCCCCCTGGTATTAAATATATGCTTCATCTTTCATTTTAAATTCTTAAATTTGATCAATAAATTAATTTAGTGTTATAAGACACTATAGGGCTGTTACCAGTCAAATTAAACATTTTACAATGAAAAATTACAACTGCATTTAAAAATGTTATAAGATTGCTTTAAATATTTTTAGAATATACAAATAAATTTAGGAAAGAATGATACTTTTAAACATGAAACTAAACTGCCAGTAGGTGGCGGCAGGTAACGGTCTTAATGAGTCATTCATTGAGTCGAACAAATGACTCAATGAATGACTCATTAAGACCGATGAAATGATGATGAAATGAAATCAGTGTCACATTTTCAATCGTGAAGGTATTCAGCACTCTTGGTCATGTGATGTTGCTTAACATATCTTAAAAATAGAAAAACTCCACATTTTGAATATTTACTGCAGTAAGTTAACGGAGTTTCTTTGTGTGAGCTGCGCTCATTTTTTTTGCGATTCCTCCTCGAGAGGCTGCGCGAGCCTCAGTAGTGCAACCTTGTTACTGTCAGTACGTTATATATTATATTATTATTCACTATCAGTCAGCACTTACACTAAAATAAATGCAGAACAATTCTCGTGTTTGGCGATTCTCTAGTTATTTTTTGTTCTTGGCATTTTAATCAGGTTGCAAGTACAATTCTCTTTCACTTGCCCCTTAAAAAAATCCACTTATTACGGACAAGCCTTAATGTCGAGCCAGCAGTTATTTTAAGCTGCAATAATATTTCAGAATATTACTCTTTTAAATGTATTTTTTTTTTATCAAATAAATGCAGCCTTGATGAGCAGAAGGAACTTCTTTCAAAAGCATTTGAAATATCTCACTGACCCCAAACTGTATTGTAGCTATATGTTTTTTTTTTTTTTTAGAAAGACTGTGAATAAATAAAAATTATTAGAAACATATGACTTCTAATTTATTCCTTCAACAAGTGAAATTATTTTGCATGTATTGTGGCAAATGCAAAGTAGAACCAAACTAATCTTGTTGTTTGTTAAGGCCAAAGGTATGTTCTTACACATCTGTGCATTGTCCACAGCATGCCCACACTTTGCCCACAGTTTATCAACTCTGCTTAGTTTGGGCCAGCTCACAGTCAGCTCACACTTTGGGCTGTCCCACTGGGGCCCTACCTGGATCCCATAGTGTGGGGCCCACACGTGCCCCGCATTTCACGCCGGTATCTGGGCCCACAGTCGGCTGCCTGCAATGGCCCCACACGGGCCCCTAAGGGGCTTGCAGTGGGCCCACTCTACTTAGTGTGGGCCAGCCCACAGTCAGCCCAAACTTTGGGCTGTCCTACTGGGGCCCCATAGTGTGGGGCCCACACGTACCCTGCATTTCATGCCGGTATCTGGGCACACAGTGGGCTGCCCGCAATGGCCCCATACGGGCCCCAAAGAAGCATGTTTGATGGGAAACGCGCAGCCATTTTATTTTTGCGGTAGTAGCTCTGTATATTATAGAGTTAACGAAAGTTATCATAAGCATTGTAATGTTTAAAGTGAATGTCATAACAAATGTTAGTAGACCAGGAAGATTTAAAAATGAGCGGGTCATTCATAAATCCATTAAATCTTACCTTCATGCTGTAGAAATGCAAACTGGAAGATAGAACACAACGAGCACAGTGCTGAAAAGGGGCGGGGCTACATATAGTATAAATAACTGTTCAAAAGTGCAGATTAATAAAGTACATTTAAATTTTTGATATTGCATTCACAGTGTAAACAGCTAATTAAACACTTTTACATAGATGCTTTGTTGATATCACATTAGGCACCACTCTAATCAGCTAGCTGGTTAAACTGATGTCCCTCAAAACATGTAGGCCAACCTATAGAACAAACAAGTCAAATAACAGGCCTCAATTCCATCATATTTTATTTTCAAAATCAAAATGCAACTGAATATTCCTGAATGAATCAATTCAAATGTACAAACAAAAGCCTTCACACATTCATTTGTGTTTGTCATTGAAACACAGTGTCCTGTAGGCCTTCAGGGTGATACATACAACACAAACAACAGCGATCATGCATCAGTATTCAGCATTTCATGCGGCAGACAATAGTGATTTTCACAGTGCCCATCTGACGATGATGATGCAGACAAACATGCCTCCAAAATCACATCATAATTACTAAGAGTATGAACCCGTCTGTCCAATGGACTTGTTTTGATGAAGCTTATAAAAATAAATATATCTTGTGTCATGCAATCTCACAAACGGCAGCTTGGGAATTTCTATTTTGCGGTCTCACACACAAACAGACTAAAACATTTAATGTGTCAGATAATGCTCAAATAACATAGAATAGTGCAGCTTGGGATTGCGATTGGCTAAAAGCATTCATGTAGAAGTATTCTTATGCATTGATCAACCCAATCAGGCTGTTTAAACATACAGACCAGTGATCTTAACGTCTAAAAAATTAAATGCAAAAAAGCAAGATCAGAAATGAAGGCTGATATTTCCTTTAGAGAGAATATCAAGTGAAAAGCCAGTTTTTATGCAAAGAAAATACAATATTATATATATATATATATATATATATATATATATATATATATATATATATACACATATATACACACACACACACAACCAGTAAATAAAATAATTGTATAACAATTATTTGATGAAAAATACAGTAAAAACAGTAATATTATGAAATTTAACAGAAATGTTTTCTATTGGAATATATTTTAAAATGTAATGTTAAAATATGAATGTGTTTGCTGTGATGGCAAAGCTGAATGTTCAGCATCATTACTTCAACATAATTACCTTTAGAAATCATTCTGATATGTTGATCTGATGCTCAAGAAACATTTCTTATTATTATCAATGTTGAAAACAGTTGTGTTGCATGCTTAAATAATTTTGTGGTAACTGTGATACACTACCATTCAAAAGTTTTATTTTAAAGAAAATAAATAATATTTTTATTTAGCAGGGATGCTTTACTTTTATCAAAAGTGACAGTATGTTACGAAAGATTTCTATTTCAAATAAATGCTGTTCTTTTGAACTTTCTATTCATCAAAGAATCCTGAATTCCACAAAAAAAAAAATCAGCAAAAATTGATGTTGACCTTGATAATGATAAGAACCATTATTAATAACTGAGCATCAAAACATCACATTAGAATGAATTCTGAAGGATACACACTGAAAAAAGGGTAACACAAAAATCTCCCAAAAAATATTCCCAACTTCTAAGCAGTAATATTTACATACATACATACATAAGCCTGTATATATAATCATGACAACTTGTGGCAGACTATATCTGCGACGCTGCTGCTGTTGATTATTGCTGCTGGACTTGCTACTGTTAATAGATAGATAGACACGCTGCTGAGCATGTATGATCTTCTGCTGCTGCATAAACAGACATACATAAATCCCCATGCAGATCTAGGCAGGTGGAGCTGGGGGAGGTGGAGGGTTTCAGAAGAACTATTTAAATTAACTTTTTAAAGACCAGCAGAGGCCAATCAGCTTGTGCCATGATGTTATTGCTTGCATGTAATGGGCCAGCCTGCGCCCTCTAGAATTTCATGACTGAACTATATATATATATATATATATATATATATATATACACACACACACATACATATATGGTGGTGTCAATGATTTATGGTGAAGACATCCAAGAGAAAGGCCCATCCAGCCTTGCTGTCAGTCAACTCAGGGCTGGTCCAAATCACCCGGGTTTATTAGCACAGCAGCCTGCTGCAGGTGGGCCGGTCTGGCCCTGATAATTGATAATTAGGGGCAATAACATAGCAGTCAGTGCAGTTTCACCACAGGGGGCTCGTCTGCAACCTGCCCTGCCATTCAAAGACAGCAGAGGAGACACAGAGACAGGTCTGAGGGAAACCCAGGATGGGGAAACCAAAGACTTAAAGTAGGTCAGGATGGAAAACACACAAGCACACACACACTAAAAGCCACTTTCATAAGGTCTGACATTTTTTCCAAAAAGCTTTTTGTGATAATCCATGACAAATGCAATATTAAAGCTGTAATGTTGAGCGAGTACACAGGTTTCATTTAATAAAAGCAACCTGATACCTCTAGGAATACAATCAAGGATGGACGTGAAATGGCTTATGATATCTCCACGGTGCTACCTGGGTCGTGTTTTTATCAGATTTATCTTTCCTGAAATAGCTCGCTCACAGTAAATGGAAAAGGTATTCTTGGAAAGCCATTATAGAAAGACAAAGGAAAGCTTCTCTCAAACCTCCAATCTGTATATTTGAACAGTTCATTGGCTAAATTCAGTTTAGTTGGCTAAGTGTTTGCTTTTGAGTGTTCATGTTTCTATCAAAAAAGTTTGTTCATGCCATTATGTTATGACATAATGACATAATTTGCTGGTTTTACAAATAAACTGCCTACAGCACAAAAACAGCAAACCAACCCACAATAAAATAAAAAAAGACCTACTGAAGACTTTCATGATCATACAGACTGTTATAATTTTCTTTTTAGCTAAGACAAACAACAACAAACAAGCACAAACATCAACAAATTGCTAGAGTCCGCATGAAACAGAAGTTGTGATGTAAAAAATTGTTTAAAAAAAAAAAGAAAAGAAAAATTGTAGGGTGGGACTTGATTTTGTCCGCAGGGAAATTGATTGTGGTTTGTTATTGCTGTGATGTCATGTGAGTGACAGGTTGTCCCACCCTCTCACCAGTAAACACGTCATCAGAGAAGGAAACAGATGACAAGAGGGAGGGAGGGGAAGTTATTTTGATTAAAGATTACAAGGGCACATGAATAATAATAGAAAAAAAGATGTGCATGGATAAAGCATTTATAATAAATAGCCCATTGCAATATTCCATAAAAAAAACAAAACAAAGAATTGTCCATTTTGATTTAATGTGTTGTCTTTTAACACAAAAATGTGTTGTTGCGATAAGACTGTGCTTAAATATAATCTCTTTCAAGATAATCACCCTTGTAGATCAGAAATCTCATTCACAAACAAACAGTAATTTCCTTTATAGACTATGCGTCATTTGATGTTGCTAAAACAGGAGATGAGTGAGCAGACCTGATATTCTCCCTAGCATCGACAGTGAATTAGACTATAGCGTAATCAGCAACAGCTTTGACGCATAAAAACATAACTGTAAAGCAGCAGGCAGATAACATAAATGGAAAGTGGCTCAGCACACTCTTGCACATCCTCTAATTATTTCATTAGTACCCTTTTTAGACCTCTCGGCCGTGCCTCAGTGCTCACTGGGACTCGAGAGAGCAGCAGACCGATCGTCTAATGGCTAAACGAAAGCCCATAATGTCCGTCATTGACAGAGACTGCATGTTGAGAGGCAGAGCTGGTCTTAAAGAGACTAATGTTACCTTTTGACAGCAATTTGCCGATATCTGCTTTTAAAGTAGGCTCTGGGGAACCGCAAAGACGCCAGGCACCTTCACGCACTCGCACTCAACCGCGGTGTCTAATCTCTGAGTGCGCCACGCTCTCTTTCAACCGTTCAACCGCCATCACCAGATAAACTAATTAAACTCAAACTCCCTCTTGGGTTTTTGGATTTAAGCTCATTCTGTTCTGGAGAAGAAGATTACGACCTTCTGCTTTAGCTGCGTGTTTACCACAAGAACGTAACAACATTTTTACAACAAAACCACACATACAAATGCACTCGCATTTTTAGGATTTAAAACGTATATTATGCTTATATAGGCTAGGCCTACATAAAAGGGATATTATGAATATATGCTCAGTTGGCAATTCATTTATTTGCATTCTAATAATGTATTTATGATATTTTAAAATTTTGTTACATTCCGGGTTAAACAAAGACAGTAGCTAATTGTGACATGTTGATTATCACAAAAAATAATTTCGGGCTCGTTCCTCCTTTACTTTTTTTTAAAAAAAGCAGGGTTACAATGAGGCACTTACAATGAAAGTAAATAGGGCCAATTCATAAACATTTCAAAATAGCCACAAAATGTAAACAATAGCCATGATAATATGATTTTAGTGTGGAAAAAAAATGCTCCATTAAACTCCATAAACCCTTATGGACTGTAAATATGATGATTTTAACAGCTTTACAGCTCAAATAACATATTTTAACAGAAGAATAAATATAAGTGCTTTTATAAAATGATAAGCTTCATTCTTAAGTATTTTATTTTTTCACAGCAAAACACAGAATGTCCATCAGATTGGTCTAAAAAATATGACTTTAATAAATAGTATGACTTATATAAAAAACTTAATATTTGTAATGAAACACTTCTGCTTTTAAATCATTCATAAACTGGCCCTATGCACCTAGTTTTAAAGAAAACAAGGGATGAGTCAAACCTTTATTTTTTTGTGGTAATCAAAATGATGCCACAAATGCTGTAGATTGAGCTCAACTTGGACTGAACCCAGAATATTCTTTTAAGTACTATCGTAAACATTTCAGAAAGACAGAAATATTTTTTTCCCCCTTCATATAACACTAAACAGCTTATTGTTGAGTACTAATGACTTATTTTAGCAAATAATGGTACAACCCGAATTCTGGAAATGTTGGGACCTTTTTTAAATTTGAATCAAATGAAAACTAAAAGATTTTCAAATCACATGAGCCAATATTTTATTCACAATAGAACATAGATAATAAAACAAATGTTTTAACTGAGAAATTTTACAGTTTTATCAACTAAATGAGCTCATTTCAAATTTGATGTCTGCTACAGGTCTCAAAAAAGTTGTCATGAGGGCAACAAATGGCTGAAAAAGCAAGACATTTTTGAAAATATTCAGCTGGGAGAACATCTAGCAACTAATTAAGTTGATTGATATCAGGTCTGTAACATGATTAGCTATAAAAGGGATGTCTTAGAGAGGCAGAGTGTCTCAAAAGTAAAGATGGGCAGTAAAAAGATTGTGGAAAACAATGTTCCTCAACGTCAAATTGCAAATCTCATCATCTACTGGGCATAACATCATCAAAAGATTCAGAGAAACTAGAGAAATCTCTGTGCATAAGGGACAAGGCAGAAGACCTTTATTGGATGCTCGTGGTTTTCGGGCCCTCAGACAACAACAAAACTCCAGAAACTCATAACCTCAATGCCCAGACATCTTCACACTGTTTTGAAAAGAAGAGGAGATGCTACACAATGGTAAACATGCCCCCGTCCCAACTATTTTGAGACCTGTAGCAGGCATCAAATTTGAAATGAGCTCATTTTGTGCAAATTTTTTAAAAATTTCTCAGTTTAAACATTTGTTATGTTATCTATGTTCTATTGTGAATAAAATATTGGCTCATGTGATTTGAAAGTCTTTTAGTTTTCATTTTATTCAAATTTAAAAAAACGTCCTAACATTTCCGGAATTCGGGTTGTGATAACTAAAAGATTAATCACATTTGCTCAAGCTCATAATCAACTTTTGGTGCTTTTCTTGATGAATTGTGCACAATATATGTATAATGTATCAATATGTATAAATTTGTTTGATTTCACATTGTCTTCAAGTTCTCAAACCAGATGACTCAATGAGAAGAAAATTCTTCTCTCATCTACAGTATGTATCATCATATTTATTGTGAGAATATGAAAGGCATAGATGATCATAAAACATAATTCTGTGATTTCAGAGAGCCACTGATAACAGTATCCCACTTCATTTTTGGATGATTGTTTGATTCATAGTTGAGGATTGCACAGAAACAAAAATATGTAATCAAACCCAAACTAAACTGAAAAACACAAACAAATCCTTCGACTGCGGTAACATACCACACACAAAATTAACACACGCATACACATCATAAACAAATATAAAAAAACAAAGCCAAAAAATATTGAGATGTCCATCCGCTCGATGTGACTTCATGAAAGATGGATGAAGACTTACACTTGATTGTTTGTGATAACTGTACTTGTGAATTATTGATGAAACAAGTTCCTCAACCTCCAAAAGAGGCCGTCAACATTGGTACCCCAGAATGCACTGATGCACAAGGCAGTGTTTCATACCAGTCGTTGAGTACAGCTGTGATGAACACAATGGAGACCTGAAATTCCAGCACTCTGAATGGCGGCTCAGAGGCTAAGCCTTATGGGTAACGGCGTTCCTGAGGCGTGCTCGAGTCAAGAGTGCTTGCGGAAAGTGAAAATGTCTCGTGTCTTGGAGCCCCTCTTGCCCTGGTTGGGCTGGTTGGGGCTGGGTAAGGGTGGGCTCTCGGGGGTGGCGGTGCCTCCATAGGGGCAGCTCTGAGAGTCGGGATGCTCTCCAGAACATTCAATGGCGGGGATGTAACGGCTATCCCACATTCCGGGCCCACACAGTTTACACAGGTCGTGTAAGCTGCAGGGAATTCTGGGAAGAAGGCGGAACTGATAGAGCAGACTACGTGCCTAAGATTAGAGACAATGAGAGAAAAAGACAAAGAGATGGACAATTTTGATTTTGAGAAATATTTCTTCACAGATGACACCATGTTCAAAACTGGTTTGGCATACTAACTTTTGTTGCTGTGAGAAAAATATGTTTTGTATGCAGTGGCAGAGAGATGCATCACCTCTACATGACACAAAGACACAGCATACATAACCATGAGGAGTTCTGTCAGTGTGTGCGCTCATACCTTCCTCAGCACCAGTTCTCCATTCATGTGCATGGAGAGGTTACTGAAGTGCAGCAGCATTTGATCTGTAGCAAGCTGCTGCTCTGTGACATCATCGCCGTACAGCACAATGATGGCTACGCACAGGAACAGGTGGAAGTAGTCCGTCTGTCAGAGAACACAGAAAACATAGAATTACATACCCTGAACCAAACACAGAGCAAAAACAACCAATAAAATGACAGAATGCATAAGCTAGACCAACCACGAAAGCCAAATGGGCCAATTAAAAAGCAGTAAATGCTGACATGCAAATGAGGGGGCAACAAGGAGACAAACCACTTTGCTCCCCAAAATCACCTCGTTATTACCATGCCAATGTATGCAAATGGATTCTGTGGAAGCATGATAATTAGCATCTCATCTTCATTAGACACTCTGCAGATCCTTAAAATGATACAGACACCCATTCGTTTATCTAAAGAGGAAGAATTAGCATGTTCCCCTGTTATATCCAACGGAAGTGCATTTAAGGAACAACTTAGCCTTGGTTTCCATGGCTTCATTTCTACATCATGCACTGGTTTGAACTTTCACCCAAAACCAGCCTGCATCTTTACAGTAAGCAGTAAAGAATATAGGAATAATAATAACAGAAAAAGAGAAAAACTTTTGCAGTCAAATACAGTCAGTTCCCATTTCCCCAAGAGAAAAACTAACGTTACCACATAACACACAACTTTTAACCTAGGAAAACTTTTCAACATTTTTTATTCAAATTCTGCTAATTTAATTTGGTCTTTGAGGTACCAATAATAATAATAATAATGTATAATTTCCAGCTATAACTAAAGATTAAAAACTAAAAACAATTTAAAATTGTACAATTTAAAAATATAAATATAAAATACTTATTTTAAACATATTATTAAATATGTTTAATATATATTAAATGATTTTATTAAATATTTAATATCTCATATAATAAATAAAAATACACAGCTCAACATAAAATGAATATTTTTTTGAGCTGTGTCAGTGAAAATGTTAGGAGGCAAGGAAAAACTGAATCACAGCCTAACCTGCAAAAACAAATCCATACTACTGAGTCCTGTCAGTAATAGATCAGGATAAATATCAGAATTTGTACAAAACATGCCTAAACTGTCTGATATTTATACGAAGACTTTCATGGCAACAATATATAAAAATCTCTCCAGGGCTTCTTAAAGGATTAGTTCACTTTCAAATGAAAATGAAAATTAGCCCAAGCTTTACTTCTCCTCAAGCCATCCTAGGTCTATATGACTTTCTTCTTTCAGATGAACACAATCTGAGATATATTAATAAATATCCTAACGCATCTGAGCTTTATAATGGTAGTGAACAGGGTTCACGAGTATAAGCTGAAGAAAGTGTATCTATCTACATTCATCCATAATAAACGTAATCCACACGGCTCCGGGTGTTAATGAAGGCCTTCTGAAGTGAAGTGATGTGTTTGTGTAAAAAAAAAAAAAAAAAAAAAAATCCATATTTAACAAGTTATGAAGTAAAATATCTAGCTTTCGCCAGGATGGATGCACTCTCTTTAGTTCATACTCGTGAACCCTGTTCACTGCCATTATAAAGCTCGGATGCGTCAGGATATTTATTAATATTTCTCCAATTGTGTTCATCAGAAAGAAGAAAGTCATATACACCTAGGATGGCTTGAGGGTGAGTAAAGCTTGCGGTAATTTTCATTTGAAAGTGAACTAATCCTTTAAAGTCATATACAGTCAACAAAAACTTCATGCAGAAACTCTAAATTTAACCTGAATGTTTAGAAATAATAAACCCCAACAACAGCTCTCTGAGATCAGTGTGCTGTACCTGATAGTGTGCCCAGCAGGCCTCCCACATTCGCAGGGCTTCAGCATCAGGAAACTCACGTTTGAAACACAGAAGAACCCATCGGTGGCAAAACAGCAGTTGAAGCCCATCCTCACCCAACCGGGTCAGGTGCTGGTGGAAGCGAGGCAGCATCAACCGCAAGAGCTCCCTTAGGTACATCTGGAAACACGCATACAGACTGTCATGCAAAAAAAAAAAAAAAAAACCTACACACTTACTTTTGCGCTTGATTCAGGTGAATGTGTCATTCTGGTTCCTTTGGACCAGTGCAGACTCAATTGATCATTCAATTCTTTTGAAATGCATTGGCATTATGGGATCAGCTTTAAATTGGTTTTGTCCTTTCTTAAGGCGAGAACTTTTTTAGTAGCTATTGAAAACTTCTCCTCCTCGATTTTCTTGCTTGTGCTGCAGGGTTCTATTCTAGGCCCTGTTTGTTCTCCCTCTATGTGCTCCCATTAGTCATTATTTTTCATAAGCATTCATATCATTGTTATGTAGACAATATTCAGCTTTACCTTCCGCTAAAATAAGATAAGAACATGTTCCTCCAATCATTGTTCAACTGTTTAAGCGATGTTAAAAGATGGATAGTGAAAAGTTTTCTTCAACAGAACAACTCCAAAACTGAAGTGTTAGTTTTTGGTCCATCTGAACATACCAATATCCTTTCTAAATGTCTTAGCCCTATAATCAACACTAAGTTCTCAAGCAAGAAATTTAAAAGTCATTTTTGACTCAACACTCAAATTCGATAAACAAATAAATTCAGTTGTTAAATCAGCATTATTTTCCCATCTTCATCGTATGATTGCAAAAAATTAAATCTTTCCTTCCATTCAAGGACTTAGAATCTGTTATTCATGCATTTATTTCATTGACATGGGACTATTGCAATTCATTGTATTTAAGAGTCTCTCAATCTTGTCCTTCTAGTCTCCAGTTGGTCCAAAATGCTGTGGTTACACTTTTAATGGGTACTAGAAAGGGAATTAGCTAGATTGCATTGGCACCCTGTTGAGTATGGAATCCAATTTAAGACCATTTTGTTTGTTTAGAAGTTCTTGAATGGTTTGGAACTACACTATTCATCTGATCTTCTTTCTTACTATCAGACCAATAGGTCTTTAATGTCAGTTGCTGTCTGTACCTAAGACGTGTTTAAAACTTAGAGGAACCGTGCATTTTCAGAGGCAGCACTTTGGTTACGAAACAGCTTGCCCTTGTACTTACGATCTTCCTCTTCTATACAGGTTTTGAAATCTTTGCTTAAGACGTATCATTTTACATAGGATTATGAGTTAGATTAACACTTCTTAGTTGCTAAGATCAAAATGTAGGGACTGATGTTATTACTTGTTGCTATGTCTAACTTTTATTGTCTTGTTTTGTGTTATACCTTTTTTTTATTGCGATTGTGCAGCAGTTTGGTTGGCCTTGCCTTTACTAAATGTGCTTAAAACCTCAAACACACCACTTAAACATTTCTACAATGTTGTACTGACCAGTCGGTATCCAGAGAATATCTATATGATGTAATATAACAATAGGAAATAACATGCAAAATTGATTAAATATTTACATAATACCAACAATAAAAATATTTACTCTTAATATAACAATATACAACAATATAAGAGAGAACATGTGAATTATCCATTGACTAGGCAGTTGTATGTGAGAGATCCTCACCAGCTGCCTTTCCATATCCTCATCTCTAGGGGAACTGATGAAGATGGTGTTCTCCATGAGACCCACGAAACACCAGAATGTGTCGCTCTCATCCTGGATCTCCGTCAGAAGAGGAGCCACCAGGTCTGACATGCCCTGACAGTAGCCCATATCTGGGTTAAACACGGCGTAGTTCAACAGGATACGTCTGGGAGAGAGATAGAAAAATACAACTTCAGTTAACCTTATTTAAATAAATAATCATGTAAAACAAACAGACTTTTTGTTGAATCAATTAATATTATACATATGTTATTAATGGAATGCCACAGATGTATTACATAGTACACTGAAATTAACATTAACTAAGAATAATAAATGCTTCAGAA